>CM062296.1:448050832-448384186 GCA_031216915.1 Pictodentalium vernedei | reverse complement strand
ATTTTGTTTTGATAATGCCTGCCATTTATACACTTAGCACAAATGCTAGTCAATGCCAATTAAATCATCATTGAAAATATGACAGATTGGGCATTATATCAACACTATATAGTTTCTGTTGGAACTGCAGATGTCTTACTATAAAAAACCGAAAACCGACCAATAAACCAAGTTTTTTTTTAAATAACCGAACCGAACCGAAACAAGAAAAATAAAACCGCACAACACTACCCAGAATGTGGCGTGCATTGACGACACTGTTATTTCCTGACAAAGCTTGACATTTCAGACATTGTTAGTGCAAACTGAATAAAGAAAACATCTCTTCCCGACATTTTCGGAAAAAAACGAAACCGTACTCATTTACCAGTTACACGGTTTCATTTTCGTTTTCAAGCAAAACCAAAATCGACTTATAAAACCGGTTAACCGTACAAAGCTAGTGTACAACAGTTTTGTTTTTTAATTCCATTCAAATGTATACAGAAATTATTTGACGGTGGCCAGCAGATTCGTATATTGCATTTATTATAAAGTGAATTATGTGGCCATTCTGGTAATTCGATATTATGTGCAGTGTCTTAAAACACTCTGAAATTTTAAAACCAAATTTGCGGTTATGTTTATTGGAGTGCGGTTGCGATTTCTTTTCTACCTACTCACAATTGTTTACAATTGGCTGCAACGTAAGTGCAAGCCCTACTTCGGAACTAACTCAAGCTTTAAGAAACTTTTCCAAACAAGTTGGAAAAGTAATCAAGTGCAAAAGCACGAAAAAGATCAAAAGACAAAGTCAAGATAAGCTATTGCCATCACGTGTGCGGAAGTCTGTTAGTCTGTGAGTCTATTCACATTTTCCTTTAGCACAGGCTACACCCTGTTGTTCTTGTCTGATCACAAAATTTCAAATGCAGGTTTGAGGTCATGTCTAGATGAGAACGTCCCCTTTTGGTCACGATTTGTCAACTGTGATATTTATGAAGGGATTTCATTGTAACTTGGTAGGATGGCTCCAGACAATGTCTAGATGAGAACATCCCCTTTTGGTCGCGACCGGTCAACAGTGATGGCTGCCCGATCCCAAAACCCGAAAACCTTTACAGGTCATATTTATGAAGGGATTTCATTGTAACTTGGTAGGATGCCTCTGTATAATGCCTAGATGAGAACGTCCCCTTTTGGGCATGATCTATCAACCGTGATGGCTGCCCAAGCCCAAAACCCCAAAACTTTTAGCACAGTCTGCAGGTCATGTTTAATATGGAGGGATTTCATTGTAACTTGGTAGGATGACCCCTTATGATCTCTAGATGAGAATTTCCCCATTTGGGCGTGATCTGCCAACCGTGACGACTGCCCGAGCCCAAAACCTAAAAACCTTTAGCACTGTCTACAGGTCCTATTTATTGAGGAATTTCATTGTAACTTGGTGGGTTGACTTCATACAATGTCTGGATGAGAAAGTCACCTTTTGGTCCTGATTGGGCAACTATGACGGCTACAGGGGCCCGAAGCCCGAAAACCTTTAGCACAGTCTAGACGTCATATTTATGAAGGTATTTCATTGTAACTTGGTAGGATGACTCCAAATAATGTCTAGATGAGAACGTCCCATTTTGATCGCGATCATTCAGCCTTGATGGGTGCCCGAGCCCAAAAACCTTTAGCATAGGCAAAAGGTCATATTTATGGAAGGATTTGATTGTAACCTGTTAGGTTGACTCCATATAATGCCTAGATGATGACATCCCCTTTTGGTCGTGATTGGTCAACTGTGATGGCTACAGGTGCCCGAAGCCCGAAAACCTTGAGCACAGTCTACAGGTCATATTTATAAAGGGATTTCAGTGTAACTTCGTAGGATCACTCCAGATGATGCCCAGATGAGATTGTCCCCTTTGGGTGCGATCATTCAACCATGATGGCTGCCCGAGCCCAAAGCCTGAAAACCTTTAGCACAATCTACAGGTCATATTTATGAAGGGATTTCATTGTAACTTGGTAGGTTGACTTCATATAATGTCTAGATGAGAACGTCCCCTTTTGGACATGATGGGGCAACTTTGACAGCTAAAGGTGCCCGAAGCCCGAAAACCTTTAGCACTGTCTATAGGTCATATTTATGAAGGGATTTCATTGTAACTTGGTAGGTTGACTCCAAATAATGTCTAGATGAGAACGTCCATTTTGGCCGTGATCATTCAGCCTTGATGGGTGCCCGAGCCCAAAAACCTTTAGCACAGTCTACAGGTCATATTTATGAAGGGATTTCATTGTAACTTCTTAGGATCACTCCAGATGATGCTCAGATGAGATTGTCCCCTATGGTTGCGATCATTCACCCATAATGGCTGCCCGAGCCTGATGCCCGAAAACCTTTAGCACAGTCTACAGATCATATTTATGAAGGGATTTCATTGTAACTTGGTAGGTTGACTTCATATAATGTCTAGATGAGAACGTCCCCTTTTGGACATGATTTCCCCGTGGGAACCCCGAGAAGTAAGCAGCACTTGTTTACTGTGGTAAACCAGTTCCACTTTACTAGTAAAATAGGACCCAGTCACCAATGCTTGGAGTGAAAGTCCTCTAAAATGGGCAACATGTTGATCAACGATTGACTAAAGTTGACTTCATCTCCATGTTGTGTCACGATTAGCCATGGTGCATAAATATGTGACGTTAACCACCAACAAACATTGGACATGATTGGGCAACTTTGACAGCTAAAGGTGCCCGAAGCCCAAAAACCTTTAGCACTGTCTATAGGTCATATTTATGAAAGGATTTCATTGTAACTTGGTAGGTTGACTCCAAATAATGTCTAGATGAGAACGTCCATTTTGGCCGTGATCAGCCTTGATGGGGGCCCGAGCCCAAAAACCTTTAGCATAGCCAAAAGGTTATATTTATAGAAGGATTTCATTGCAACATTGTTAGTTTGACTCCATATAATGCCTAGATGATGACATCCCCTTTTGGTCATGATTGGTCAATTGTGATGGCAACAGGTGCCCGAAAACCTTGAGCACAGTCTACAGGTCATATTTATGAAGGGATTTCATTGTAATTTTGCAGGATCACTCCAGATGATGCCCAGATGAGATTGTCCCCTTTGGTTGCGATCATTCAACCATGATGGCTGCCAGAGCCCGAAGCCCGAAAACCTTTAGCACAGTCTACAGGTCATATTTATGAAGGGATTTCATTGTAACTTGGTAGGTTGACTTCATATAATGTCTAGATGAGAACGTTCCCTTTTGGACACGATTGGGCAACTGTGACGGCTTCAGGGGCCCAAAGACCCAAAACCTTTAGAACAGTCTACAGGTCATAATTATGAAGGGATTTTATTGTAGCTTGGTAGGATGACTCCAAATAGTGTCCAGATGAGAACGTCCCCATTTGGTCAGCCCAAAAACCTTTAGCATGTCTGTAGGTCGTATTTATGGAAGGATTTCATTGTAACTTGTTAGGTTGACTCCATATAATGCCTAGATGATGACATCTCCTTTTGGTCATGGTTGGTCAACTGTGATGGCTACAGGTGCCTGAAGCCCGAAAATCTTTGAGCACAGTCTACAGGTCATATTTATGAAGGGATTTCATTGTAACTTCATAGAATCACTCCCGATGATGTCCCGATGAAAATGTTCCCTTTTGGTTGCGATCATTCAACTGTGATGGCTGCCCAAGCCTAAAGCACGAAAACCTTTAGCACAGACTTCAGATCATATTTATGAAGGGATTTCATTGTAGTTTGGAGGATTGATTTCATGTATTGTCTTGGTAGGATGACTCGAAATAATGTCTAGATGAGAACGTCCCCTTTTGGTCGCGATCATTCAGCCCTGATGGCTGCCTGAACCCAAAACCCCAAAACCTTTAGCATAGTCTGTTGGTCATATTTATGGAAGGACTTCATTGTAACCTGTAAGTTTGACTCCATATAAAGCCTAAATGATGACATCCCCTTTTGGTCGTGATTGGTCAACTGTGATGGCTTCTGGGGCCCGAAGCCCAAAAACCTTGAGCACAGTCTACAGGTCATATTTATGAAGGGATTTCATTGTAACTTTGTAGGATCACTCCAGATGATGCCCAGATGTGATTGTCCCCTTTTGGTAGCGATCATTCAACCATGATGGCTGCCAGAGCCCAAAGCCCAAAAACCTTTAGCACAGTCTACAGGTCATATTTATTAAGGGATTTCATTGTAACTTGGTAGGTTGACTTCATATAATGTCTAGATGAGAACGTCCCCTTTGGACGCAATTGGGAAACTGATGGCCACAGTGGCCCGAAGCCCGAAAACCTTCAGCACGAAAACCTTTAGCACAGTCTACAGGCCATATTTATGAAGGGATTTTAATGTAACTTGGTAGGATGACTCATTTTGGAATAATTTCACTGTAACTTGGTAACTTTTGTTGATGTACGTTAACTGTGAGGGCCACATATATTAACTGTGAGGTCATATTAACCCACCCCTCAGATCTTTAGTACAGTGTACACCTCCTATTATTTTTATCATAAACATAGCATACAGGGAACAGAAATGAACATATTCCCAATTATCACAATTCTTGTCTTATTTCATAATCCTTTCATAAATATTGAACATTATCCTTTTCATCAAACACAACACACAAGTTAAGCTACAGTGTCATTGACAAATTCATTATTGAAAACACAGCATACAGGGAACAGAAATTAACATATTCCCAATTCAAACAATTCTTGTCTTATTTCATAATCCTTTCATAAACATTGAACATTATCCTTTTCTTCAAACACAACACACAGACAAGTTAAGCTACAGTGTCATTGACACTTTCATCTTTTTCAAGCTCTCGGCACAGTAGTACAAGTCATTCCAGGATATCTCTGTGTGCACAAACTGATGTCAAAAAAGTATAATCGGGTAGTTTTTAGCTCACCTGAGCGAAGCTCAAGGGGAGCTTTACTGATCACTTTCCATCCGTTGTCCGTCCGTAGTTAACTTGACATTATCGTCTTCTCACAAACTACTCAACCAAATTGAACCTTGGTAGGGCCACGTCAAAAAAGTGAGCCAAAATCTTAAAACATCTTCTCATCAACCATCAGTAGCAGAGACTTGATATCAGGTGTGCAGCTTCCTTTTGAGGTGTAGATTCAGATTTTTTCAATAGAAGTGCTAGGGGCTATATTTGCCATCGTTATTGGAGGGGCAAGAATTTTTGCCCCGCCCAAAATTTCTATTTTCCAAACCGAGAGGCTGATTTGAACCAAATTTGACACGAGGTTTTATTGGGACATAAGTAGTTAATTTATGCCCCCCAAAATTTCCTATCGCTCCATGGGAACCGCAGGAGCTAAAAATAGAAAAAAGTTAAAACGCCCATATCTCCAAAACTACACGGCACTGTAAATTCTGGGGGCGCGGTGGCTCAGTAGGTAGAGGTGCAAGCCGAGAGGTCCTCGGTTCGAATCCCACCTGTGGCAACCGCTTTGTGTCCTTGGGCAAGACACTTCACCCCCATTGCTCACGTGGGGGTACGGTGGCATTGTGTACTAAGGCGTACTGCACGTCGATGGTGCACCTGTCTTCAACCAATGCTAACCCGGCTTGTGTGAGGTTGGTATGTTGGGGAGCTGACAGTTGCTTGCCATTGCTCAGTGGTTATCTCCAGGTTCTCCGGCTTCCTCCACCTGTAAAACTGCAGGGCTTGCCTTGAGTCTGCCCCGAGATCTGCCCCGGCCCCGAGATCGACCCCGGCCCTGAGACCGGCCTCGAGAGGCCCCTTCTCGGGGCTTTTTTTTCTGTCTTGGCTCCCGAAATCTCAGTGTTGGTAGGTTTGGGCAACGAAATTTTGCAAGATTAATTTTTCCATTCACATCTCATTCACGCAAGTGTGATTTCACAAGAAGAAGCAGCAAATAACAGATAAAATAATAAAACAAACTGTTTTCGTCTGATTCGAATTAACATCCACCTAAATCCGCATGAAAACTGAGAAAATCCCAAGATTAAACAAAAAAAAAAACCAATCACATTTACGAGACTTCGAAAGCACGCTTGTCAATTAATGGGGGAAATAACACAATACTATGCGCGGGTACATCCGATCCTAACATCTGAATAAATGCAACACTGAGACACAGAAACTGCCATCAAAATAAATTTACGAAATAAAATAAAATGTGTACCTGTGTCTACGTGGAGAGGTGGGGCCTGTGTCTACGTGGAGAGGTGGGGGGCGCATTCCATTTCTGAAATATCCAAAGCCGTGGGGAATTTTTCACAGATTGAATTATTTAAACAGTAAACTGAATTGGTTTTTTAGCTCACCGAAGGGAGCTTAACTAATCACCGGCCATCCGGCGTCGTGAACAGTTTTCAAACGACTTCTCCTCTGAAACCACTGGTCCGATTTTCACCAAACTTCAGGTGGATGTTCATTACTATATGGCAATTCATGTTTGTTCAAATGAAATGGCCACGTCCCTTGGGTAGCACCGTATGAATTATAGAAAAATTATTAAAAAATCTTCTCCAGAACTAGTGAGCAGAATCTTTTGATACTTGGTATGCAGCATCTTGGTATGGGTCTGATTCAAGTTTGTTCAAATCGAGTCCCTCAACCAATATTGGGGCTCACTATGGGGGCGTGAATTTTTACTTAGCGCAATTTAAGAAAAATTCTTTAAAAATCTTCTCCAGAACCAATGGGCAGAATCTTTTGATATTTGGTATGCAGCATCTTGGTATGGGTCTGATTCAAGTTTGTTCAAATCGAGTCCCTTGATCAATATTTGGGCTCCCTATAGTAGCATGAATGTTTCCTTAGTGCAATTTAAGGAAAAATCTTCTCCAGAACCAGTGAGCAGAATCTTTTGATATTTGGTAGACAGCATCTTGGTATGGGTCTGATTCAAGTTTGTTCAATTGGAGTCCTTTGATCAATTTTGGGGCTCACTATGGAGACCTGAATTTTTACTTAGTGCAATTTAAAAAAAATTTAAAAATCTTCTCCAGAACCAATGGGCAGGATCTTTTGATATTTGGTATACAGCATCTTGGTATGGGTCTGATTCAAGTTTGTTAAAATTGAATTCCCCGTTCAATATTGGGGATCACTATGGGGGTGTTAATTTTTACTTAGTGCAATTTAAGAAAAAATCTTTAACAATCTTCTTCACCAGAACCAGTGTAACAATCTTCTTCACCAGAACCAGTGGGCAGAATCTTTAGATATTTGGTATGCAGCATCTTGGTATGGGTTGGATTCACGTTTGTTCAAATTGAGTCTTTTGATCAATATTGGGGCTCACTATGGGGCGTGAATTTTTACATTGTGCAATTCAAGGAAAATACTTTAAAAATCTTCTTCAGAACCATCATGCAGAATCTTTTGATATTTGATCAGCAGCATTGTCCCATTCAGTCCTGTTGATCTTTTAGCTCCACAGAGAGTATAGATTTACTCTGTAGAACCTTAAGAATAGCTTTTGATAAAATTTGTGTCTTAACAGTATGGAACATTCGGTGAGCGCCTAAGGCCCCCTGGGGCTTCTTGTTTCTGAAGTAACAGAAATTCTCAGAATTCAGTGAATACTCTCTGATGATAACTCGGTGCAAACTGAAAGGAACATTGTACATGGAATTTCAGGAAATCGGATCAGGTGACCATCTTGTAGATGACCAGATGACTTTGGCATGCACACCATGTGATCAAAATATAACACCCCACCCCCACCCCATTCGCAAAATCTTGGATTGTCTATTCTTGTACGTGAAAATAAAGTATGAAAGTTAAGGTGTGAGCAAGATTAAAATTCAAATCCACTGTCTGAATAGATTTGAAATTTAAAATTACTCTCCTCAGAGAATTCTTGTACTTGGTTTAGACCTCAGAGTGGAAGATGAAGTGGGATGGCTTTTGCCGTCACTGGTAGGGAAAGACTTAAGAGTTAATACAGCAGTGCTGCACAATATTCCAGGGAGATTTATACCACATTATTTCGAATCAATTTTTACAATGATAAAAATTGATGTTTGCAAGGAATTTCTTGGTTACAGAAGTCTCCAAATACGTCATCAATTAGGTTTTTGTCGTTCAGATGCCACATGCTGTACTAATTTAGATTCAACTGACATGTTAGTAATTCGAGGTAATTTTGAGAAATTAATGGAAATACTTGGGAATAATTAAGAAACTGTTCAAGTTGTGCAAATATGATAGTACGTTTTCGAAACGTGTTTTGGAGTTGTTTCAGTCAGGGTATAAATTAAGCGACAGTGACTCCCTCACATTTCGGAACTGTCGGAAGATTTCTGAACCAGCAATGAGCATACTGCATAGTCAAGTACGGTAAATAGTGTATTATTTTGTTACTCACCTGGCCATTCGAGTAGCATTTAACAGTTGCTGTTACTGTGTTAACGAGACCAAATTTATTATCTGAATTTGTACTATGATCCTGAGAATTCCTAACGAAGGATTCGCGTGATTGTACATGACTCGAATTAAGTGTGATTCACGCAAAGTGAAACAGATTTTAAGCCCTGATGTGAAACATTATCATGGAAAATGTTGGCTTTTGCTGTGGTTCCCTCATGTTTTTGAAGCCCTAATAGAGGCTTCTAGCACTCAACCAGTTAACTTACGGCAATATGGGGAATAAAAGCTTTAAAAATCTTCATCTTCGGATCCACCAGTCCAATTCTTTTGATATTTGGTATAAAACATCTCGACGAGGGGGGGGGGGGGGGGTGGGGGTGGTCATATTAAAATTTGTTCAAATTGAGAGCCAGTGTTAATATTTGGGCTCACTGTGGGAGCCAGAATATTAACTTAGTGCAATATGGGGTATAATCTTCTGATCCACCAATCAGATTCTTTTGATATTTGGCATACAATATCTCTATGGGGTCAGATTCAAGTTTGTTCAAAACTAGTCCCTGGGTTAATATTTGGGCTCCTCAGTGCAATATGGGAAATAATCTTTAAAAATCTTCTTCAGATCCACCAGTCAGATTCTTTAACTATTTGGAATACAAAACCTCAAGAGTGGTCAGATTCAAGTTTGTTCAAATCAGGTCCCTGGGTTAATATTTGGGCTTTTTATTGAAGCCCAGGATTTAACTTAGTGCAATATGAGGAAACGTCTTTAAAAATCCCTATGGGAACCAAAATTTTAACTTTGTGCAATTTGAGAAAACTTCTTTAAATATCTTCTTCTTCAGTTCCACCAGTCAGAATGCTTTGAGTTTCAAGTTTGTTCAAATTTGTTCCCTGGGTTAATAATTGTGCACTCGGAGCCCAAAATTTAAAAAAACTTTCCTTCAAACTGCAGTGACATAAGAACGCTTGGAAGTTTGGCAGTACATGACTGCAGCTGATAGAATTGGAAGTAGTTAGGAAGACCTTTGATAATAATCATCTGACATGGACACTAGTGTTATGAATAAATTCATGACTTCATTCCTCTGTGGTGTTGATGAACCATGACTAACTGAATGTGACCCAAAATACTTCTTTAGACCGCTTTGTCAGGTGAGCGATTATGGCCTCTTGGGGCATCTTGTTTTCAAAGGAACTTGGTAGGTCCAAATTTGGGCTTCACTCAGTATTTTTGTTTCCAGAACCGATGGGCAGATTTGAACCCAATTTGTCATGTTGTATATAACTGGGTCATAAGTACTTCGTTTATGCCCGGACAATTTTTTTTTTTTTTTTGGGGGGGGGGGGGGGGGGGGGATGGGTAGAGGGTACCACAGGAGTTAATAACAAGAAAATTTTTTTGTTTGGGTATGTTTTTGATACTTCACAGAACAGAGCTTTGTTTTTGCCTTGGAAGCTTTGAATGGCCAAAAATGTTGCCTTTGATTGTGCAAGTCAAAAAATTGCTCTTGCTGACAATCACTTGCTGACCCATCTCTTCTGACAACTTGAGCCAGGTGAGCGTTTTAGGCTTACTTGAGCCTCTGGTTTGAATCACATAATGACAATAAGAAAAATGTATGTAATGAGGGGAAAAAAAAAAATCAGATATGGGGTAGATAATCAGGGGGTGGGGGGGGGGGGAGGTTGGATAAATAAAATAAGCAGTAGACAAAATGATTGATTGCTAAAACAGTTCAATAAGATCAAAAATGGTTGTTTTATATTTGCATGTTTCGTCAGACACAGTCGTGAAAATTTCTAGATTCCACAACTCAATATGACCTGTCTCATGCGTGGCATGTTGAATCGTGACAGATAAACATTTAGTTCAGTTTTGTTTGAATGCTTTTCAAATCTATATGTCAAACTGCTTGATTTTTATGGGTTAACAGTTTGATTCATGTATATTTATTGAACAATATTGATGGTTTTTATACGCTCCTGTTTGTAAAAACGGTCGTATTATGTAAATGGTCTGTCTGTCCTGTCCGTCTGTCAGAAAACAATTGGTTTCCGATTGATAACTCCATAACTCCAGTTAGGATTATTTGATTTCAATCAAAGTTGGTATATGTATTCTCCAGCTAGTAATACAGTCCAAGTTCGAATATGGGTTCCGTCCAATTTTACATGAGTTATGGCCCTTTTTCAACTGTGGATTTGACCTATTAAGATTTTTCGTTTCTGACCGATAACTCCAGTTTGAATTATTTGATCTCAGCCAAAGATGGTACGTGTATTCCCCAGCTTTTAATACAGGTCAAGTTCGAATATGGGAACTGTCCAATTATTTTCACATGAGTTATTCCCCTTTTTTGACTTAGAATTTGAACTTCTGTTAATATTTCTGGTTTCCGACCGATAACTCCAGTTTGGATGATTTGATCTCAACCATAGTCTGTTCACATTTTCCTTTAGCACAGGCTACACCCCGTAGTTCTTGCGTCACAAAATTTCATATGCAGGCTTGAGGTTATGTCTAGATCATAGATAAGAACGTCCCCTTTTGGTCGCTATTGGTCAACCGTGATGGCTGCCCGAGCCCAAAACCAGAAAACCTTTAGCACAGTCTACAGGTCATATTGATGAAGGGATATCATTGTAACTTGGTAGGATGACTCTGTGTAATGTCTAGATTAGAACGTCTCCTTTTGGTGTCAACCATGATGGCTGCCCAAGCGCAAAACCTAAAAACTTTTACCACAGTCTACAGGTCATATTTAATATGGAGGGATTTCATTGTAACTTGGTGGGATGACTCTGTGTGATGTCTAGATGAGAACTTCCCCATTTGGTCGCAATCTGTCAATCGTGATGGCTGCCCAAGCCCAAAACCCAAAAACCTTTATCACAGTCTAAAGTTTGTATTTATGGAGGGATTTCATTGTAACTTGGTAGGATGACTCCATATTATGTCCTGATGAGAACGTCCCCTTTTGGTCGCGATTGGTTAACTGTGATGGCTACAGGTGCCCAAAGCCCGAAACCTTTAGCACAGTCTACAGGTCGTATTTATGAAGGGATTTCATTGTAACTTTGTAGGATGACTCCAGATAATGTCTAGGTGAGAACGTACCATTTTGGTCGCGATCATTCAACTGTAATGGCTGCCTCAACTCAAATCCCGAAAACCTTTAGCACAGACTACAGGTCATATTTATGAAGGGATTTTATTGTAACTTGGTAGGTTGACTCAGTATAATGTCTAGATGAGGACATCCCCTTTTGGTTGCCATCGGTCAACTGTGATTGCTACACAGGCCCAAATCCCGAAAATCTTTAGCACAGTCTACAGGCCGTATTTATGAAGGGATTTCATTGCAACTTGATAGGATGACTCGTTTTGGAATAATTTCACTGTAACTTGGTAACTTTGGTTGACATACATTAACTGTGAGGGTCATATTAACCCTCCCCTCAATTATTATACCCCCCCCCCCTCCTTTTATAAAATGGGGGGGGGGGGGGGTATATAGTAATCACTTTGTCCATACATCGTTTTGTCTGTCCAACCATCCGTTCCTGCATCCATCCGTCCGTCACTCGTTTCCGGGCAATAACTTTTGTACCATTGGTCACACAGTACTCATACTTCTCAGGTAGGCTGGTTGTAATGGGATGATGATTGGGATTGCCCTTGGGATCTGTAGGTCAGGGTCACTGTTACTATAAATAGATTTTTGGTTTCCGTGCAATGATGTTAGTTTTCTTTTGTGTACGAAGCTATAACTTCATATTGTGGTTGCATTTGAGATGTTGATCGTTGGGATTGCATTTGGGGTCAATAGGTCAAAGGTCAAGATCATTGTTACTATAAATAGATTTTGTGTTTCCATGTAATAACTTTAGTTTTTTGCTATAACTTCATATTGTGATTGCATTTGAGGTGATGATCGTTGGGATTGCATTTGGGGTCAGAGGTCAGTTCATCCATCCGTTTGTCCGTCTGTCTGTCACTCTCATTTTAAGGCAATAACTTTTGTACCATTGGTCGCACTGTACTCATATTTCACAGGTGGGCTGCTTGTAATGGGATGACGAGTGGGATTGCTCTTGGGATCTGTAGTTCACTTGGTGTTAAATCCTGTTACATATAGCACTTTCACTGAATATTGTTTCCGAGCTACACTGATCACAGATAATCACCAAAGATTCACCACTCGGTGACGGTTTATCCCCGTTAAACCTTAAGCACAGTCTACACTTCATATTTATGAAGGGATTTCATTGTAACTTCGTAGGATCACTCCAGATGAGATTGTCCCCTTTGGTTGCGATCATTCAACCATGATGGCTGCCCGAAAACCTTTAGCACAGTCTACAGGTCATATTTATGAAGGGATTTCATTGTAACTTGGTAGGTTGATTTCATATAATGTCTAGATGAGAACGTCCTCTTTTGGACACGATTGGGCAACTGTGACGGCTACAGGGGCTTGAAGCCTGAAAACCTTTAGAACAGTTCACAGGTCACAATTATGAAGGGATTTCATTGTAGCTTGGTAGGATCTCCAAATAATGTCTGGATGAGAACATCCCCTTTGGGTCGCGATCATTCAGCCTTTATGGCTGCCCAAGCCCAAAGACCTTTAGCATAGTGTATGGGTCGTATTTATGGAAGGATTTCATTGTAACTTGTTAGGTTGACTCCATATAATGCCTAGATGATGACATCCCCTTTTGGTCGTGATTGATCAACTGTGATGGCTAGAAAATCTTGAGCACAGTCTACAGGTCATATTTATGAAGGGATTCATTGTAACTTCGTAGGATCACTCCAGATGATGCCCAGATGAGAATGTCCCCTTTTGGTTGCGATCATTCAATCATGATGGCTGCCCGAGCCCAAAGCCCGAAAACCTTTACAGGTTTCCCGCGGGTGCCTTGAAAACCTGGAAAAGCCTGGAATTCGTCAAAAGGTCATTCAAGGCCTTGAAAGCCTGGAATTTCCGATGGGAGCCTTGAAAATCCTGGAAAATCGGAGAATTTCGCGACACAAAATTTAATCCGAACATATTTTACAGCATTTACAGCAATTGTAATTGCGTGTTTATTAATCCAGTCATATTTTGGAGTATTTACGGCAATGCCAATGCGTGCTTTACTGATAAAACTTTGCAGTGATGTGACACTGAAATCCTTTGAATCAGGCATTGTGAATGGTTGCTATTGATGTGGGCGAGCACAATGGTGTATATTTAAGCCAATGGGAAGATTTATTGTAAATTCTGCCTGTTCGAATGCTGAGTGCACGTGCGTGGATAATTTATTCATATTGAACATATTACAAATGGATGATTGTTCAGTTGAACTAATTGAGTATTTCCGAAGTATAAATGTCTGATGAATTTGCCACAACGTCATCTTAAAGTTCTGGCATGGGCAGTCGCCATCACGGTGGATTCCGAGTTTGGATTTCCAAACGAAAGTGTCTTATTCACCTCAAATGTTAACATGTGCGATTTTAAGGATGATTCGCCCATGTATGAAACATTAAAAACTTTTCAACACTTGCTGCATTTAGCTGAATACCGTTCAACTGGAACATGCAGTAACCAGTTATAGTATGCAGTTGATTTAATCCATGCTTGTTGGAAGGTACACTTCCGCACAACGGAATTACATTTTGCTTTTCGAATGACATTTCCGGAGACATTGTGGGTTACGAAATGTGTCATTTACATGTAACATGTAGTTTACTCATTGGGAGAAAGGATGACATCAATTCATTTGCATTCAGTAAGTATTCAGTTAGAATAGCGGTACATGTACAAGAGACATAGGTATTGTGCCACCTAGTAATTACACTGCAGTTGTAGGATAAACACAAGAAAATGTCTTTCTCAGGCTCACTAATTCTAATCAGTGATATCATTGCTTGGATAGCTTTCAGAAAGAGTTTTCCAAGAAATGATGTCAAGTGTTAGAATTACCAACAAAGGGAAATATGAGAGAAAGTTTCTAGTCGTTATCTGATAATTTAGGGTACTTTGCCAGCCTCGGCCTTGAAAAGCCTTGAATTCCATAAATGGGGGCCTTGAAAATCCACGAAAATTGCCGAGAAATGGCCTTGAATTTCAAAGATTTTAACCTGGGGGAACCCAGCTTTAGCACAGTCTTCAGTACATATTTATGAAGGGATTTCATTGTAACTTGGTAGGTTGACTTCATATAATGTCTAGATGAGAACAGCCCCTTTTGGACACCATTAGGCAACTGTGACGGTTAAATGGGCCTGAAGCCCGAAAACCTTTAGCACAGTCTACAGGTGATATTTATGAAGGGATTTCATTGTGCCTTGGTAGGATGACTCCAAATAATGTCCAGATGAGAACGTCCCCTTTTGGTCGCGATCATTCAGCCTTGATTGCTGCCCGAGCCCAAAACCTTTAGCATAGTCTATAGGTCATATTTATGGAAGGATTTGGGGGCGCGGTGGCTCAGTTGGTAGAGATGCAGGCTGCAAGCCGAGAGGTCCTCGGTTCGAATCCCACCTGCGGCAACCACGTTGTGTCCTTGGACAAGACACTTCACCCCCATTGCCCACGTGGGGCACGGTGACATTGTGTACTAAGGCGTACTGCACGTCGATGGTGCACCTGTCTTCAACCAATGCTAACCCTGCTTGTGTGGAGTTGGTATGTTGGGGAGCTGACAGTGGCTCGGCGTTGCTCGTGGTTCTCTCTGGGTACTCCGGCTTCCTCCACCCGTAAAACTGTCACGGTCATGGTTAGCTATTGAGCAGAAATATGTGACCTTAAACACCAATAAATAAATAAATATGGAAGGATTTCATTGTAACCTGTTAGTTTGACTCCATATAATGCCTAGATGATGACATCCCCTTTTGATCGTGATTGGTGAACTGTGACGGCTTCAGATTCCTGAAGCCCGAAAACCGTGAGCACAGTCTACAGGTCATATTTATGAAGGGATTTCATAGTAACTTCGTAGGATCACTCCAGATGATGCCCAGATGAGAATGTCCCCTTTTGTTTGCGATCATTCAACCATGATGGCTGCCCGAGCCTAAAGCCCGAAGACTTTGAGCACAGTCTACAGGTCATATTTATGAAGGGATTTCATTGTAACTTCGTAGGATCACTCCAGATGATGCCTAGATGAGAATGTTCCCTTTTGGTTGCGATCATTCAACCATGATGACTGCCCGAGCCTAAAGCCCAAAAATCTTTAGCACAGTCTACAGGTCATATTTATGAAGGGATTTCATTGTAACTTGGTAGGTTGACTTCATATAATGTCTAGATGAGAACGTCCCTTTTGCACGCAATTGGGAAAATGATGGCTACAGGGGCCCGAAGCCCGAAAACCTTTAGCACTGTCTAAGGCCATATTTATGAAGGGATTTCAATGTAACTTGATAGGATGACTCGTTTTGGAATAATTTCACTGTAACTTGGTACCTTTTGTTGATATACGTCAACTGTGACGGCCACATACATTAACTGTGAGGTCATATTAACCCACCCCTCAGCTCTTTAGTACAGTGTACACCTCATATTATTTTTATCAAAAACATAGCACACATGGAACAGCAATGAACATATTCCCAATTATCACAATTCTTGTCTTATTTTATAATCCTTTCATAAACATTGAACATTATCCTTTTCATCAAACGCAATACACAAGTTAAGCTACAGTGTCATTGACACTTTCATCTTTCTCTTTGTCCGACTGTCGAGAAACATTGCCTACCAACTAAGTTAACAGCCCTCAAAATTAGCCACGGCAATCAGCAATGCCGTGGTAAATGCCACAGTAGATTAATTTAACTACAGCAATCCAGTGCCGTAGCCAGAAAATTGAGATTCAGATTCTTGTAAACCTTTTGACATGTTCTACACAATACTAAGCCTGTTAACCGTTTTGTCCATGAGTTAAACTGCGAAAGAATACTGATCAAAATAAATTAAACTACACCCTGTAGACTAGACATACAAGAATGCAGTTGTTACGTGTATAACGTAATCGGTACTGACAGAGTGCACATGCCGGAGAATTATGCAAAATATAAAATCAATTTGTGACTTGGACAACTTATCACAAGTTGGTATCAATTTCACAGTGTAACAGTACTGTGCAGCAGGTTTAACCTATTCACTCGCTTTGTACTACAATGTCTGGAATGACTCAAAGAATTGAAAGCGTGCATACTGGTTCATGTGGTGGGTAACAGTGTGTGTTAAATGCTCCTCAGCCACAGTTTTTGTTTCATTGGAATATCATTCAATATCGATAGAAAATCAAGAGTAATAATCATTGAAGAAAGCATGTGTCTGAAGTTAAAAATTGTCATTCAAATGTTCATAAAGATTCCAAATTTGGATTATTCCCCATAGCTAAATATATTGAACGGAATGGCATTGTCGTGACCAATCATTATGCCCAGCTGAACTGAGTTTGAAATAGCACTGTCAGATCATGAGATGTCATCGTGACGTGACCATGTTCACAGCTCAGTTGAGATCAATCGGAGTAATCGTTTCAATTTGAATTCTGGGTGCTGGGCGTTGCATTTATTCAAGCCAATTGTCGATTAAATTCAGATTTTGTGAATATAATCGCCTAAAAGCATGTTGGCATACAACAATCAAGAAACCTAATTGTTGTAAATGATCTTTCTTTTGGACGACAATATTAACAGAAACTCTTGTAAAAGTAAAATGGTCAACAATTTCGGCACACATGTTGACACTCATGGGCTCACTGCTGTGTCAGCGTGCCTCTGATACCATACCACTTACAACCAGAATAAATGCCACTGCAATGCCATGGCAAACTGGTTTTGCCATGGCAGTGTAGTTCCGTGGCCCAAAAATGCTAATTTCGAGGGCTGTGTTAGCAGTGATCTTTGCATCAACATTTTTGTTTGGCACACTCAACAGAGTGCATTTATGAATGGATTGGTTTCAAACCTGGTATGCTTATTTTGGATGTCAATGAGAGCTGTACATTTTCTTCCATTTCCGTCAAAAAATGTTGCCCTTAGCAACCGACTATCAACTTTGCCATTTTGTCTGTCGACAATTTTCTTTGGAACACCGTACAGTTTACGTTTATGATTCGATCGCTTTGAAACACGGAGTGCTTGTTTGAAGTGGCCTCTTGGTGTGAGCTTTGATTTTCTTCCATTTCTCTCAGAAAACGTTGCCGAATGTTGCTGTTAGCAATGACCTTTAAACTCATTGTATTTGTTCATCAACATGTTCCTTTGGCAAGCTCTGCAGGATAAATTTATGAATGGATCAGTTTGAAACTTTGTGTGCATGTTTGGAATAACCTCTAGGTGTGAGCTATTGATTTTCTTCCACGTCCATCAAAAAACATTGCTGCCAGCAATGACCTTTAAAATCAGTGCATTTGTGCTTCAACATATTCCTTTGGCATGCCTTACAAGGCACATTTATGAATGAATTGCTTTGAAACTTGGTTCAAGTTCATCCAAAAAATGTTGCATTGCAACGGCCTTTGAACTTGATGCATTTGTGCATCTACATTTTCATTTGGCCCTCTCTGTAGGGCGCATTTATAAGGGATGAGATTTTTCAGTTTTTTTATCGTATTTCAGTCTTTTTCAAATTTTTTTATTTCTTTGAATTTACATGAAAATAATCATGAATTCAAAGAAATAAAAGGTCCCATCACAGCTTTACAAACTGGTTATCATATAATTGGGGGCATAATGGATGATTTTGATACATTTCCCTTCATGCATGCACAACTCCGTTTTTTAACTTAACTTGACATGGTCAAGATAAGCTATTGCCATCACACGTGCGGAAGTCTGTTAGTCTGTGACGTCTGTTCACATTTCCTTTAGCACGGGCTACACCCCGCAGTTCTTGTCTGATCGTCACGAAATTTCTATGCAGGTTTGGGGTCATATCTAGATGAGAACGTCCCCTTTTGGTTGCGATCAGGCAACCGGTATGGCTGCCCGAGCCCAAAACCCGAAAACCATTAGCACAGTCTACAGGTCGTATTTATGAAGGGATTTCATTGTAACTTGGTAGGATGCCTCTGTATAGTGCCTAGACGAGAACGTCCCCTTTTGGGCATGATCTATCAACCGTGATGGCTGCCCAAGCCTGAAAACCCAAAAACTTTTAGCACAGTCTGCAGGTCATGTTTAATGTGGAGGGATTTCATTGCATCTTGGTAGGATGACTCCTTATGATGTCTAGATGCGAATTTCCCCATTTGGGCATGATCTGCCAACCGTGACGACTGCCCGAGCCCAAAACCCGAAAACCTTTAGCGCAGTCTACAGGTCATATTTATTGAGGAATTTCATTGTAACTTGGTGGGTTGACTTCATACAATGTCTAGATGAGAAAGTCCCCCTTTGGACGTGATTGGGCAACTGTGACGGCTACAGGAGCCCGAAGCCCGAAAACCTTTAGCACAGTCTAGAGGTCATATTTATGAAATGATTTCATTGTAACTTGGCAGGATGACTCCAAATAATGTCTAGATGAGAACGTCCCATTTTGATCGCGATCATGCAGCCTTGATGGGTGCCCGAGCCCAAAAACCTTTAGCATAGGCAAAAGGTCATATTTATGGAAGGATTTCATTGTAACCTGTTAGGTTGACTCCATATAATGCCCAGATGATGACATCCCCTTTCGGTCGTGATTGGTCAGTTGTGATGGCTACAAGTGCCCGAAGCCCGAAAACCTTGAGCACAGTCTACAGGTCATATTTATGAAGGGATTTCGTTGTAACTTCTTAGGATCACTCCAGATGATGCTCAGATGAAATTGTCCCCTATGGTTGCGATCATTCAACCATGATGGCTGCCCAAGCCCGAAGCCCAAAAACCTTTAGCACAGTCTACAGGTCATATTTATGAAGGGATTTCATTGTAACTTGGTAGGTTAACTTCATATAATGTCTAGATGAGAACGTGCGATCATTCACCCATGATGGCTGCCCGAGCCCGAAGCCCGAAAACCTTTAGCACAGTCTACAGGTCATATTTATGAAGGGATTTCATTGTAACTTGGTAGGTTAACCTCATATAATGTCTAGGTGAGAACGTCCCCTTTTGGACATGATTGGGCAACTGTGACAGCTAAAGGTGCCCGAAGCCCGAAAACCTTTAGCACAGTCTACAGGTCATATTTAGGAGGGGATTTCATTGTAACTTGGTAGGATGACTCCAAATAATGTCTAGATGAGAACGTCCCCTTTTGATCGCCATCATTCAGCCTTGATGGGTGCCCGAGCCCAAAAACCTTTAGCATAGGTAAAAGGTCATATTTATGGAAGGATTTCATTGTAACCTATTAGGTTGACTCCATATAATGCCTAGATGATGACATCCCCTTTTGGTCGTAATTGGTCAGCTGTGTTGGCTACAAGTGCCCGAAGCCCAAAAACCTTGAGCACAGTCTACAGGCCATATTTATGAAGGGATTTCATTGTAACTTCATAGGATCATTCCAGATGATGCCCAGATGAGATTGTCCCCTTTGGTTGCGGTTATTCAACCATGATGGCTGCCCGAACCCGAAGCCCGAAAACCTTAAGCACAGTCTACAAGTCATATTTGTGAAGGGATTTCATTGTAACTTGGTAGGTTGACTTCATATAATGCCTAGATGAGAACGTCCCCTTTTGGACATGTTTGGGCAACTTTGACGGCTAAAGGTGCCCGAAGCCCAAAAACCTTTAGCACTGTCTACAGGTCATATTTATGAAGGGATTTCATTGTAACTTGGTAGGTTGACTCCAAATAAGGTCAAGATGAGAACGTCCCATTTTGGCCGTGATCATTCAGCCTTGATGGGTGCCCGAGCCCAAAAACCTTTAGCATAGGCAAAAGTTTATATTTATAGAAGGATTTCATTGTAACATTGTTAGGTTGACTCCATATAATGCCTAGATGATGACATCCCCTTTTGGTCGTGATTGGTCAACTGTGATGGCTACAGGTGCCCGAAGCCCGAAAACCTTGAACACAGTCTACAGGTCATATTTATGAAGGGATTTCATTGTAACTTCGCAGGATCACTCCAGATGATGCCCAGATGAGATTGTCCCCTTTGGTTGCGATCATTCAACCATGATGGCTGCCCGAGCCCGAAGCCCGAAAACCTTTAGCACAGTCTAAGGTCATATTTATGCAGGGATTTCATTGTAACTTGGTAGGTTGACTTCATATAATGTCTAGATGAGAACGTCCCCTTTTGGACACGAGTGGCAACTGTGACGGCTTCAGGGGCCCAAAGCCCGAAAACCTTTAGAACAGTCTACAGGTCATAATT
This sequence comes from Pictodentalium vernedei, assembly GCA_031216915.1. Classification (NCBI taxonomy): domain Eukaryota; kingdom Metazoa; phylum Mollusca; class Scaphopoda; order Dentaliida; family Dentaliidae; genus Pictodentalium; species Pictodentalium vernedei. The sequence continues at coordinate 448,363,458 of CM062296.1, read as the reverse complement.
ATGAAGGGATTTTATTGTAGCTTGGTAGGATGACTCCAAATAGTGTCCAGATGAGAACGTCCCCTTTTGGTCACGATCATTCAGCCTTGATGGCTGCCTGAAGCCCGAAAACCTTTAGCACAGTCTACAGGTCGTATTTATGGAGGGATTTCATTGTGACTTGGTAGGTTGACTTCATATAATGTCTAGATGAGAACGTCCCCTTTGGATGCAATTGGGAAACTGACGGCTGCAGGGGCCCGAAGCCCGAAAACCTTTAGCACAGTCTACAGGCCATATTTATGAAGGGATTTTAATGTAACTTGATAGGATGACTCATTTTGGAATAATTTCATTGTAATTTTGTTGATATATGTTAACTGTGAGGGCCACATATATTAACTGTGAGGTCATATTAACCCACCCCTCAGATCTTTAGTACAGTGTACACCTCATATTATTTTTTATCATAAACATAGCATACAGGGAACAGAAATGAACATATTCCCAATTATCACAATTCTTGTCTTATTTCATAATCCTTTTATAAACATTGAACATTATCCTTTTCATCAAACACAACACACAAGTTAAGCTACAGTGTCATTGACACTTTCATTTTAGCTCACCTGACTGAAAGTCAGGGTGAGCTTTTCTTATCACTCGTCGGCCGTCCTTTGTGGTGTTTGAGCCTCTTTCTCCTAAATCACTGACCACATTTTAATTAAATTTCATGTAAGTAGTGGTTATATAGGGACATTTTGTTTTTTATCCAAAATAGGTTTCGGCTCATATTGAGCAGAGGTGTGGGGAAAAAATGGACAAATTTTTTGAAAATCCTCTAATGAACCACCAGTATCAGAGACTTGATACGTGGTATACACAGTCCTTTTGAGGTTTAGAATCAAGTTTGTTCAAAAAAGAAGTTTGTCAGGTATTATTTGCCTTTATGGAAGAGGCAAAAATTTTGGCCACGCCTAAAATTTCTGTTTTCAGAACCGTCAGGTCGATTTGAACCAAATTTGATATGAGATGATAATGGGTCATAAGTTGTTGATTGATGCCAAAAATTTTTTTTCTCATTGCCCTTGGGAACCTCGGGATCTAAAAATAGGAAAAACCTTAAAACTGCCATATCTCCAAAACTACACGGCACAGAGAATTCTTATTTTGTATAAAGCTTACTTTTATCCAGTAGAATAGAATGGTTAAAAAAAAATCCCTATCGGTTTGATCACAAGGTACTTTTTTCAGGACTTTGAAAAAGTGCTGAGTCAGCACTTTTTAACACTGTAGGCAATGGGAAAAATAGAGAAGGGCCAAAACTGCGGTGATCGATAAAAGCCTATATCCGTTATTTTCGGTAAATTTATCGGCCGATCCGATAACCGATAACTTATAACGTGTAAACCATAAACTACTGGAACAATAGTCAATTACTTCCTTAACAGCGACAAGATGGAATTTTATGCAATCAATTTACATGGGCTAAATCATAACTCGATTTTGTCTGTAGTGCGGGCCTTTCTAATGTTACAAATCGTTAAGGTATAGAAATGATAAATTGTTGGGGGGGGGGGGGGGGGGGGGGTGTCATAACATGGAAGAATAATACGTTTACATACTTTGACCAAGGGACAGCTTAACAAAACACCCTACGGTCATGTTCGAGGCACACAAAATGTTTTGTGGTGATTGCGTTCGATTGGCTCTGTGACATCTTGCCGCGAGTATACTGATCAACGATGCGTGAGCTACCGGAACGTTTGGAAAAACGGTCAGTATCGAACACCTAGAATGAATTATAAGAGGAAAACAAAAAGTTGGCCCAAAAAGAAGTTACCAGTGAGGCCCTGGCGCCACCGTTGCCCCATGATCAAGAGTCAAGTCAAGTCGGTCCCAAAGCAGGGAAAAATCCCACCCCCCATTATTTTACTGCACTAGAAATAACAAGTTGTTTCAACTCCTTTATCCAACGTAAATTACGGAATGATAAAACCCGACCTGTGCAATATAGGCCTACACAAAACCTCTATTCAATAATTTCATTAATTTTTAGATTTTCACTTTTTGTTTTGGTTTCCAAATTGCTCATAACCTAAGTTTTGGGAAAATGAACATCTACATGTAAATCACCAAATTATTATTTTCGCGAGTGTCGCCTGCTTCAGCTAGGCATTGGGTATATGGTTAAAAAGCTGAATTTCTGTCATTTACCGACTGAAGAACCCAGAGAGCCATAAAAAATGCGGCGAGGGTTGTGTTTTGGGGACAATAATTTACGAATTATTTAGTGTACATGCCCCCCCTCCCCCCCCCCCCCCCCCCCCCCCCCATCCTGCCAGCTGAAGACCACCTCATCGGAAGAATCTATATGTATACATGTAACTTACAAGAAGAACTGATTTTCATCCATGCATTGCAGACCATTTTGATAGCTTCATTTATTGATTTTAAAGGGCATACATGGGAAATTATGACTGAAATGCTACTAATGCAGATGGAAACTCGGGTAGGCCTGCAGCCATTGACATGTAAGTCCCCATCTGCCCAACCCTGCTCAAACACCTTACCCCCTCCCCGCCCCCTCCCCCCGCCACATACACACACGCCAAGAAAACGTGTCTTGTTTACCACAGCGAATATGCATCGTTCCAGTCAAGTTGACCAATAATACCCCCCCCCCCCCCCCACCACAAACAAACACACACACACACACACACACACACACACACACACACACACACACACACACACACACACACACACACACACACACACACAAGACACAACCTAGTAAACTCACTTTGTGCAGGCCAATCAGGCCATCACTGATGGAAAGTTGCAACCACTTTCATGTTTAATGTTTAATTAATTACTGGCATTTAAGGTCATATATTCGCAAACACAGATATACATTCAAGTTTAGCCAATCATTAAAACTCATGTTGCCCATTTTAGAGAACGTCGACACCAAGCACTGGTAACTCGGTCCTATTCTACCAGTGATTACTGAAGCAGGGCTTGTTTACCACAGTGAGCAAGTGCAACCACTTTTAGTCACAGCTATTGCGTCATGAGCAAACACGCATTGAATATTACGTATTTCTACTATTTCAGTTGCGTCATACTTTGAATATTCTCTATCAATATTCCCTATCAAGTTGAATATGTATTGATCAGTGTTGAATTTCGTTTGTAAATTGTGCTGTAAACATTTAAAATGCCTAAAACTAGCAAGATTTGGGATTATTTTATTGTTAGTCCAGCAGACACAACAAAAGCTATATGTAATTCCTGCAAGGCTTCCGTGTCGAGAGGCGGCAAATCAACTAAAGATTTCACAAACACAAATTTAAAGTGCCACTTACAGCATAACCATGGAGTTTTGTTTAAAGAATTTGAAGATGCGGAGAAGTTGGCAAAGCAGATAAAAGAAAAAGACAAGACTGTGAAATCAGAATCCACAACAAGTCCAGCCAAATTGGTCCACAAGCAACTTCAGCTTACTGAAAGCCTTGACAGAGTGGCACCATGGCTACCTCAAGACCCCCGTACAATAGCCGCAAACAGTCGACTAGCAGAAATGGTTTGTGTCGACATTCAGCCATTTTATTTGGTTGAAGATATTGGTTTTATACGATTTTGCCAGCAACTGGAACCTCGGTATAAACTACCATCCAGCACCCACCTGAGTCACTCGCTCATTCCAGATATGTATGAGCGTATAAAACACGAATTGAAAAATGAACTAAAAACCATGGATACAATTTCTTTTACAACTGATATTTGGTCCACAAACATGGGATCACATTCACTGATGTCACTAACTGGTCATTGGATCTCTGAGAAATTTGAACGAAAGGCTTGTGTGTTAAACGCTTCCTCTTTTTCTGGTAGACACACAGGGGAAGCCATTGCAAGTGGTATAGAACATGGTGACAATGTGGGGTATAACACGTGATCAAGTACTCACAATTTTGCGAGATAATGCCGCTAATGCAGCATGTGGGATGAGAATAGCAGATTTTGATAGTCAGGGTTGTTTTGCACACACTTTACAACTTTGTATTAATGACGGTATTGACAGTCAGAGGGCCGTGAATGATATGCTATCGATATCGCGCAAAATCGCGGGCCACTTCAATCATTCCCCCTTAGCATGCAACAGACCAAAACAAATCCAAGTTAAACATAACCTCAAAGAACATTCTATCTTGCAAGATGTATCCACGAGGTGGAACTCCACATTTTATATGCTCGAACGCCTGATTGAGCAGAAATCGGCCATTGTTGAATTTAGTAGCCTCTATGAAATTCCAATCCTTACTGCTAACCAGTGGATTTTAGCGGAAACTCTTGTGAAGACCCTTGAACGATTTGAAACACTCACAAAAGAAGTATCAAGCAGTAAGGCCTCTATTTCCACAATAATACCATCAGTTGAAATGTTGGCCAGGTCTCTTGAAAAACATGGGGATCATGACAGGGGGATCATGACAGGGGGATTCAGACCCTTACGCAAACAATTCTTGATTCATTAACACGACGCTTTCACGAAATAAAAGAAAGCAAACTTTGTACTATGGCAACACTTTTGGACCCTCGTTATAAGGGGATTTTTTTTTAGAACATGCGATACAGAAAAGCAAGTGATAGAATGGCTCAAAGACGAAATATTTCTAAACCTGGCTGCGCCGTCTTCAAGTAAAAGTGGACCTGGGACTGAAGAAATCACTTCAGGTGAAGGGCAAACACCTCCAAAGACTGTCAAACAAGATGAATTTGCTGCAGAATATGCAGAAAACTTATCCAGCAAAGGCATCGCATTATCAACTACCAGTGCACCCACTCCTGCACATATAATACAGAACTATCTTAGTGAACCACTTCAGCCTTGTGGTGATAACCCACTTCACTGGTGGGCCGTAAATGGCCATTGCTTTCCTCTTTTGTGTCATCTTGCAAGAAAATATCGAGCTTCCCCTCCCTCGAGTGTTCCAAGTGAGTGCCTCTTTAGTGAGGCGGGGCTGATCTACGATGATAGGCGCTTTCGGTTAAATCCAGAGAAAGCAGAGATGTTGTTAATAATAAGGGGTAATCTCCCCTCCTGAAATTTAAGTACCAAATGACTCATTTTGACAAGCATATCAAAATTCGAACACAAATTTGATACCTTCATCTTCATATAAAGGCTATCATTTTAGAATTATTTCTCAGTTATAAAATGATTTTGCATCGAAAACAACCATTTTTCAGCTCAACTTTGGCGAAGCCAAATTTGAGCTTATGCCATGGCCTGTCGTCCGTCTGGCCGTCTACGATTGGATACGGCTTGGGCTAGAGGCCGTATTTATGAACCGATCTTTACGAAACTTCTTGGGTACCTTTGTTATGACCGTGGGACGAGAACGAGTGTTTTTGGGTTTGGTCCGAAATTCAAGATGGCTGCCAGCCACCATTTTGTACTGACGATGCAGAAATCTGTTTTTTTGTACAGAACTTCCATATGAAAGCTATGATTTGAATAATTTTTTGTATGAATGTTTTGTACCATGGGATACATCACATATAATACGGGTTTTTTTCTCGTGCGTAAATTATGCAAATTAGTCTAACTTTGATGTTTTTTGGTGTTACTTTCAGCACTGTAAGTGCAAATGCCAATACGGCTCGGGCTAGAGGCCGTATTTATGAACCGATCTTTACGAAATTCCTTGGGTACCTTTGTTATCACCGTGGGACGAGAACAAGTGTTTTTGGGTTCGGTCCGAAATTCAAGATGGCCGATGGCAGCCATTTTGTACAAAATTTGGTGCAATCAGATTTTTGCACAGAACTTCCATATAAAAGCGCTGATTTGAATAATTTTTTGTGTGAATGTTTAGTACCATGGGATACATCACATATAATACGGGTTTTTTTCTCGTGCAGAAATTATGCAAATTAGATGAACTTTGATTTTTTCAGTGCGACTTACACACAGTAAGTACACATGTCAATTCGGCTTGGGCTAGAGTCTGTATTTATGAACCGATCTTCACGAAACGTCTTGGGTACCTTTGTTATCACCTTGGGACGAGAACGAGTGTTTCTGGGTGCGGTCCAAAATTCAAGATGGCTGCCAGTGGCCATTTTATACCGAAATTAGGTCTAATCAGTTTTTTGTACACAACTTCTATATACGGCTCAGGCTAGAGGCCGTATTTATGAACCGATCTTTACGAAACTTCTTGGGTACCTTTGTTATCACCGTGGGATGAGAACGAGTGTTTGTGGGTGTGGTCCAAAATTCAAGATGGCCACCAGCAGCCATTTTGTACCAAAATTAGTGCAATCAGTCTTTTGTGCAGAACTGTATGAAAGTTCTGATTTGAATATATTTTTGTATGAATGTTTAGTAACATGGAATACATCACATATAGTACGGGTTTTTTTCTCGTGCAGAAATTATGCAAATTAGATGAACTTTGATTTTTTCAGTGCTACTTATACACTGTAAGTGCACATGTCAATACAGCTCGGGCTAGAGGCTGTATTTATGAACCGATCTTCACAAAACTTCTTGGGTACCTTTGCTATCTCCTTGGGACGAGAACGAGTGTTTCTGGGTGCAGTCCAGAATTCAAGATGGCTGCCAGTGGCCATTTTGTACCGAAATTAGGTCCAATCAGTTTTTTGTCACAACTTCTACACAGCTCATATTTGTGAACTGATCTTCACGAAACTTCTTGGGTACCTTTGTTTTCACCTTGGGACAGGAATGAGTGTGTTTTGGGGTGCCTTTGTTATCACTGTGCTATGAGAACAAATATTTTGGGGTTCAGTCAGACCCACTCTGGGACTCCCAAGATTTCTTTTCTAGTTTAGCATCTGACTGTCACCCACCTTTACAATACTTTACCTGTACATTTGTTACAGGCAATGGTCAGTATTTATGTACAGACCGTTACAATACTTTATATGTACCTTTGTTATCAGGTCATTACCTAGATGTTTGTCATTGCTGTGTCACATACTATACATGTACATGTCTTTGTCTTGACAAGTTGAGCTACAGTGTCATTGACACTTTCATTGTTTGTCTGCTGCGGTCAGCATTTTTGTTCAAATATGAGATCGAATATATTACAAGTAGAAAGGGATCAGAAATTGGCTCATTTATCACAAATGAAAAAAATTATTATCGCCGTTAACCCTTTACCGAACATAACGGAAAATCCTGCCTGTGCTATACATGGAAATCAATTAAATAACCATTTAGTCCTTTTTTCCAGATTTTCATTCATTTGCTCTCAAAACAAGGTATGATCCCTCATTTGAACGAGCACATCATGCTCGTTCTAATGAGGGGTCATAACCTATGCTTTGGAAGCAAAAAAGTGGGGAAAACGAGAATATTTCTAAAGTGAGTTCTGCTAAGGTAAAGGGTTGTTAACATTCGATCATCGTGGAACTGTTCTGAATGAAATGCTTCGTAATTATATTACAGAGTTCACTTCAGACAGTATAGCTTCTAAACTGAGGCAAAGATGTTTATTATGGCACAATGGCATCTAATGTTTCGACTATCGTTATGAATTTTTCGAGTTTTGTCAACTGTTGAATTTCACTTTTTCCTTCTCTTGAAAATAAAACTAAAAGCGTATTATTTTTGTGCTACTTTTAGCTTGAATAGTTTTTCAATCAAGTTCTTGAATAGCCAATCTTGCATGGGAGTTACACGACTGGTCACCATAAATTGAACTGTGTGTGTGTGTGTGTGGTTGGGGTGGGGGGGGGGGGGTAAGGTGTTTGATCTGAGTGATCTCTGTACTAAATAGCTCCTCTCCTAGTCGCTGTTATGTTTTGCGTGCCACCACTGAATGACACTAATGCTGGGCCAATTTACTTCCACTCCTCGCCCCCCCCCCCCCCCCTCCCCAACCCACTTTGCGCCACTCACTATGAGGGGTTGGACTCTATTGCCGTAATGTAATTTTCGATGCTATAAGTCTTTGATATTTAGCAATGGAAATTATTTTACGACCTCAGGGTCCAACTGTTCATTCAAAGATAGCCTCACACTGTCGAACATACTCTCACTCTCTTCCACCTCACCACCGAGATACGTTCTGAAAAATTATTTCCCTCAAGAACTGTAATGCCAAAAGTTCCGCGGCACATTTGGATTCAAAGACTAAAGCAAGACACCCAAAATGGATAAATTGTACGATTTTATCAGTTATACTGGTCAAATCCAGCTTTCCATGTGAGGAGTCCCTATCCCATTCCCCCCCCCCCCCCCCCCCTCCCCATCTTGATTCTTGAAATCCTTGATCCGCCAAGGTTTGAAAATATATTACTGCCAACTTGGATCAAATGGTCACTCACAAACTGACCTAGTGAGGTAAATGGTTCATAATTACAACAACACATTAAACTCAATAAACTGATTAAAATTTTAAACATACATGTAGGTTCTGAATCCCCCATTGGGACGAGTGCGTCACGCTCGTATCAATGTGGGGATCACAACCTGCTTTTTGTGTTAATCGGTCGCCCCTCAACCCAGCATTACTGCAGAAACCTACCAACTCTATACAAAAATCACGATCGAATCATATTTGAACTGTACTTCACCCAACAGTGTTAAGATCACACAGAATTTGCCAGGTTCTCGTTCAGTCAACCGATATGGGTGTGTTTACAGAAGAGCGGCTGACAGTCTGTTTTGTGTTGAATTCACAGAGAAGTCAATCAGGCCTAATGATTCTACAGGGGCCGTGATATAGCCTGTAGACTACACAGGCACCCGTGATGTAGGCCTACCCAGTACCCACTTCGTTTTCGTTTCAGTACACATGTGGAAAACATTGAATACTTCTAGAGTTGATGTCCAGGTCCAGAATTTCCATCTTCCCGCGAGTCATCAGTCGTGTCCTCTTCCTGTCAATGGAGTGTCACTGTCGTTGAGCAGCTGGTGTGTTTACAAATTACAACGGTGAAGATATGACATTATCGTGGTATCGCGGTGCTATCACTTGTAAAAATTCCGAATATTTAAAAACTGATGTTTGTTAAACAGTCTTATTAGTCCCCTACGGGAACCGTAAGGGGACTAGAGAATTGCACTCTGTCTGTCTGTCTGTCTGTCTGTCTGTCCGTCCGTCTAACCGTCCCTCCGTCCGTCCGTCCGTCCGTCTGTCTGTTTTTTATGTTACCACCTCTCCCTCCAACATGCTTTAAGCTACACCTTTCATATTTGGTATATGGATAAATGCTTCTGAGGGGATGATGCACGCTCAAAATTTTTTTTTCAAAATCCAAGATGGTGGAATGGCGGCCATTTTTGTTGTGTTTTTTAAGCTTTTTTTTTCTCTATTTTCATGTTACCACCCCTCCCACCAACATGGTTCAAGCTACACCTTTCATATTTGGTACATGGATAAATGGTTCTGAGGGGATGATGCACGCTCAAATTTTTTTTTTTAAAATCCAAGATGGCAGAATGGCGGCCATTTTTGTTGTGTTTTTTAAGCTTTTTTAGCTCACCTGAGCAAAGCTCAGGATGAGCTTTACTGATCACTTTCCGTCCGTCGTCGTCGTCCGTCGTCGTTGGGCGTCAACAATCATCTCCTCCCAAACCACTAGGCCAATTTTAATAAAATTTTGTGGGATTGATCATTGGGTGGAACACTCGAAGAATTGTGTTCGAAATCTCCGTCGCCCATCTAATATGGCTGCCTTGGCTGCTGATTGGCAAAAACACATTAAAATCTTCTTCAGAACCGCTGGATCAATTTGAATAAAATTTGCTGGGGATAACCAGTGGGTGGTCCTCTCTCAGAATTGTGTTCGGTTTGTCTGCCCGCCATCCAACATGGCTGCCACAGCTTCTGATTGGCTGACGCTCCACCCCTAAATTTATATTTTTTGAATCGAGATCGATTTGAACCAAATTTTTTTTGAGGACTTATTGGGTCATAAGTATCTAATTTATGCCGAAAAAAATTTTCACGTAGCCCCATGGGAACCTCAGGAGCTAAAAATAGAAAAAATTAAAATTGCTCGTATCTCCAAAACTGCACGGCTCAGAAACTTTTTATTTGCTGTGCAGCTTGCTTATGAGCAATAGAAAGGAATGGTAGAAAAAAATCGCTAACGTTTTTTATCTAAGGTGCTTTCTTGGGACTCTGAAAAAGTGCTGACTCGGCACTTTTTAACACTGAAGGTAATGCAAAAACATTAAAAACTCTTATTCTCGCGTCAACAATCATCTCCTCCCAAACCACTAGGCCAATTTTAATAAAATTTTGTGGGATTGATCATTAGGTGGAACACTCGAAGAATTGTGTTCGAAATCTCCGTCGCCCATCTAATATGGCTGCCTTGGCTGCTGATTGGCAAAACACATTCAAATCTTCTTCTTCAGAACCGCTGCATAAATTTGAATAAAATTTGCTGGAGATAACCAGTGGGTGGTCCTCTTTCAGAATTATGTTCGGTTTGTCCGCCTGCCATCCAACATGGCTGCCACAGCTTCTGATTGGCTGACGCTCCACCCCTAAATTTCTATTTTTTGAATCAAGAGATCGATTTGAACCAAATTTTTTTTGAGGACTTATTGGGTCATAAGTATCTAATTTATACCGAAGAAAATTTTCCTGTAGCCCCGTGGGAACCCCAGGAGCTAAAAATAGAAAAAATTAAAATCGATCATATCTCCAAAACTGCACGGCTCAGAAACTTTTTATTTGCTGTGCAGCTTGCTTATGACCAATGGAAGGAATGGTAGAAAAAAATCGCTAACGGGTTTTTTTCTAAGGTACTTTTTCGGGACTCTGAAAAAGTGCTGACTCGGCACTTTTTAACACTGAAGGTAATGGAAAAACATTAAAAAATCTTTTTCTCGTGTCAACAATCATCTCCTCCCAAACCACTGGGCCACATAAAATTTTCTGGGATTGATCATTAGGTGGAACACTCAAAGAATTGTGTTTGAAATCTCTGTCGCCCATCTAACATGGCTGCCATGGCTGGTGATTAGGAAAACACATTAAAATCTTCTTCTTCAGAACTGCTGGATCAATTTGAATAAAATTTGCTGAGGTTAACCAGTGGGTGGTCCTCTTTCAGAATTGTGTTCGGTATGTCCGCCCACCATCCAACATGGCTGCCACAGCTTCTGATTAGCTAACGGCCCACCCCTAAATTGCTATTTTTAGCTCACTGAAGGGAGCTCAACTTTATCACTTTCCATCCGTTGTCCGTCGTCGTCCGTCGTCGTGAACACTTTTCAAACAACTTCTCCTAAATCACTGGTCCAAATTGAACCAAATTTGGTTGGTATCTTCCTTAGCATGTGTCATTTAGAAATTGTGTGACTAAAGTTACCGTGCCCAATGGGGACCCCAGAAGGGGCGGAAAGGTGCAAAAACTTTTAAAAATCTTCTCCAGAAACAGTAAAGTAAAAAAAATAAAAATGGCCATATCTCAAAAATTGTATGGCTCAGAACATTTTTTTAAGCACTAAGCTTCCTCATGACCAGCCGAATAGAGCTGTACAAAAAAAATAAATCAAAAATAGTGGGGGAGATTTATAAAGGGGTCTGGGTTTAAGTACCTTGGTCAACAGGGCGGAATGAGGGTGACCATGGTTTACCTCATTGGAAGAGGTTAAGTTGTTGGTACAGAAATAAGAATTTTCTGTCAGCAAATGGAGATGGAGTATGGTAAATGGTTTTGTGTTTCAAAATTATGGGCAGACACCCCCAAAGGCAATTCCACTCGGCAAGTTTTGTGGAGATCAACCTAAGCACCATTGAGAAAAGAATAACTGAAGTATGGTAAATGGTTTCATGTTTCAAAATTATAGGCAAATACAACAGAAGGACAATCTGGGTCAACCATTCAGACAACGTGCAAGTTTGACAGAATTGCCTGGCCACCTTGAATAGTTGGTCAAACAAATGCAGCCATCACTGCACCCAAAATGTAGCATACACTTTCGGGACAGGTAGTAAAGTCTCCTCCCATTTATTGGTACCAGAATGCAGAAATATTGAGAGATAGGGTCCAAAAGGCATGCAGCACCTAGTTTGGGGGGGGCATGACTGATTTGGGAGGAACCCCCCCCCCCCCTCCCCCCACACACACAGCTTTTTAAATTTTTGTTTCAAAACAGAGGATCCAGAGAATCCAGACTAGTCCTATTGGTGTCTCTTCCTGTTTATCAAATTATCAGCCAAGTGAAATGTACCTTTGCCACAGTTTAGAGCCAGTTTGTCAGGTGAGCGCTCAAGGCCCCTTGGGGCCTCTTGTTTTTCTCTATTTTCATGTTACCACCCCTCCCACCAACATGGTTCAAGCTACACCTTTCATATTTGGTAGTTGGTACATGGATAAATGGTTCTGAGGGGATGATGCACGCTCAAATTTTTTTTTTCAAAATCCAAGATGGCGGAATGGCAGCCATTTTTGTTGTGTTTTTGAAGCTTTTTTTTCTCTATTTTCATATTACCACACCCCTCCCACCAACATGGTTCAAGCTACACTTTGCATATGTGGCACATGGGTAGAGGGTTGGGAGGGGATGTTGCACGTTCAATATTTTTTTTCCAAAATTCAAGATGGCGCCATGGCAACCATTTCTGTTGTGTTTTTTAGCTCAACTTGACAAAGTCAAGCTGAGCTATTGCCATCACTTCTCGTCCGTCGGCGTACGTACGTTAGTATGTTAGTACGTTAGTACGTACGTCCACAATTTCCTTTGGCACACCTCACAGGTCGCATTTATGATCAGATTACTTTGAAACTAGGCATGCTTGTTTGGGGTGACCTCTAGATGGGAACTATCGATTTTCTTCAATTTCCGTCAAAAAATGTTGCCGCGGCCAAAGTTCTTAGAACTTAGTTTAGTCAAACCACAATATTTCCCTTTGGCACACCCTACAGGGCACATTTATGATTTGATTGCTTTGAAACCTGGTATGCTTATTTAGGGTGACCTCTAGATGGGAGCTATCGATTTTCTTCAATTTCCAGCAAAAAAATGTTGCCACGGCCAACGTTCGTAGAACTTAGTTTAGTCAGACCTCAATATTTTCCTTTGGCACACCCTACAGGGCCCATTTATGATCAGATTGCGTTGAAACCTGGTATGCTTGTTTTGGGAGACCTCTAGATGGGAGCTATCGATTTTCTTCAATTTCTGTCAAAAAATGTTGCCGCGGCCAACGTTCTTAGAACTTAGTTTAGTCAGAAGACTTAATATTTCCCTTTGGCACACCCTACAGGGCCCATTTATGATCGGATTGCTTTGAAACCTGGCATGCTTGTTTGGGGTGACCTCTAGAATGGAGCTATCGATTTTCTTCAATTTCCGTCAAAAAATGTTGCTGCGGCCAATGTTTTTAGAACTCAGTTTAGTCAGACCACAATATTTCCCTTTGGCACACCCTACAGGGCACATTTATGATTTGATTGCTTTGAAACCTGGTATGCTTGTTTGGGGAGACCTCTAGATGGGAGCTATCGATTTTCTTCAATTTCTGTCAAAAAATGTTGCCGCGGACAACGTTCTTACAACTTAGTTTAGTCAGAAGACTCAATATTTCCCTTTGGCACACCCTACAGGGCACATTTATGATCGGATTGCTTTGAAACCTTTCATGCTTGTTTGGGGTGATCTCTAGATGGGAGCTATCGATTTTCTTCAATTTCCATCAAAAAATGTTGCCGCAGCCAACATTCTTAGAACTTAGTTTAGTCAGACCACAATATTTCCCTTTGGCTCACCCTACAGGGCACATTTATGATTAGAGTGCTTTGAAACCTGGTATGCTTATTTACGGTGACCTCTAGATAGGAGCTATCGATTTTCTTCCATTTCCGTCAAAAAATGTTGCCACGGCCAACGTTTTTAGAATTTAGTCTAGTCAGACCACAATATTTCCCTTTTATACACCCTACAGGGCACATTTATGATCGGATTGCTTTGAAACCTGGCATGCTTGTTTGGGGAGGCCTCTAGATGGGAGCTATCGATTTTCTTCGGTTTCTGTCAAAAAATGTTGCCACTGGCAAAAAAAATGACATTGGTACCAATGATCTTCAATTTTGCCATTTCATTTATAACTTACCAAGTTCAAGTTTGACAAGTTGAGCTACAGTGTCATTGACACTTTCATTAAGCTTTTTTCTCTATTTTATGTTACCACTACCTACTCCCTCCAACATGGTTCAAGCTGCACTTTTCATATATGGTACATGGAATAAGGATGTTGTGAGGGGATTATGCACGCTCAATATTTTTTTTTCAAAATCTGACATCTGTCTGTCCGTCTGTCTGTCTGTTTGTTTTTACCACCTCTCCTCTAATATGCTTCAAGCTACACCTTTCATATTTGGTACATGGATAAATGGTTCTGAGGGGATGATGCACAGTCAATAATTATTTTTCAAAATCCAAGATGGCAGAATGGCAGCCATTTTTGTTGTTTTTTTTTTAAGCTTTTTTCTCTATTTTATGTTACCACCCCTCCCTCCAACATGGTTCAAGCTACATCTTTCATATATGGTACATGGATAAAGGGTTGTGAGGGGATTATGCACGCTCAATATTTTTTTTTAAAATCCAAGATGCTTATATACTCTAGTGTCTTCTGTGAGTGACAAAAACACCTTATGTCACAAAAGCGCCGTAGGGGACTAATACCACCTCGGTGGTCAAACACTTGTTACTTATGGTTTAACGTTAATGTATATCGGAAGCCGGTAAAATTCATCGGTACATCCGATAACCTTCCGATATCCCAGTTATCGGGCAGATCCGATACCGATAACTGGCTCATCTCCAGGGAAAAAGATTAAAAAATCTTCTTCTCCAAATCCAGCAGGCAGAATCTTTTGATACTTGGTATGCAACATTGTAGGGTGGATCTGATTCAAGTTTGTTCAAATCGGCCCCCTGGGTTCATATTTGGGCTCAGTATAGGAGCCCGATTTCAAACTTAGTGCATTTCAAGCAGATTTCTTAAAAAATCTTCTCCAGATCCAGCAGGCAGAATCTTTTGATATTTGGTATGCAACATTGTGGGGTGGATCTGATTCAAGTTTGTTCAAATCGGCTTCCTAGATTCATATTTGGGCTCACTATAGAATCCCAAATTCGAACTCTGTGCATTTCAGGCAAATTTCTTAAAAAAATCTTCTTCTCCAGATCGAGCAGGCAGAATCTTTTGATATTTGGCATACAACATTGTGGGGTGGAACTGATTCAAGTTTATTCAAATCGACCCTCTGGGTTTATATTTGGGCTCAGTATAGAAGCTCGAATTTGAAACTTAGGGCATTTCAAGCAAATTTCTTCAAAAATCTTCTCCAGATCCAGCAGGCAGAATCTTTTGATATTTGGTATGCAACATTGTGGGGTGGATCTGATTCAAGTTTGTTCAAATCGGCCCTCTGGATTCATGTTTGTGCTCACTATAGAAGCCCGAATTCGAACTTAGTTCATCTCAGGCAAATTTCTTTAAAAATCATCTTCTCCAGATCTAGCAGGCAGAATCTTTTGATATTTGGTATGCAACAGTGTGGGATGGATCTGATTCAAGTTTGTTCCAATGGGCCCCCTGGGTGTATATTTGGGCTCACTGTAGAAGCTCGAATTCGAACTTAGTGCATTTCAGGCAAATTTCTTAAAAAATCTTCTCCAGATCCAGCAGGCAGAATCTTTTGATATTTGGTATGCAACATAGTGGGGTGGATCTGATTCAAGTTTGTTCAAATCGGCCCTCTGGATTCATATTTGGGCTCACTATAGAAGCCCGAATTCGAACTTGGTGCATCTCAGGCAAATTTCTTAAAAAATCATCTTCTCCAGATCCAGCTTCAGAATCTTTTGATATTTGGTATGCAACATTGAGGGGTGGATCTGATTCAAATTTGTTCAAATCGGCCCTCTGGATTCATATTTGGGCTCACTATAGAAGCTCGAATTCGAACTTAGTGCATTTCAGGCAAATTTCTTTGAAAATCATCTTCTCAAGATCCAGCAAGCAGAATCTTTTGATTTTGGGTATGCACCATGCTTAGGGGGGTGAGATTCAAGTTTGTTCAAGCCAAGTCCCTGGGTTCATATTTGGGCTCCCTGTGGGAGCCCGAATTATAACTTAGTTCAATATGAGGAATTTTCTTTTAAAGTCTTCCTTTTTTTTTTTAGATCCACTGGGCAGAATTTTTGGATATTTGGTATAAGCTTTTCTTAGGAGGAGCAGATGCAACTTGTTGAAATCAATTCTCTGGTTTGATATTTAGGCTACCATGTCAGTTGAGTGCCCTCAGGCCCCTTGGGGCCTTTTGTTTATTTTACTAAAGTCTCATGCTTGATTTATGAATAGATTGTTAGTTCACCTGTCTGAAAGTCAGGGTGAGCTATTCTGATCACTTTTTGTCTATCATCTGTCATCTGTCGTCCGTCCTACGTCGTGAAGGTGGTGATTGGGTCATTTTCTCCCAAGCCACTGGCTGCAGTTCTGAGTAGCAGATATATAGGGGCATTTGGGTTTTTCTGCAAATTGGGTTTCTGCTCATATTGTGGAGTTGGGTGGGGCCAAAATGTCCAAAATTTAAAAAAATCTTCGCATGAACCAGCCATAGCAGAGACTTGATATTTGGTTTGCTGCTTCCATTTGAGGTGTAGACTTAAGTTTGTTCAAGAAAAGTTTGACGGGCAATATTTGCCTTTGTTCTGAGAGGGGCAAGAATTTTTGCCCCACCCAGAACTTCTATTTTTTTTAACCGAGAGGCCAATTTGAACCAAATTTAATATGAGGTATTATTGGGTTATAAGTACTTGATTTATGCCCAGGATTCGTACGCTAGTCTGGAATCCTGGAAAAGTCATGGAATTTTGAAATTGCACTTCCAGGCCTGGAAAAGTTAAGGAAAAAGGTCATTTTGATCAAAAGTTTTGGAAAAGTCATGAAATTTTACAGTGTAGATCATACATGTTAATAAATAAATTATAATAGTTTAAATGCTAATGTTAATTAATTACGGTTAATTACGTTTATGCAAAAAAATCTCATTCGGTTGAAATTTGGCTTCTAAGGCTTGTCCATATCCAAATCCCTGCAGCAACTTGTGTAAAGTTCTGTATTTGTTACTTCACTTTGATGCTATTTGTGTCATTCGTGTTTGATTCAAATTCATTCAACCATGCCAGCCAATTGTTCCTTCAAGTATAAATGGCAAACTGATGCACTTTTTCGAAACTGGATAGCATGTGGCGATGATAAATTATCAACAAAATGTAATCTTTGTGATCAGAAGTTTGATATTAGCAAAATGGGTGAAGCGGCTATTGTTAGCCATTCCAAGGGTAAAAAACATTGCGAACTGGTTACTACGAAAATGAACGTGTGCGGAAATATTGGTGACTTTTTCAAAAGTACTACATCTGCAATGCAAGCTCCTGTGACACATTTTTTTTGGACTTGTAACATGAAAGATAATTTGCTGAACTGTAGCAGAGTTGCATGGTAATTCTAGGTGAGTCTTACCCTTACAATAATGTAGTTACATTACTGTAAAGCGCAGAATGGGGTATATGTAACTGTTTTAGAAATAAATACCAGCTTTTTAACATTTATGCTGTACATGTACATGTATGTGATGCCCCCCCCCCCCCCCCCCCCCCCCCCCCTGGTGAGCAACTACCAGTAACTCCTCTTACCTTTATGTCACACTATTGTTCATTTCACCTATTCTCATCTCTCCTTCTGTTGTTAAAATTCAGCATTTTGCAATTTCTGTTGAATTTTAGCACCACAGTAGAGATAATTCAGTATAGAAACTAGCAGAATTTAAGATCTGTTTGATGATAGTTGCAGAAAAGTTAACAAAATTTCGGTGGAGAGAGTCTTGGAAATTTTTCAAGAAGTTTTGGAAAAGTCATTGAATTTTTTTCTCAACTTGGTGTTTGAACCATGATGCCAAAAATGTTTTTCCAGCAGCCCCCGGGGAACCTCAGGAGCCAAAAATAGAGAAAAAAAACCCCAAAACGTCCATATCTCCAAAACTGCGTGGCACTGAGAATTTTTATTTGGTGTGAGGCTTCCTAGGGACAAACAGAAAGGAATGGTAAAAAAAAATTGCCATCGGTTTTGTCATAAGGTACTTTTTCGAGACTTTGAAAAAATGCTGAGTCAGCATTTTTTAACACTGGGGGCAATGGGAAAAAATTAAAGAATCGTTTGTTTCCAAACCACTGCTCCAAAAGCTTTCATATTTTACATGTAACATCTTTGCAACATTGATTCCCATATTTGTTGAAATCAAATCCGTCGGTCCACATTTGGGTTTCCTATGGGAGCCCAAATGTTCAAATTAGTGCAGTATGAGGAATATTCTTTAAAAATCTTCTTCAGATCTACCAATAACAATCTTTTTGATATTTTGTATGCATGCTTAGGGGAGTGAGATTCAAGTTTGTTCAAGCCAAGTCCCTGGGTTCATATTGTGGCTGAAAATTTGGGGTCCCGGTCCGAAATTTTGGACCAAAATCCGAATTTCTTGTTTTTTTATGCGTTTCGGTCAATTTTAAGACCAATTTTTTTTTTTTTTTACACTGAAAATTTGGGGTCCGGGTGGGACAAAATCCAGAAATTAGTTTTTAGCTCATCTTGACAAAGTCAAGCTGAGCTAATCTCATCGCTTCCCGTCCGTCGTCCGTCGTCTGTCGTCCGTCAACACCATGTTTTGGTCTTCTCCTCCAAAGCCACTGGGCCAATTCAAGTGAAAGTTTGTGTGAGTGATGGTCCCAAAGGGGCATTTCATTTTTGTTCAACTCAGCATGCCCAGCCCCATAGGGAGGGAGTGGAGGAAAATGCACCCAAATATTTTAAAAATCTTCTCAAGAACCAGTGTGTACAATGACTTGATATTTGCTATGGAGCTTCCATATGAGGTGTAGAATCAAGTTTGTTCAAACGAAGTTCGTGAAGTAATATTTGGCTTTGTAATAGGAGGGGTAAGATTTTTGGCCCCGTCCAAAATTTCTATTTTCTGAACCGATGGTCCAGTATGAACCAAATTTGGTTTGTGGTATTATTGGGTCATAAGTACATGACCCATGCAAAAAAAAAAAATTCCCGCATCCCCATGGGAACCCTGGGAGCTAAAAATAGAAATATTTTCAAACGCCCATATTTCCCAAACCCCACGGAACAGATAGCTTTTATTTGGTATGAAGTATCCTTATGACCAGTAGAATTGAATGGTAAAAAAAAATTGCCATCGGTTATGTTAGGGTGTTCTGTAATGGGCATCGAAAAAAAGCTGAGTCAGCATATTTGCAAAAATTTTTAAAAATCTTTTCTCCAGAACCAATCATCAGAATCTTTTGATATTTGGTATACAGCATTCATAGGGGGGTCAGATAAAAGTTTGTTGAAATAAAGCTCATTGGTTCATATTTGGGCTCTCTACAGGAGCCCGAAGTTTTAACATAGGGTAATATGGGGAATATTCTTTAAAAATCTTCTTCTTCAGAACCACCAGTCAGAATCTTTTAATATTTGGTATACATCATTGTTATGAGGGTCAGATTCTAGATTGTTCAAACCAAGTCCTTAGGATAATATTTGGGCTTCCTATGGAAGCCCAAATTTTATCTTTGTTCAATATGGAGGGTAATTTAAAAAAATCTTCTTCAGATCCATCAGTCAGAATGCTTTGATATTTGGTATGCAACATCTCTATGGGGGTCAGATTCAAGTTTGTTCAATTCAGATCCCTAGGTATATATTTGGGCTCACTATGGTAGCCCAAATTTTTACTTAGTGCAATATGAGAAAATTTCTTTAAAAATCTTCTTCAGATCCACCAGTCGGAATACTTTTATATTTGGTATACTACATCTCTAGGCGGGTCAGATTCCAGGGTGTTCAATTCGAGTGCCTAGGTTAATATTTGGGCTCCATATGGGAACATGAAATTTAACTTAGTACAATATGAGGGAATTTCTTCAAAAATCTTCTTCAGATTCACTTGTCAGAATGCTTTCACATTTGGTATACAACATCTCTAGGGGGGTCAGATTCAAGTTTGTTCAAATCGGATCCATAGGTCAATATTTGGGCTCGCTATGGTAGCCCAAATTTGAACTTAGTGCAATTCGGAGAAATTTCTTTACAAATTCTCTTCTTCAGATCCAGCAGTCAGAATGCTTTCATATTCGGTACACAACATCTCTAGGGAAGTCAGATTTAACTGTGTTCAATTCAAGAGCCTGGGTTAATATTTGGGCTCTCTATGGGAGCCGGAATTGGCCATTTTGCTGAAGAATTAAAAATTTTGTATTCAGTACCTTCTAGAGGTACTAAGATTAATCCACATAGGTTGTATCAAGGGGCTTCATAGGGGAGCTCTACATTTTACTTATGATCAACTGAAGAAAAGGCATGATGCCCAGATTATTTTTGTCACTCCTGAGGGACTCAAGGATTGACAGTGTAGCCTATGGAGATGGCTTGCTTAATGTAGACTCATTCTTGGACTCTGTTTAAATTGTGTTCTGTACAAGATGAGTGCTTCAGGCCCCGTGGGGCCTCTTGTTTTTTTTTTTATGCGTTTTGGTCAATTTTAAGAAGAAAATCAAATTTTGGTGTGAAAATATTTTGTTTGGGACTTCGAAAATTTCCGAACAAAAATAAAAATCTGTTCATTTCTCAATTTTGGGACGTACAAGTGCAGGAACTGAAAATAGAAGGAAAATCCTGTGTATTGTGTGGGCACAATCGCTTCATCTAGTTGGTTTATGATTTTCTTTGGATGTGCGTATGCAGCTTATTCAAGGCAAGTCCGTGATTTGATATTTAGACTACCATGTCAGGTGAGTGCCCTCAGGCCCCCCTTGGGCCTCTTGTTTTGAAACTTGGTGTGCATGTCCAAGGCAACCTCTAGATTGGAGTTATTGATTTCTTTCATTTCCATCAAAAAACGTTAGCACCACCCTTTCATCTTAGTGCATTTGTGCAGCAACCTATCCCCTTTGCACTGCCTGCAGATCATATTTATGAATTTCCATCAAAAAAAAAAGAAAAATGAAACATTGCCACTAGCAACAACTTTCAAACTTAGTACATTTGTGCATTAACATCTTCCTTTGGCATGCCTCAGAGGGTACATTCATTATCGCTTTGTTTTGAAACTTAGTGTCCTTATTCAGGGTGACCAAGATTGGAGCTATCGATTTTCTTTTCATTTCATCAAAAACTTGCTGTTAGTGAAAACCTTTGAATTTAGTGCATTTGTGCATCAACAGTCTTTGACATGGCCTACAGGGTGCATTTATCATAGGATTCAGGCCTTTAGATTACCCCAAATTCACACCGTTTACAGGTGTGGCCAAATTGGAGAAGGTTTGAAGACATCAAGAAAAATATATACATTTTCTGTGTCTCTTCTACATTTGAGAACAACTTCATCATAATATCACCATAGAAACACAAAGAAAGGCATGGCATTAAAACATAACTGGACAAGGCGGTTATTTCATCACACATTATCATTCGCACCTCTGATTTCAGAGAGCGAACAATCAATCATGGAAATACCGGATAGATTGTTGAAGACTATTACAGCCTTAGGGGTCTCTCGTCCCATCACCTGGACTGTCCAGAAGATAGGAACGAGAGTCCACCTGTCTATGGAATTCCTAGTTGAAGAAGAAGAAGAGAAAATATCACCGCCCTCCTCGGGGAGAGGTAGTACCTTTGTTGAGAGGACCTCCTCTCACACTGGTCCTCACCCGAAGAGGGAAGGAAGCCCTGAAAAGAGAAAGAGAAGAAAGAAGAGCCCGTCCACCAAGCGGAGGGATTCCCGACGCTTGGAGGCATTCTTGTAGATGAAGAAAGAGAATGGTGAGGAAAAGAAAGAGCAAGAGGCGGCCACCACTTTCCCTCCCACTCCCACAGACAGCCCCATCCAAATGCCGGCTTCCCAGTCGGTATTGTTGGATGTGAAAGAGTCTGTGGAGACTGAGGTGGAAATGGAAGCTGCCCTCTCGCCTCCTCCTGATCCCCACTCGCCTCTTCCTTCTAAACCAGAATGCCAGGACGTGGACGACAGGATAGGGAACATCTTACGGGAACACCAAATACAAGGGGACCTTCACAGGCAAGAGATGGACAGGAAATACCAAGTATTCCTCCAACAAGTCGAAGCCAAAAAACTAATAGACGCCAGGAACCTACAACAAAAAAAGACTAGGCAATCACCCACAACCACTCCAGACTCTGCTAGGACCAGACCCTACAAAACTCAGCAACCACCATCAGGCAGCCCACCAACTACCACTGTCTCTCCTTCCAAACCTCCACCTCTGAAAAAGAAGCAGAAAAGACACAAGCGCCGCTAACAACCCACAACTTCTCTTCCTTTACCACGGTCTGACACTTCAAAATTCTACAGCCAATGAGGGTCGAAAGGGGCTTGCTCCCCAAATCGTCCCTGCGCGCCTTTGACGCGTGAAACCATTTGATTTGATTGTTATTTCTGGCTTTAATGTGCCCAAATTAGGGCACAATAGTGTCCCTCTAAAATAAATGAATTTAAAGGCCTGATAGGATCGTTTTTGAACTTGTGTGCTCGTTAGGCGAGACCTCTGGATGAGAGCTATCAGGGCTTGCCTTGAGTCGGGGCTGATCAGCCCAGGCCCAGAGATCAGCCCCGAGGAACACTTGCTGGGTTTTTTTTTTCAAGCCCCGACATTTTTCACAAAAAAAGCACTAACAATAATGGACAAAATGGAAAATCAGCCCCGAAAAGGCCCCGACCTCAATATGTGTGGCACTTTTTTTTAGGCCCGACCATTTTACTCAAGGCGAGCCCTGAGCTATCGATTTGCATTCATTTCTGTGAAAAAAGTTGCTGTTTACAATGACCTTTATACTTACTGCATTTGTGTATCAACATGCTTCCATGAGCCAACCTACAGTTTACATTTAAAAATGCATGGATTGATCTGATGTGTACACGCAATGCTGTAATGTTGAAGTTTCACCAAATAACATTGGAACCAATGATCTTCAATTTTACCATTTCACTTATAACTCTCCAATTTCAAGTTTGTCATGTTGAGCTGCAGTGTCATTGACACTTTCATTTAATATTTTTAGCTCAACTTTGGCGAATCCAAATTTGAGCTTTTGTCATGGCCCGTCTGTATGTCAACAATTGGCTATGGCTCGGGCTAGAGGCTGTATTTATGAACTGATCTTTACAAAACTTCTTGTGTACATGTCAATACGGCTCAGGGTAGAGGCTGTATTTATGAACCGATCTTCACAAAACTTCTTGGGTAATTTTGTTATCACCTTGGGATGAGAATGAGTGTTTCTGGGTGCGGTCCAAAATTCAAGATGGCTGCGTACCGAAATTAGGTCCAATCAATTTTTTGTCACAAGTTCTATACAGCTCGTATTTATGAACTGATCTTCACAAAACTTCTTAGGGTACGTTTGTTTTCACCTTGGGACAGGAACGAGTGTGTTTTGGGGTGCCTTTTTTATCACTATGCTATGAGAACAAATATTTTGGGGTTCAGTCAGACCCATTGTGGGACTCATAGATTTCTTTTCTAGTTTAGCATCTGACTGTCACCCACCTTTACAATACTTTACCTATACATTTGTTACAGCAGGGTTTCCGCAAGGGGAAAATTTGTGGGTCCGATAGTTTAAAGAAAGTGAAACTCTGCCCCCCCCCCCCCCCCCCCCCCCCCCAGAAAATTTTGATTTTTAGGTGCTCTCTGGGGGCATTCTGGTCACTAAAATGATGAATAATTGATGTGGAAAATATGTATTTTTTCCTCCTACAATTCTCTAAATTCCCACGGGACACACAATACTTAAATCTGGTCGGTGGTTTCATAAAAATACAAACCCAAAACAACACAAAATCCACGAATCCTAACAGTGACTGAGCTTTGTTTACAACCGCTAGCGGTAATATTCGAAAAGAACCATGATGCGGGCGTGTGATGTCATGCACGTGTAATTACCATACTGACTCATGTAGAAGCCCAAGGGGTGCTTTGTAAGTATGTTAATCAGCACTGCAAACCACCCCCTTGAAAACGGACAAAGATAGTCTGTTTAAAAATAGCTGGGTTTTTTAGCTCAACTTTGACGAAGTCAAATTTGAGCTGTTGTCATGGCCCGTCGTCCGTCTGTCCGTACGTCAACAATTGGCTATGGCTCGGGCTAGAGGTCGTATTTATGAACCGATCTTTACGAAACTTCCTGTGTACCTTTGTTATGACCCTGGGATGGGAACGAGTGTTTTTAGGTGTGGTCCGAAATTCAAGATGGCTGCCAGTGGCCATTTTGTACCGATGATGCAAAAATCAGTTTTTTGGACAGAACTTCTGTATGAAAGTTCTGATTTGAATAAAGTTTTGTATAAATGTTTAGTACCATGGGATACATCACATATAATACGGGTTTTTTTCTCGTGCAGAAATTATGCAAATTAGATGAACTTTGATTTTTTCAGTGCGACTTACACACAGTAAGTACACATGTCAATACGGCTCAGACTAGAGTCTGTATTTATGAACTGATCTTCACGAAATGCCGTGGGTACCTTTGTTATCACCTTGGGACGAGAACAAGTGTTTCTGGGTGCGGTCTAAAATTCAAGATGGCTGCCAGTGGCCATTTTGTACCAAAATTAGGTCTATTCAGTTTTTTGTACACAACTTCTATACAGCTCAGACTAAAGGCCATATTTATGAACCAATCTTTACGAAACTTCTTGGGTACCTTTGTTATCACCGTGGGATGAGAGTGAGTGTTTTTGGGTGTGGTCCGAAATTCAAGATGGCCACCAGCAGCCATTTTGTACCAAAATTAGTGCAATCAGTCTTTTGTACAGAACTTCTGTATGAAAGTTCTGATTTGAATAAATTTTTGTATGAATGTTTAGTGACATGGAATACATCACATATTCTAAGGGTTTTTTTTTCGTGCAGAATTTATGCAAATTCGATGAACTTTGATTTATTCAGTGCTACTTACACAATGTAAGCACACATGTCAATACGGCTCAGGGTAGAGGCTGTATTTATGAACCGATCTTCACAAAACTTCTTGGGTACCTTTGTTATCACCTTGGGATGAGAATGAGGGTTTCTGGGTACGGTCCAAAATTCAAGATGGCTGCCAGTGGCCATTTTGTACCGAAATTAGGTCCAATCAGTTTTTTGTCACAAGTTCTATACAGCTCGTATTTATGAACTGATCTTCACAAAACTTCTTGGGCACTTTTGTCTTCACCTTGGGACAGGAACGAGTGTGTTTTGGGGTGCCTTTGTTATCACTGTGCTATGAGAACAAATATTTTGGGGTTCAGTCAGACCCACTCTGGGACTCAATGATTTCTTTTCTAGTTTAGCATCTGACTGTCACCCACCTTTACAATACTTTGCCTATACATTTGTTACAGGCAACGGTCAGTATTTAGACGATTACAATACTTTATATGTACCTTTGTTATCAGGTCATTACCTAGATGTTTGTCATTGCTGTGTCACATACTATACTTGTACATGTCTTTGTCTTGACAAGTTGAGCTGCAGTGTCATTGACACTTTCATTTACGAATAAAACAAAATATAGCTTCACACAAACTCAATAAAAAATTCATGTGAAAACCAGATAAAATTTACCCAGCGAAATATGAATAACAAAATAGTTGCCTTCCTTGGCAACATTCGAAAAATTTATTTTACACTGAAAGTCATAACTTCACATGTTGCCGGGCATGATGAAATGATAAATGAGCATGTTTTATTGAACCAATGTCATAAATCATATCCCTGGTTATATTGTTATATAATTCTCAAATACCAGAGTTGTAATTATTTTTTATTTTTAATTACCACTTTATCATTAATTTTTGAACACCTGTTTTTCACAATCAGTTGTGCACTCACGAAAGTGGCAGTGTTCTTTCACAATGAATTGTGCACCGCTCGTAAGTGGTAGTGTTCAATCAGTATCTTTCTGATGATATTGAACCACTGTGAAAACTATATGTTGTGGGCGTGTTTCAGACAACTACTGACAGCAGCCTGCACACTCATTTGAAACAAGTGACAGCTTCCAAAACAAGTACATAATTTTCGCTCAAAATAAAAGCCAGTGATTTCGGACCAAACACGACAATTTGAGTCCGAAATTTTATAGGCGATGTTTAGGATTTGAACTTCATTTCCCCCTCTTGTCTGGGGGGTTATAAGGTATCAGGTTGTCTTCAGTAATAGTAGGCATAGTATACAACATAATTATGCCTATATTACGTGGAAACAAAGGATCCCGAGTGTCGTTACGATACAGCATTGTACTCGACATTTTAATCACCAGCTTTTCTGACTGATCATAGTATGATCGGCGGGGGGGAATGGGTCCGGTCGACGGACCCGCTGCCGGTCTAGCGGAAACCCTGGTTACAGGCAACGGTCAGTATTTATGTACAGACCATTACAATACTTTATATGTACCTTTGTTATCAGGTCATTACCTAGATGTTTGTCATTGCTGTGTCACATACTATACATGTACATGTCTTTGTCTTTACAAGTTGAGCTACAGTGTCATTGACACTTTCATTTATACCCCACATCAGAGAAGTGTGGGCTATATTGTTGACAGTCTGTACATCCGTCCATCCATCCTAACTTGTGTGCGCAGCTCCTACATTATTGAACCGATTTTGATGGAACTTGTCAAACATTATGACTAGCAAGTGAACATACGCATATTCTAAAAATTTTGTCTGTGACAATTTTAATCAGATAATCTCCCCTTTTTCATTTTTAGCTCAACTTTGTCGAAGCCAAATTTGAGCTTATGCCATGGCCAGTCGTCTGTCTGTCCATCTGTCCGTCAACAATTCAATATGGCTCGGGCTAGAGGCCGCATTTATGAACCGATCTTTATGAAACTTCTTGGGTACCTTTGTTATGACCGTGGGACGAGAACGAGTGTTTTTGGGTCCAATCCGAAATTCAAGTTGGCCGCTGGCAGCCATTTTGTACAAAATTAGGTGCAATCAGTTTTTTGCGCAGAACTTCCATATGAAAGCGCTGATTTGAATAATTTTTTGTATGAATGTTTAGTACCATGGGATACATCACATATAATACGGGTTTTTTTCTCGTGTGTAAATTATGCAAATTAGACTAACTTTGATGTTTTTAGCTCAACTTGACAAAGTCAAGCTGAGCTATTGCCATCACTTCTCGTCCATCGGCGTACGTTAGTACGTACGTCCACAATTTACTTTGGCACATCTCACAGGTCGCATTTATGATCAGATCACTTTGAAACTTGGTATGCTTGTTTGGGGTGACCTCTAGATGGGAGCTGTTGATTTTTAGCTCAACTTGACAAAGTCAAGCTGAGCTATTGCCATCACTTCTCGTCCGTCGGCATACGTACGTACGTACGTTAGTATGTTAGTACGTTAGTACGTACGTCCACAATTTCCTTTGACACACCTCACAGGTCGCATTTATGATCAGATTACTTTGAAACTTCTTATGCTTGTTTGGGGTGACCTCTAGATGGGAGCCATCGATTTTCTTCAATTTCCGTCAAAAAATGTTGCCGCGGCAAACATTCTTAGAACTTAGTTTAGTCAGACCACAATATTTCCCTTTGGCACACCCTACAGGGCACATTTATGATTGGATTGCTTTGAAACCTTGTTTAGGGTGACCTCCAGATGGGAGCTATCGATTTACTTCAATTTCCGTTAAAAAATGTTGCCACGGCCAATGTTCTTAGAACTTAGTTTAGTCAGAAGACCTCAATATTTTCTTTTGGCACACCCTACATGGCACATTTATGATCGGATTGCTTTGAAAGCTGGCATGCTTGTTTGGGGGGACCTCTAGATAGGAGCTATCAATTTTCTTCAATTTCCGTCAAAAAATGTTGCCACAGCCAATGTTTTTGGACTTAGTTTAGACAGACCTCAATATTTTCCTTTGGCACACCCTACAGGGCACGTTTATGATTGGATTGCTTTGAAACCCGGTATGCTTGTTTGGGTAGACCTCTAGATGGGAGCTATCAATTTTCTTCAATTTCCGTCAAAAAATGTTGCCACGGCCAACGTTCTTTGAACTTAGTTTAGTCATACTTTACCTGTACATTTGTTACAGGCCATGGCCAGTTTTTATGTACAGACCTTTACAACACTTTACATGTACCTTTGTTATCAGGTCATTGCCTAGATGTGTGTCATTGCTGTGTCACATACACTACATGTACATGTCTAACACAAGTTGAGCTACAGTGTCATTGACACTTTCATTTAGTGTTGTTACTTTCAGCACTATAAGTGCAAATACCAATACGGCTCGGGCTAGAGGCTGTATTTATGAACCGCTCTTCACGAAACTTCTTGGGTACCTTTAGTATCACTGTGGGATGAGAATGAGTGTTTTGGGGTCCGGTCCAAAATTCAAGATGGCCGATGGCAGCCATTTTGTACAAAATTAGGTGCAGATTTTTGCACAGAACTTCCATATGAAAGCACTGATTTGAATAATTTTTTGTGTGAATGTTTAGTACCGTGGGATACATCACATATAATACGGCTTTTTTTCTTGTGCAAAAATTATGCAAATTAGATGAACTTTGATTTTTTCAGTGCTACTAACACAGTAAGTACACATGTCAATACGACTCGGGCTAGAGTCTGTATTTATGAACCGATCTTCACGAAACGTCTTGGGTACCTTTGTTATCACCTTGGGACGAGAACGAGTGTTTCTGGGTGCGGTCTAAAATTCAAGATGGCTGCCAGTGGCCATTTTGTACCGAAATTCGGTCTAATCAGTTTTTTGTGCACAACTTGTATATGGCTCAGGCTAGAGGCCGTATTTATGAACCGATCTTTACGAAACTTCTCGGGTACCTTTGTTATCACCATGGGATGAGAACGAGTGTTTTTGGGTGTGGTCCAAAATTCAAGATGGCCACCAGCAGCCATTTTGTACCAAAATTAGTGCAATCAGTCTTTTGTACAGAACTTCTGTATGAAAGTTCTGATTTGAATAAATTTTTGTACGAATGTTTAGTAACATGGAATACATCACATATAATACAGGTTTTTTTCTTGTGCAGAAATTATGCGAATTAGATGAACTTTGATTTATTCAATGCTACTTATACACTGTAAGTGCACATGTCATTACGCCTTGGGCTAGAGGCTGTATTTATGAACCGATCTTCACAAAACTTCTTGGGTACCTTTGTTATCACCTTGGGACGAGAACGAGTGTTTCTGGGTTCGGTCCAAAATTCAAAATGGCTGCCAGTGGCCATTTTGTACCGAAATTAGGTCCAATCAGTTTTTTGTCTCAACTTCTATACAGCTCATATTTATGAACTGATCTTCATGAAACTTCTTGGTTCCCTTTGTTTTCACCTTGGGACAGGAACGAGCGTGTTTTGGGGTGCCTTTGTTATCACTGTGCTATGAGAACAAATATTTTGGTGGTTCAGTGAGACCCACTCTGGGACTCAAAAGATTTCTTTTCTAGTTTAGCATCTGACTGTCACCCACCTTTACAATACTTTACCTATACATTTGTTAACAGGCTACGGTCAGTATTTATGTACAGACCGTTACAATACTTTATATGTACCTTTGTTATCAGGTCATTACCTAGATGTTTGTCATTGCTGTGTCACATACTATACATGTACATGTCTTAACAAGTTGAGCTACATTGTCATTGACACTTTCATTAGATCAACTTGACGTCCAGCTGTTGGGATGGGTTGTGATTCGTCCGTTCGTCTGTTTGTCCATTCGTCTGTCTGTCCACAATTCATTTAGCACACCCTACAAGCCGCAGCTCTCACCCGATCAGTTCCAAATTTCATATGTGACTTGGGGCAATGTCTGTGTGAGAGGTATCATATTTTTCCAAATTTTGTTGAAAAACATGGGCTGTCAACAGTCATCTGGAATTTGGCACACAGTACAGGCTGCATCTCTCACCCGATCTGTTCCAAATTTGGGGCAATGTCCAAATGGGAGCTATTTTTCCGAATTTTGTTGAAAAACATGGCTGCCAACGGCCATCTTAGATTTGACATATAAATTGTTAACAATTCCATTGGCACTCCCTACAGGCCACATTTCTCACCTGATCTTTTTCAAACTTCATATATGACTTTGGTGAGATGTCTAGATGAGAGCTATCAAATTTTTCTGAATTTTGTTGAAAAATATGACCAACAGCCATCTTGGATTTCGCCTAAAAATTGTCAGCAATTGTCAGGCCACATCTCTTACCCAATGTTTTTTTTTCAGATTTCATATGTAGCTGTGGTGTGATGTCTAGAGGCCGTATTTATTGGAGCTATCAAATTTTTCTGAATTTTGTTCAAAAACATGGCCACCATTGGCCATCTTGGCTTTGGTTTATAAATTGTCAACAATTCCATTAGTGCACCCTGCAGATAGCATCCCTCACCTGATCTTTTTTCAGATTTCATATGCAGCTTTATTGTGATGTCAGTTCTGTAGAAATGTGATTAATTGACCTGGCATTGCTGGAGCTTTCTATTTAGTTCAGTCCCTTCTTGGACAAGTTGAGCTGCAGTGTCACTGACACTTTCATTGTTGGATTCATGTATCTCAAGTCCAGAAATTAATGTGGCTGAAGTTTGCGTTTGCAAAAATATGTTGACGTTAAGTTATTCGGTGACGGGATGGGCCATCATGTCAGTCACAAACAGTATTTACAATCCTTTGATAAATCAAGAACAAGTTTGTAATTATTGCTTCAGTACTTTAATTTAAAAACTGAAAATGCAGTTCTTTATAGCCAGCTACAGTTGTGGTTTTTGGTGTTTTTACACAACCATCACCGACAGTGTTTGCAGTTAATGCCCCATCTCTAATATTTAATGATTGTATGTATGTTTGGGTAAAAATGCAGGAGGGTCGTATTTATGGAATCTGCTTTTGTTGGAGGTTGGTTGTACATTAGTTTCTTCATTGCATACAAGTGCCTCGTTGAAACGTAAGTAAATTGGCGGGGAGAGTTTCCTCCCCATGCCAAAAATCTTTCAAAGAGCATGCCCCATTTCTGGGAACAGTTTAGCTTTGTTAAGGCACGACAAAACGTTCCCACCAAATGTGGTATTAATTGCTTGAGTTGCTCCTCCACAGAGGTCCATGAATTCTGGATTTGGAACAGTGGTGGGGGTGGGGCTACACCGCTGTTGTATTTGATAATACAAACAAACAAAAATACAAGGACATGGAGCACACCCCCCTCCCCTTCTCCCCCCAACAAAAAAAAAAAGAAAAAAAAAAAAAAAAAAAAGGTGCAAACCCATGGGGTGTAAATGCTATAAAGCTGGCATTGCAGATATCGATAATTGGCTAAACTGGACTTTTGGCAGTCACGAGGTAGCCAAATATGGTGAAAGTTGCCTTAAACGCCTGTAAAAAAATCTGGTATACACGCTCTCACAAATGCGAAGATGAAAAAAGATCCAGTCTTTTAGTATACTGCAAAATCAAGAGCACATCATCAAAAAAAATTGAAATTTGAACAAAAATAGAAAAATAGCTTTTCATATTCACGGTTCTTACATGTCTTGTTTGACTGGTGATGGTCTCCTGTGTTGCGAGGAGTAAAGCAGACAGAGAATTTTAACCAGATCATAACTGGGAATTCTCTCTGCTTTTATGATCATCACACTGGAATCAGTGTTTCAGAACAATCACTGTCAGGTGTTAGAGGACTATTGACAGAAAATGAAAAAAATTAACTTGCAGTTAATCTCCAACATGGGGACGCAGTGGCATTGTGGTAACCGGTTCTCGTCTGATCACCGAAGTTAAGCAACGTCGAGCCCGGTTACTCCTTGGATGGGTGACCGTCTGAGCGATCGATTCAGACTCCCGCTTTATGTCCTTGGGCAAGGCACTTAACCACGATTGTCCACATGGGGGCACGATGACACCGTGTACTAAGGCGGTCTGCACGTCGATGGCGCGCATGTCTTCAACCAATCGAACCCTGCCTGTGCTGCAGTGTGGAGTTACAATGTTGGGGAGCTGGCAGCTGCTCATCGTTGCTCGGTGGTTCTCTCTGGGTACTCTGGCTTCCTCCACCCGTAAAACTGTCACGGTCATGATTAGCCATTGTGCATAAGTATGTGACCTTAAAAACCAATAAATAAATAAATAATCTCCGACATAGTTCAGCCAATTTATTGTAAAATATTTACCACAAAATTAATTAATTCAACAAAAGTTACCCTTTGCCCAATGCACATGATAACAAAAGCTTGTTAAAATTAAATTTAATGAGCACATTCCAATAAGGGGTTATTTGATATGGTTTTGAAATTTTTGGAAAATTTTAACTGTTCAGTTTGTAAATTATATGAATGACTGCAGTTGATTCATTAAGTAAAAGGTTAATACTTTTGAATTTCTTCCTTTTCACACACACACACAAAATTCCAACTAGCCAAAACAAGAAAGTTTTTGATTTTCAGGCAATCCCTCATTGAATTTGAACTCCTTTCTTGGACATTTTATTGCCTTTTAGTGTCTTCCAGTATTAGTACAAACACAGGGAGACCCGAAACTTTTTAAATTTCCTGAGCGATGCGTATTTATTTAGTTGCGTCTAAAATATATTTGCCTTGTTACAACTTATAGGCACTCTCCCACAAATTGTAAACGGGGCAAATCCCCATAGATTAAATACTTTTACTTCAAAGATAATATGAAGAGCATCGAAAGAACATGAAAACCTTTGAACTGCAGTACCTACAGTTTGTTTTTAGAGGAATGTTTTATTTTTTTCATATTAAAAATGAATTTATTTGTATAAATATGCACTTTCTATATTTCTGTGTGTAACAAGACAGCCAATATCATCTCCATGTTTGCTTACTTTTTGGAAAAAATTAAAAATAAAACCCTCCCTCCCTCACTGATTTGAAAATAAATATATAAAAATAATTTTTGTGTGCCCTTATATATATAATTTTATTAATTTAAATTATTCCTCAAAATTTGGTTCATGAAATTGTCCAGATCACTGAAAAAAATTTGTTGTACTTTTGGGTAAATTAATTCTTATAAAATGAATTTTGTTATTAAGGGTTAAATATTTTATTGAATACTGCCAGGTGCAGTTTCCTTCTGTTTTTGGGGTATTTGTGAGGAAAAATATTTTAACATGTCCATTTTTTTCATTAAGCTCACGTTTTTAGTTTTTTGAATTTATTTGAGCTTCTTGGTAATTTATTCACGGGAATTACCTTGTCATGATGTACAATATATGCTCATGAATATATTGTAAACCTGAGTTTGTGTGAGACTTAATCTCTGCTATATTTAGTCAAACACATGGTGTTTTACACTTATTGTTTAAATAGGAATTCCCTTTTGCTAGCGATTGGGCCAGTAATTGATGGTTTGGCATTTGGTAGACAATGTAGTTGTGTTGGTATTGATTTTATTGATCAAACGCAAGAAATTTTCTTCTCGATCCCAATACAGGTTTGCTCACAAAAATTATTTTCTTCCATGTTCACAAACACCTGGAAAATATTTCTACAAGAAACGTAAATTCATTCTTTTTCAAATGTGACTTGAAGTGGTAACTATTTTCTGAGCCTTTTTACTGCATTTATCATCGTGTCAGAGCTGACTAAGTTCTTTGTTTGCTTACTAAAGCTGCTGGGACTACTTTATGATAATATGGCGGCCTCATAAATAATCCATTACTTGAATCACTCAGATGGAACTAGGAACAATAATTGCTTCTCTATGTGAAAATCCAATTACATTCAAGCAACAGTATAGGGCTGTTGTGTACAGTGTGTGTTGAAAACCTAGTTCTCCGTTTAATCAAGCCAGGGTGATTGAGTGGAGATAAGTCTGTTCACACAACTCTGCAATAAAATACAAAGTCTAGAAAGAGTTCAGCCAATCCCATGTCCCTGCAGGGCTTTATATTGACATGGCCCTGATAAATCAGCCCTGATGTTGTATGCTGTGCTACAGCTCGATCAAATCAATTTGTACAATAAATTATAAATGCATAGTATTGGGCTGAATAAATCCATTAATTGCTGGATATTCCTATTTTCACAGAAAACTATTTTCCTGAGATTTAATAGAATCATAAAAATATATGGTATTTGTTATCTGTGAATTGAATGTTGTTTGTTTTCAAGCAAACAGTTCGTTTTGCTCTCTACTGTAGGTTTGCCTGTCAATACAGCTGTAGCCCTGTAATAGGTTTACAACATTTGCATTATTGGAAAGCTAAAACCAGTTTATTGATAGAGTGTTCAAGTTGGACAGGTTGAGTTTGTACATGTGGGCTGTTATTAGCTGGCCCCAGGAGTGGAATGAAACACTGTTTTATACTGTGTGATAAGGGAGATCACTGGAGTATGAAAGCTGGCATAGTTGATTTGATGTGACTATACAATTTAACACAGCTATACATGTATGCTGGCTGTGTACAGATCCTGTTTCCCTTATACTTGAAGTTTGAGCTGGCTTCTATTTTTGGAGCCTATTATGTGCCTCTAGACATAGCTTTCTCATTAGACAAGAAATCGCTTTGTTTAGGGTAGGTATTGGGGAAATTTTCTATGTTATTGAATTGGAGTTTTCTCAGTTGGCTTAAAAAGAGTATTTTCCCTTGGTAGACTTTGAACATGTGTGAAAACTCTATTTTCTGTTATATTATCAGCTTGGATGCCTGTTGCTAAATATAGCCTAACTGTTCAGTAGTTGCATTGGAGTTTTGTACTGTGTTCAGTGGAGATAATATGTGAGTCATTATGGAATAATATTACTTTTAGATATCTATATATTATTTATTCATATATTTTCTTAACATAAATTGACAAAGTTAGTTGATTTGTATTTTCAGTCTACAAATTGTTGTCTTTTTGGTTGACATATGTTGTGAGTTCAGACTAAGCTCTTTGTGTTTATCTGGATTTATATGAACATACTTGCTTTGTGTACCTTGGCTTTTTTACTTGATTTTTTTTTTTTTTTTTTACTTGATTTTTTTTTTTATTCTTTAAAATATTTTTTTTTATTTAATGTTAATTGTTCCAAGACTGTTTTCCTTTTGTAAATTTTTAATGCTTATTTAAAATAAAATAATAACATTGGAAATTCTTAAAAGATTGTTTTGGATAAACTTTTCTTTGTTGAGATTATTATGATATAAATAAATATTTTTCATTTGTAGATATTGGTATTGCATTTTAACTCTTTACCCAACGTAACAACCAAAACGGTTAATTAAACCGGCAAGCTCTATTCACAAAAATCGCCGATTAATTTTCATTATTTTTGTATCATTTTTTGTCTCAAAAAACATAGGTTATGACCCCTCTTTGGACTTTGAACATGTCTGAAAAAAGGGGTCATAACCTGTGTTTTTGAGACAAAAAATGAAATTTTTTTAGTTATTCAAGAATTATGTTTGCAAGTGTCGTCTCCTATTCATGTTAGGTAAAGGGTTAAACCTTTTAGGTCAAATAGCAGGTGACACTTGCAAAGAAAATTTCTTGAACAATAACTGAAAATATTTGTTTTGCACCTGACAAAAATAGCTTAATAAGACCCCTCGTTGGAATGAGCTTATTCCATTGAGGCAAAAGATAAATGAAATTGAATTTGAAAACCAAAGTTGATTGGCAATTTTTGTGAATAGCACTGGCCAGATTTTCATGTAACATTAGGTAAAGTGTTCTTCACCCTTCATCTCCCATGTGCGAACCCAAGGAAGTGTTGCAGTGCTTGCTGACTGGTGAAACAAGTTTTGCTGTTGTAAAATAGGACCCTGTAACCAATGCCTGTTATGGAAGTCCTCTAAAATGAACAGCATAGATACAATCAATTGGGTAAACTCGACTTCATACCTATGTTGTGGTTCCCTGTGGGAACCCCGGAAAGTAAGCAGCACTTGTTTACTGTGGTAAACCAGTTCCATTTTACTAGTAAAATAGGACCCAGTCACCAATGCTTGGGGTGAAAGTCCTCTAAAATGGGCAACATGTTGATCAACGATTGACTGAACTTGACTTCATCTCCATGTTGTGTCACGATTAGCCATGGTGCATAAATATGTAACGTTAACCACCAACAAACAAACAAACAAACAAACCTATGTTGTGGCCATTTTGTATAGTCATGGATGCTGAAAGGGAACTTAAAATACCATTAAATACATATAAATAACCTTTGAACTGACTTTCCATTCATATCCTTCCATTGTTGTTTTTATTTCTGAAAAAAATGTCAAAATTATATTCAATTATACAGATTGTGTATGCACAATTAACCCTTTTCAATACACACAGTATCAAAATTTGTTTTAATTCCAAATTTTACAAGAAATTTCAACAAAAACATACGTGACCCTCATCATTACAGTGGGTATCACATGATATGGTTTTGTTAAAACTTTAAAAAAAAAATTTTTTTTCTTCTCCTCAGTTTGTAATTTATGTGGCTGATTACTTTGGGTAAAGGGTTAAACTCTTGATGTTATGGTTGGTATATTATAAAAAAATCTGTCTTGTTACATAAAGGTAATTCTTTAAGGATGCACATGCATGCATCAGACCTACCTTCATGAATGGGAGTGGAGTAATAGTCATTAAAATTCTGTTTAAAAAAGTGATTATATTATGGCTGTCATGGAAGGCGTTGCTGGGCATTATTGCCTTTGCCTAAACTACAAATTTTGAAATTACAAGTATAAAATCTGGGTTCATGGTTTTGTCATCATGATTTGAAGTATAATTTTCTGAAGTTGGGAGTAAACCAATAAAAATATTGTCTAAAAAAACCTTGATTGCTGTACAGCAGCAGATCTGTCATTTTGTGGTGAGCAATTGCCCTCGCCCCACCATGGCTCACCTGAATTGAAAATAAGGAGAGCTGGAAATGTCCAACAAGAAATAGCTTGACTAAAGGATTCTAAAAGACATGCTTGTCATTTTAATCTAATGAATACATACTGAGTCTCGTCATACCCTTTGGGTTTGGGGAGTTCTCCAGAAGTTTTAATCAACACCACACTTTTTTATGACTAAAGTGGCTCAGTAGTGATTTCAATTCAAGTCTTAGCCGCCTACAGACTTTATTAGAAACAACTGCAAAGGTAATTTGAATATTGCCCCCTTGGGAAATGAAAGTGTTTTTTACAAGCTCTGTTTTGCTGATAAAATATTGGAACCAGTCGCCAATGCTTGGGTTGGAAGTCCTCTAAAATGGGCAACATGGGTACAAACAATTGACTGAACTTTACTTTTTTCTCCATGATGTGGTCACTTTTAGCAATTGTGCATAAGTATGTGACCTTAAACACCAATAAATAAATTTGAATCTTGTCCACAAGACCTCTTCTTAACCCTTTACACAACATTACAACCAAAACCGGCCAGCGCTATTCACTAAACTTGCCTTTCAATTTTTATTTTTGCCCCCCCCCCCCCCAAAATTTTTGGGGGACTATAGAAATCAGTGGTGTCCATCCATCCGTCCGTCTGTGCGTCCCCACTTGGTGTCCCCATGATAACTCCAGTTTGGATCATTCCATTGGAACCAATTTTGGTATGTGACCTTCTTAGCCCAAACTACAGGTCAAGTTCAAATATGGGTTCGGCCAGATTTTTTTTATTAAGAGTTATATCCCTTTTTCGACTTAGAAATTTCAATATTTGTGATGTCCGGATGAGAACTCCAGTTAGGATTATTTGATCGGAAAGAATTTTGGTATGTGACTTTCTGGGGTAATAATACAGGTCAAGTTCGAATATGGGTTCGGACCGATCATTTTTTACTAGAGTTATGCATTTTTCGACTTGTTTTTTTCGGGGGACATGTGGCATAGCGAACTTTTATTATTTTTATGTTTTGTCTCAAAAACAGCTTTTGACCGCTCATTGGAGTTATTCAAGAATTTTATTTGCAAGTGTCGTCTGCCATTTATGTTAGGTAAAGGGTTAATTGTGATATCATCTGTTGGAATGCGGTGGGGTTGTGGTAACCGTTTCTCGTCAGATCACCGAAGTTAAGCAACGTCGAGCCCGGTTAGTTCTCGGATGGGTGACCGTCTAAGTGATCGATTAGGACTACCACGTTGTGTCCTTGGGCAAGGCACTTAACCCCGATTTTCCACATGGGGGCTCAATGACGCTGTGTACTAAGGTATACTGCACTTCGATGGTGCGCATGTCTTCAACCAATCTAACCCTGCTAGTGCTGAAGTGCAGAGTTATGATGTTGGGGAGCTGGCTGCTGCTTGGTGGTTCTCTCCGGGTACTCCAGCTTTCTCCACCCGTAAAACTGTCATGGTCATGATTAGCCATTGTGCATAAGTATGTGACCTTAAACACCAATAAATGAATAAATGAAATACCTGTTCTGAGACCATTCGGTTTGTCAGTCAGATGAACTTTTACAATTAACAGCTCCCAATGGTAGGCTTGGACGGTATTTCAATATACCGAATATTATTCGGTATTGAATTCAATACCGTACCATTACCGCCACGAAATCAATTATTCAATATACCGTGCACACAGTATTATCTACCGCACAAGCGGTTTTACTAGAGTATTGTGTGGCGTTGCTTGAATAATTGCCTAAAAATCTAGTGCAAGAGCGATGATTGTCTTTGCCGTTTGCGAATGTCTTGAGCGCAAAGTCTATTAATAACTCTGCACTCTGCAGCCCATGGGTAACCTCATTAAAAAAAACACGGACGACGTCATAGGTACAGCTCAAGTTTGCCGGTGTGTACTGTCAACCAAATTTTGAAATTTAATCCGAAGAGATGCGATTAAAAGATGCGCATCCGATTCAGTTATGCACAACCAATCTCCGGGAAAAAATATGCGGGGGGGGGGGGGGGGGGGGGGGGGGGGGGGGGGTACACACCAAGTGTGCCGATGCCTGGATTCGCTGTGCATTGTAAAGTTATTGATAGTAGAGAGTTGCGGTTAACCGAAAAAACGACTCGGTCTCGGTTGTATGAGAAAACCGGAAATCGCAACCGAGCATGGGCACACACAACCGTACTTTCGGTTTCTGTAAAAACAAATGATAACAACATGGTGGATGTCGCGGATGCAGACGATAAAATGTATACTCCGAGTCCGAGCCCTGTCGCAAGCGCCCGTAATTTAAAAAAGACGAGCGCAAAAAATCACGTCCGTCATCAAACAGTTCAACTTCACTTAAATTGCACTCAACTCACAAGCATTGCCACGCTTCAAGTCAGAATGGACATCTATTTTGTTATTGTCAATTGGTTAATGGTAAAACAAAAAACAAATTAAAACTGCTGTTATATGCCCCCCCCCCCCCCCCCCCACCTCCCCTCCACTTTCATATCACCATCCGCAAGAGGTCCGAATTGATATTGTCAGTAAAAACTGAAGCATTTCCAGTTTCCTTTATTCACTGCACATGTCATTATACATTCCCATTCATCCAGTAAACGAAACCGAAAATACATAGATAATTTAATCAGAATCTGCTTTGAAAATTCTCATAATTGTCTTGTACATACGTTTCATTTTCAGATTTCGGGTTTTAATTCTTAATTTAATGAATAAAACAAACAGAAAACCATGCGGTGTTGTTTTCATTTTTTGTACAGGTTACTCTGGAAGCTTGAAATGGACGTAAGTTAAGTATGTCAATCAACACTGCAAACCACCCCCTTGAAAAACAGACAAACATTGTCTGTTTAAAAATACCTGGTTTTTTTTGTTTTTTTTAAATATGTACGTTTATTACGAATAAACAAAATATAGCTTCACACAAAATCAATAAAAAAAATCATAATATGAAGACCAGATAAAATTTACACAGCGGAATATGAATAACAAAATAGTTGCCTCCCTTGGCGACATTAAAAAAATTGATTTTACACAGAAAGTCATAACTTCATATGTTGCAGAGCATGATGAAATGATAAATGAGCATGTTTTATTAAACCAATAAGTCATACATCATATTGCTGGTTAAATTGTTATATAATTCTCAAATACCAGAGTTGTAATTATTTTTTATTTTTAATTACCACTTTCTCATTAATTTCTGAACACCCGTTTTCACAGTGAGTTGTGCATGCTCGAAAGTGGCAGTGTTCTTTCACAATGAGTTGTGCACCGCTCGAAAGTGGCAGTGTTCAGTCAGTATCTTTGTGATGATGTTCAACCACTGTGAAAACTATATGTTGTGGGCGTGTTTCAGACAACTATTGACAGCAGTCTGCACACTTATTTGAAACAAGTCACAGCTTCCAAAACGAGGTCGACCAAAAAAATAAACAAGTCAATTTTGATTGGGATATATCATTTTTTAATAAAGACTTATTACACTGAACACAGACATAATGTATTTCCCCAAAACCTCAACTCTCAAAAATATACTTAAATTACTTAATACAGTATTACAGTTCTATTTGATACCAGGGTAAGTACTGTATAGTGTTGCAACAAGTCACCTGTTTTTCCATTTGATGCCTGTAAATTTGACGTCTCAAAACAACTTTCGTTACTGTCTTTTTATTTGACCCGTTTCCAGAATTTATGTGCCCATGATCAGCAGTCGAGGACGGGAATGGGACAACCCGCCCCAGAGACAACCCTTCCCAAATGAGGTGGGACGACCCACCCCGGGACAACCCGCCCCAACAGTTATCCGGGACAACCCGTCCCTGAGTTCTTATACATGTAATTGTAAGTCAACCTTTATATACTATACATAATACAAATGCATGATAGTTCATGATATTCTGAAAAATGCTAGTAAGACACAAAAAGTAAAAAACAACTGAACAACCGAACCGAACCGAATCCTTTCAGTCAAAAATAACCGAAACCGAAGGGGCAAAAATGACAACCGCAACTCTCTAATTGATAGACCGTATAATAGATGTTTCAATACATAAGGTATCTATTTAATGCTTGTTAATTGCAGTTGCGGCTCACCCATTAGGTCTGGTGCCGCCAGCGCAGCCCCACAGTCTTTTGTAAAGTCCTTCATCCGCCACTGAACCAACACTGGTATTGGGTCATAACCGCTGCGCGAATGAACTCACCAGAAGCGCATTATTTAGTGTCTTTTTGTAAATGTTGAAAGTCTAAGGGAGGTAATCATGAAAGAACTAAACTTTTCTCATACATTGAGTTTGCTGACAGTGCTCACCCTTACGTAACACCCCCATTGCCTCACCAAATGTAATTTTCTTTGTTCCATGGCTGATTTTAAATAATATGAATGATCTAAGACTTTGATATCATGAACCTTTTCAATTTTTATACCCCCCCGCAAACAAAGTTTGGGGGGGTATATAGGAATCACCCTGTCCGTCCGTCCATCTGTCCGTCTGCCCATCCTCATAAGCGCAACTCCTAAACCGTTTGAAGAATTTTCATGAAACTTTACACAATAGAAGAACTCCATATGAAGATGTGCATGAAGCAATATAATTCCGTTCTGACATTTCCAAGGGGAGATAATCTAACTTATACATTCAGGGGGTATCACTTTGTGAGCTTGCTCACAGTACGTCTAGTTTAATGAGTCTTGGTCATTGAAGCCTGTAATGTCAAGCTGGACACCATTGCCATATTGTTAAGCTGACAAGCCACAACACCTGAACAAACCTGTTCATCTCGAGCGAAGTATTGCACTCTCTCTGGCGGATTGCTGGTTTGGGGTTCCAGCCTTAAAACGTCCCCCGCTCCACCACTTAACCGTGGCTTACACCTGAGTCGGAATTGTTTCCTGAGAATGCAGAAGCATGTCCCAAACATATATCAGATATTCGTGTATAACGAGTGTGTATGATTTTTCGTCAGAAGCTTTCACAATCGCGGGAGCACAGTTATAGTACAACTTTGCTCCCGCGATTGTGAAAGGTTCCGACTTTCGAACATCGCCCCTCAAACGTGTTGACTTGGCCAAATTCCAACGCCAACTAACAGGGCAGTATTCATAGTTCTCGTTCAAAATGAATTCTCTAACCATCTTACCTCCATGGACTTAGATGACCTTTGAGAAGAATCAATTAGTTTGGACACATTGAATCCTTCTTTCGATCTTAAAATGGGCCTCTACGATAGTTAAAAATCTTAAGCACCAAATAATTATTCAATATTTCGGTATACCGCGGTATGATTTTTCAAATACCGCAGTATTTTTTTTTTATCCAATACCGTCCAAGCCTACGTGGTATTAAGAAAAGCCTATGGCACAGGGTATCCCTTCAGTGGCGGGCCTGTCAGTTTAAAAATCACATGAGAATGACTCCATCCTGGTATTTGCATAAATAAAGGTTCAGAACGGTGACTGCCCCATAGAATAACAATCATTTCACTCTGATGGGAACCCTGTGACACTTACTATTGTTTAACTGGTAGAGTGCTGGAAGCCCATATTTGGGCTTTACTCTGAGGTGAAGGTGCTGCAACTTGAAGGCTTCATACTCAGTGGATGTGCTTCATATTATCTTTGAAGTGATATTATTTAGTCTGTATGGACTTGTCCTGTTACAATTTATGGGAGAGTGCCTGTTGGCACTCTCCCATAAATTGTAACAAAGCAAAGACATGTGAACAGATTTTGATGGCCAAAAATAATTCAGCACTCTACCAGTTAATAGCATCCATTGGGAGCAGTTATCCTTCAAAGTTTCATTACATGTACTGAATTGAAAACATTCTGATTTTTCAAATAAAATCATTCAGGCCTTTCATCCGTGTAAAGCAAACTATTTGATGCACGAATTGAAGAAAGTAATCCCCTGTGTGAACCCCAGGAAGTAGAGCAGTGCTAGTTTACTGTGGTAAACAAGTTCTGCTTTACTGGTAAAATAGGACCCAAAACCAATATCTTGAGACGGAAGGCCTCTAAAATGGCCAACTGAGGTATCAGTGATTGGCTAAACTTAAACACCTCACTTTTTTTACCTGCGTAGGTCTAGTAACCGCTCGACTCCGTCCGTCAGTCCGTCCGAAACACTTTTTCTGTATTCTTGGCTTCTATGAAAGGGAATGATTTTATATTTGGTCTGCTGCTTCATAATGATGAGTTGTATCGTGTAAGCAATTTTCAGATCTGCCG
The DNA here is from genome assembly GCA_031216915.1 of Pictodentalium vernedei. Classification (NCBI taxonomy): domain Eukaryota; kingdom Metazoa; phylum Mollusca; class Scaphopoda; order Dentaliida; family Dentaliidae; genus Pictodentalium; species Pictodentalium vernedei. The sequence goes on along the minus strand of CM062296.1, from coordinate 448,320,249 downwards.
TGCAGCCACTTCCTGTTTGCCGATACTTTGAAATTTTACTGTACCCACTGAATATTGAAATTTTCCGTCAAGGGTTTCTCGGCTTCTATGCAAGGGATTGATTTTATATTTGGTCTGCTGCTTCATAATGATGTGTTGTATCGTGTAAGCAATTTTCAGATCTGCCGTGCAGCCACTTCCTGTTTGCCGATACTTTGAAATCTTACTGTACCCACTGAACATTGAAATTTTCCGTCAAGGTTTTCTCAGCTTCTATGCAAGGGATTGATTTTATATTTGGTCTGCTGCTTCATAATGATGAGTTGTATCGTGTAAGCAGTTTTCAGATCTGCCGTGCAGCCACTTCGTGTTTGCCGATACTTTGAAATCTTACTGTACCCACTGAACATTGAAATTTTCCTTCAAGGTTTTCTCAGCTTCTATGCAAGGGATTGATTTTATATTTGGTCTGCTGCTTCATAATGATGAGTTGTATCGTGTAAGCAATTTTCAGATCTGCCGTGCAGCCACTTCCTGTTTGCTGATTCAATTGCATGCAGCGATGCAGGTCCGGACCCGGTATTGGTCTTGGCTTGTTTGTTGTCATGATGTAGCCAAAAACGTTGAAAATCAAATTAACCACCAACAAATAAATAAATGAAGAAATGAATCAAATTCAGGTAATGATAGATTACATGTCAATACGCAACCATGGTTGTGGAAATTTTGTAGCATGAGATTCTTAGTGAAAAAAATTACATGTTTTGCCCAGAGACTCAGACATTCTGGCTATCATATATTTTGTCTCTATCCCATTTTAAATTTTTGTTTACAGTTTTAATTGGATATGTGTGGAAACCAAACCTAGTCAATACGAATGGATTTAGAAGAAGTATTTGTTATTTTTAATTTTATCTCATCAGAAAGGAGGTATATGGAACATCACTCACAAGTTTCCACTATGCCCCCCCCCCAAAAAAATTTTGATCCTACCTACCTGAAGTTCTTTAGTTATGTAATTTGAAACAAACCAATTTTTTTTTTTTTTTGCCTAATTTGGCAGATGTGAATATAAAATTGCAGTGAGAGCAATAATAAAAATGTGGCTTGGACAATATACCAGGTTTAAAAATCTAACAGTCCTGCTTCCTCTGGAAAGCCCGGGAAGTGGAGTAGTGTATGTTTACTTTAGAAAACAGATTTCGGCTTTACTGGTAAACTTGGTCCAGGTAACCAATGCCCTGGGATGGAAATCCTCTAAAAGTGGGCTGCATAGGTACGTTTACAAATAGAAGTCCTGTGACTGTGTTATGCACTATTTTGAAGTAATGGCGTGCAGAGTAAGTGCACTTTTGTCCCTGTCAAACTGCAGCATTAGCATAACTCAATTCCTGTGGAAAAACAGCGTGGCCAACTCTACAATTCTATACTAGTAAATGGTTATCATTAACATCATTCCTAACTTCTTCTGGGTTACATGTACATGTAATGACATAAATAGATATTAAAGTTCAACTCCTACAAAATGAAGAGAGTTGATTACTGCTTAATCACAGCGCCATATATTATATTCTTCACTCGAAAAGTATTTATAATTGTTCAGAACAGCACAAGAAACACTTTAAACTTTCATCACATGGACCACCGGGTCCAACCCGGTGGTCCATGTGATGGAAGTTTGCAAGTGCTTCTTGTGTTTTGTCCTCAGAAAATGTGAATAATTAGTAAGTGAAAAACCTACCCCACAGCGATTTAGTAGTAATTCACCTTCCACACATACTGTAGCCTCAATATTTTCTTTGTTTGATTGGTTCAATTTCGGGATTTCACTACCGACCTTGCTAATTTTGCATTGCATAGCGCAAAAGCTCTTGTGTATTTCAGACTACATTCTTCTGCAGTAAAGAGTGTGTTAACTAAAGAGCATTTTCTGCACTAAGTGTGACAGGACTTCTAGTTTCAACTGTACAAACATTTGGCTAAACTTGCCATTGTACCCATGTTGTGGTCATGATATAACCATAGCTGTTTACTATGACCATAAATACCAATTTAAAAAGAAAAAGTCATGAAAATTCAACCTTAAGGTGTAAAAACTCCCAAGTATATGAACTGGGCAGTGTTTTTTAGTCCCCAACCGGCAACACCAAAGGGGACTATAGGTTTGCACTCTGTCCATCCGTCAGTCTGTCAGTCAGTCACACTTTAGTTTTCCAGACTTTTTTTTGGAAACGCTTCAACAGAATAATTTCATTTTTGGTAACCTACTATAGAACGATGACTTACAGATCAAGTTTCATTTGCACTCTGTCCATCCGTTAGTCTGTCAGTCACACTTGAGTTTTCCGGACTATTTTTTTGAAATGCTTCAACCGAATGATTTCATTTTTGGTAACCTACTATAGAACAATGACTTACAGATCAAGTTTGAGTTTCATGCTGATTGCATTATTCTTGTGTGAGTTATGGCCCTTGGAAATATGGAAAAGTGCCAAAATATCACTTTTCCGGACTTCTTTTGGAAATGGTTCCACTTAATAATTTGATTTTTGGTATTTGATTTTAGAATGATGAGATATAGATAATGTTTAAGATTCATGCTGATCACATCTAGGTTATAACATTTGTATAATTATTAATGCTCATTAGTCCGGTAGGGAACATTGTATTGCTTCAGCGATACGTGAGCTCTTGTTCTCAGTGGAGTCCAGGCGTCTTAGGCAAAGAAGTGGCCTTGGACTGGCCAAATTCACATTGCCTTCAATAAAAAGCAAAAGTCACTTGTGAAAATTTGCACTCACTTTGAAGTTAGGTGTATCGCACAGAACTTCGAAAAAAACTCAACCTAATAGACGCTTTATTGGTAGTATTAAATTGTATTGGAACTTATTTTCATAGTAACTAAAAATAAAATTAAGATAAAAAATTGTTGAATGATGGGATAATTCAACTCTGGGCATTATTGCTTACAGTGAAGATAGGTGACAACTTGAATCAGTAAAAAGTGGTGTTCTTGTGATCGAACACTTTCAAAACAACTATTTTTCCATATTGAAGGTCTTTTAAGAGGTTATTTTTGTAGAAAAGAGCACTTGTGAGTGAAAATTCCACTTTAATTCTGAAGTGAGCAATCACAAAAATATTGTATGGGTGTACTCCATTTATTTCTAGAGAATAGTCAGTGGGTACAAGAAGGTAAATAAACCTTCAATTCTTGACTTTGAAGGATGATCTGCAGTTGAACAAATTTATAATATCTACTGAAATATTAGCTGCAGAATTGTTTTTCTGAATTTGTGTCGATGTTCCTGCGTTGATGGCTCAGCTATTGACATTACTTTGGAACCTTTCAGGGAGAGCTTCCAAACACAGTAAAACAGAAAATGAGGGCTGATATTTTTTGTTAGAAATATCCCACACCTCTTTTCAGCTGGTAATGTACACTACTGGTCAAAATATTTTCTCATCTATTTCCTCCCAGGGGCAGAAGTTTGGGAGAATCAGTGAATTGTCATAATTCTTTTTCTGAACAGAATAGAATGGGCATTACAGCATTTTGATTCTGGCAAATGTTTTGGTAATTCTGCTCCTGTCTCCCCTAAAGGACCAAGCATGCACATAGAATTGCATATTTTAATCATGGGATGCCGTGGAAATTCTTTTCTGGCCTCTAAATTCTCACTGATTAGCAATAGCAATCACTGTGTTGAATATTTTTCATTAATAGTGCCCCAAATACATGTATGCCATTTTTCAAAAACATTTTGCCTTGCCTTGCCTGTATGCCAAGTTTTGCAGTGTTTCCTGTTAAACTTCATGTAATTGATATGAATTGTGGGGTATGAGGAAATTGAAAAACCCTCGAGTAAACACAAGGTCAACTGGTAAAAACAACTAGGAAGGCACATATTGCAAGAAGTCAGAAATTTATATTTGTGAGTGAAAAAAAAAAAGAGATGTATCAGAAACAGATCCCTGGATGACAAAACTACCATGCATTTCTCTATTACGAGGCTGTTTTATGGTGGATGCATCTTTGATGGTTTGTCCAAATTAGAGCAATCAAAAGGCTTGCTTTTTGAGCTTTGCAAGGATAACCTTGAATACGGAGTCAGAAAATTGACCAGGTGGAATTGTTTCTTGTCCCTTGAGAGCATTAAGGTGCCATTTGCATTTCTTATGCATTGCAGTTGGCATCTTTAGTAAAAAAATGTGGGTTTCCAGTTACCTGCCCCTCCTCCCCCCCCCCCCCCCCCCCCGCCCCCCCCAAAAAAAAAAATTGGATAGGTAGGTTGATTTTTAGTCGGGTTGTGACAAAGTCAAACTTGACTTATAGTTTTATGAATGGCGGGTGGGCAGGTGTAAACAGTTGGTTTCCGGATGTTAACTTGATAATGGTTCAACCCATGTTCATGGAACTTCATAGGTAGGTTGGTATCGATGAGAGGAAGTGACCTCGAACATAGTAAATTGTAAACAATTGGTTTCCGGATGATAACTTGACTACGGTTCAACCCACATTCATGAAACTTCATACGTAGGTTGGCCTTCATGAGAGGAAGAACCCTATTTATTTTGGTCTCACTAGGTCGAAGGTCAAGGTCAGAGTGACCCTGAACATAGTAAATCAAAACAATTGGTTTCCGGATGATAAGTTAGGTTAGCATCAGTGAGAGGAAGAACCCTATTTATTTTGGACTTGCTAGGTGACAGGTCAAGGTCACAGTGACCTTCAACATAGTAAATCGTTAACAATTGGTTTCCAGACGATAACTTGATAATGGTTTGACCCACATTCATGAAACTTCATAGGTAGGTTGGGCTAGGTGAGTGGAAGACCCCTATTTATTTTGGACTCACTAGGTCAAAGGCATAATAAATCGTAAACAATTGGTTTCCAGATGATAATTTGACAATGGTTCCACCTACGTTCATGAAACTTCATAGGTAGGTTGGCATTGGTGCAAGAAAGAGCCCTATTTATTTTGGAATCACTAGGTCAAAGGTCAAGTTCACAGAGACCCTTCACATAGTAAATTGTAAACAAATAATGCTTTCCGGACAATTAGTTGATAATGAATAAACCCACTTTTGTGCTGTCACAACTCGACATTGGATCGGTGATCCTATCAGGATTTTTTTTTCTTTCCAAGACATCTGTATGTACCCCCTCCCCCCAAAATGCAGAATATGTGACTGGAAAGCAAATATAAACAAAATGCCCCTGTTATGAAAGTGTAAAAATATGCTAAAAACCAGTACCTGCAAGTGTTGAAAAAATTTTCAACTGAGACCTCAAAAAAGTTAGGGTTTTGCCCTAAAAATAGGATAGGTAAGGAAATGGGAAACTCATCCATTTTTATTTTTTTTTTGTTCTACCTCATACACTCAAGGGACAATTTTTAGCTCATCTTGACAAAGTCAAGCTGAGCTAATCTCATCGCTCTCCATCCGGTGTCCGTCAACACCATGTTTTGGTCTTCTCCTCCAAAGCCACTGGGCCGATTCAAGTGAAAGTTTGTGTGAGTAATGGTCCCAAAGGGGCATTTCATTTTTAGCTTAACTTGACATAGTCAAGATAAGCTATTGCCATCACGCGTGCGGAAGTCTGTTAGTCTATGACGTCTGTTCACATTTTCCTTTAGCACGGGCTACACCCCGCAGTTCTTGTCTGATCATCACGAAATTTCATATGCAGGTTTGGGGTCATGTCTAGATGAGAACGTCCCCTTTTGGTCGCGATCGGGCAACCGGTATGGCTGCCCGAGCCCAAAACCCGAAAACCATTAGCACAGTCTACAGGTCGTATTTATGAAGGGATTTCATTGTAACTTGGTAGGATGCCTCTGTATAGTGCCTAGATGAGAACGTCCCCTTTTGGGCATGATCTATCAACCGTGATGGCTGCCCAAGCCCGAAACCCAAAAACTTTTAGCACAGTCTGCAGGTCATGTTTAATGTGGAGGGATGTCATTGTAACTTGGTAGGATGACTCCTTATGATGTCTAGATACGAATTTCCCCATTTGGGCATGATCTGCCAACCGTGACGACTGCCCGAGCCCAAAACCCGAAAACCTTTAGCACAGTCTACAGGTCATATTTATTGAGGAATTTCATTGTAACTTGGTGGGTTGACTTCATACAATGTCTAGATGAGAAAGTCCCCCTTTGGACGTGATTGGGCAACTGTGACGGCTACAGGAGCCCGAAGCCCGAAAACCTTTAGCACAGTATAGAGGTCATATTTATGAAACGATTTCATTGTAACTTGGCAGGATGACTCCAAATAATGTCTAGATGAGAACGTTCCATTTTGATCGCGATCATGCAGCCTTGATGGGTGCCCGAGCCCAAAAACCTTTAGCATAGGCAAAAGGTCATATTTATGGAAGGATTTCATTGTAACCTGTTAGGTTGACTCCATATAATGCCTAGATGATGACATCCCCTTTCGGTCGTGATTGGTCAGTTGTGATGGCTACAAGTGCCCGAAGCCCAAAAACCTTGAGCACAGTCTACAGGTCATATTTATGAAGGGATTTCATTGTAACTTGTTAGGATCACTCCAGATGATGCTCAGATGAGATTGTCCCCTATGGTTGCGATCATTCACCCATGATGGCTGCCCGAGCCCGAAGCCCGAAAACCTTTAGCACAGTCTACAGGTCACATTTATGAAGGGATTTCATTGTAACTTGGTAGGTTAACTTCATATAATGTCTAGATGAGAACGTGCAATCATTCACCCATGATGGCTGCCCGAGCCCGAAGCCCGAAAACCTTTAGCACAGTCTACAGGTCATATTTATGAAGGGATTTGATTGTAACTTGGTAGGTTAACTTCATATAATGTCTAGATGAGAACGTCCCCTTTTGGACATGATTGGGCAACTGTGACGGCTAAAGGTGCCCGAAGCCCGAAAACCTTTAGCACAGTCTACAGGTCATATTTATGAAGGGATTTCATTGTAACTTGGTAGGTTAACTTCATATAATGTCTAGATGAGAACGTCCCCTTTTGGACATGTTTGGGCAACTTTGACGGCTAAAGGTGCCTGAAGCCCAAAAGCCTTTAGCACTGTCTACAGGTCATATTTATGAAGGGTTTTCATTGTAACTTGGTAGGTTGACTCCAAATAAGTTCAAGATGAGAACGTCCCATTTTGGCCGTGATCATTCAGCCTTGATTGGTGCCCGAGCCCAAAAACCTTTAGCATAGGCAAAAGGTTATATTTATAGAAGGATTTCATTGTAACATTGTTAGGTTGACTCCATATAATGCCAAGATGATGACATCCCCTTTTGGTCGTGATTGGTCAACTGTGATGGCTACAGGTGCCCGAAGCCCGAAAACCTTGAACACAGTCTACAGGTCATATTTATGAAGGGATTTCATTGTAACTTCACAGGATCACTCCAGATGATGCTCAGATGAGATTGTCCCCTTTGGTTGTGATCATTCAACCATGATGGCTGCCCGAGCCCGAAGCCTGAAAACCTTTAGCACAGTCTAAGGTCATATTTATGAAGGGATTTCATTGTAACTTGGTAGGTTGACTTCATATAATGTCTAGATGAGAACGTCCCCTTTTGGACACGAGTGGGCAACTGTGACGGCTTCAGGGGCCCAAAGCCCGAAAACCTTTAGAACAGTCTACAGGTCATAATTATGAAGGGATTTTATTGTAGCTTGGTAGGATGACTCCAAATAGTGTCCAGATGAGAACGTCCCCTTTTGGTCACGATCATTCAGCCTTGATGGCTGCCCGATCCCAAAAACCTTTAGCATGTCTGTAGGTCGTATTTATGGAAGGATTTCATTGTAACTTGTTAGGTTGACTCCATATAATGCCTAGATGATGACATCCCCTTTTGGTCGTGGTTGGTCAAATGTGATGTCTACAGGTGCCTGAAGCCCGAAAACCTTTAGCACAGTCTACAGGTCGTATTTATGGAGGGATTTCATTGTAACTTGGTAGGTTGACTTCATATAATGTCTAGATGAGAACGTCCCCTTTGGACGCAATTGGGAAACTGACGGCTACAGGGGCCCGAAGCCCGAAAACCTTTAGCACAGTCTACAGGCCATATTTATGAAGGGATTTTAATGTAACTTGATAGGATGACTCATTTTGGAATAATTTCATTGTAATTTTGTTGATATATGTTAACTGTGAGGGCCACATATATTAACTGTGAGGTCATATTAACCCACCCCTCAGCTCTTTAGTACAGTGTACACCTCATATTATTTTTATCATAAACATAGCACACAGGGAACAGAAATGAACATATTCCCAATTATCACAATTCTTGTCTTATTTCATAATCCTTTCATAAACATTGAACATTATCCTTTTCATCAAACACAACACACAAGTTAAGCTACAGTGTCATTGACACTTTCATTGTTCAACTCGGCATGCCCAGCCCCATAGGGAGGGAGTGGTTGAAAATGCTCCAAAATATTTTTAAAATCTTCTCAAGAACCAGTGTGTACAATGACTTGATATTTGCTATGGAGCTTCCATATGAGGTGTAGAATCAAGTTTGTTCAAACGAAGTTCGTGAAGTAATATTTGGCTTTGAAATTTCTATCAAAAATTAGAATAGAAATTTCTATTTTCTGAACCGATGGTCCGGTATGAACCATATTTGGTTTGTGGTAGTATTGGGTCATAAGTACTTGACCCATGCAAAAAAAAAAATTTCCCGCATCCCCATGGGATCCCTGGGAGCTAAAAATAGAAATATTTTCAAACGCCCATATTTCCCAAACCCCATGGAACAGAGAGCTTTAATTTGGTATGAAGTATCCTTATGACCAGTAGAACTGAATGGTAAAAAAAAATTGCCATCGGTTATGTTAGGGTGTTCTGTAATGGGCATCGAAAAAATGCTGAGTAGGCATATTTGCAAAAATTTTAAAAAATCTTTTCTCCAGAACCAATCATCAGAATCTTTTGATATTTGGTATATAGCATTCATAGGGGGGTCAGATAAAAGTTTGTTGAAATAAAGCTCATTGGTTCATATTTGGGCTCTCTACAGGAGCCCGAAGTTTTAACATAGGGTAATATGGGGAATATTCTTTAAAAATCTTCTTCTTCAGAACCACCAGTCAGAATCTTTTAATATTTAGTATACATCATTGTTATGAGGGTCAGATTCTAGATTGTTCAAACCAAGTCCCTAGGTTAATATTTGGGCTTCGTACGGAAACCCAAATTTTATCTTTGTTCAATATGGAGGGTATTTAAAAAAATCTTCTTCAGATCCATCAGTCAGAATGCTTTGATATTTGGTATGCAACATCTCTATGGGGGTCAGATTCAAGTTTGTTCAATTCAGATCCCTAGGTATATATTTGGGCTCACTATGGTAGCCCAAATTTTTACTTATTTTTACTTAGTGCAATATGAGGAAATTTCTTTAAAAATCTTCTTCAGATCCACCAGTCAGAATGCTTTTATATTTGGTATACAACATCTCGGGAGGGGGGGGGGGGGGGGGGCAAATTCCAGGTTGTTCAATTCGAGTGCCTAGGTTAATATTTGGGCTCCATATGGGAACATGAAATTTAACTTAGTACAATATGAGGGAATTTCTTCAAAAATCTTCTTCTTCAGATTCACTTGTCAGAATGCTTTCACATTTGGTATACAACATCTCTAGGGGGTTCAGATTCAAGTTTGTTCAAATCGGATCCATAGGTTAATATTTGGGCTCGCTATGGTAGCCCAAATTGGAACTTAGTGCAATTCGAAAAAATTTCTTTACAATTTCTCTTCTTCAGATCCAACAGTCAGAATGCTTTCATATTCGTTACACAACATCTCTAGGGAAGTCAGATTTAACTGTGTTCAAATCAAGAGCCTGGGTTAATATTTGGGCTCTCTATGGGAGCCGGAATTGGCCATTTTGCTGAAGAATTAAAAATTTTGTATTCAGTACCCTCTAGAGGTACTAAGATTAATCCACATAGGTTGTATCAAGGGGCTTCATAGGGGAGCTCTACATTTTACTTATGATCAACTGAAGAAAAGGCATGATGCCCAGATTATTTTTGTCACTCCTGAGGGACCCAAAGATTGACAGTGTAGCCTATGGAGATGGCTTGCTTAATGTAGACTCATTCTTGGACTCTGTTTAAATTGTGTTCTGTACAAGATGAACGCTTCAGGCCCCGTGGGGCCTCTTGTTATTCTTGTGGTTCATTTGGTTAAAAATATCTCTAGTCTGCAGAAGGTTGATTCCCAAACTATGTTGGGCTGACATATGGACCAATGATGCTGAGGCACAAGGCTTGCTTCTGATTAATCTCTGCCAAGATCATCATACTGAATTGATCTATTTTCTACTGCAGGCTCATTAAAGATTTATGTTTTCTCCATCTTATTGATTAACCGTACACTACAAAGAAACTTGTGCATATATGCTTTTCATTATGTACAAACACACTGCATAGAAATTGTCAATTAAGTTTGCACTTCGTAATTTCTTCAGTGATGCAAACAAGTTCTGAATATCTATCATGCTTTTTTTTTTCTCGACTTATTGGGTGCTGTGATTAGAAATAAAATAACCAGTAAAGAATGTTAAAAGAACAGTTGGATATTTTTTATTATTCTGATTGTTGTATTGACAGCACAGTAACTGAGAGTGGACTAAGGGAGATAACTGCTTTTTATATCTGTTTGTGGCCCATTCTGCATGATTTTAGACCTGTTTGATAGCCAACTTATTTACAGTTATTCCTGATTAATTTTAAAAACTAAATTATTCATTGGAGGATTTGTGAAGTTATTTTGTGGTGCTAGAGTCACTGAGGACCTGACAGGACTGTGAAATTGAAATGACAACAGAAGTATGAAGGAAGTTGTCAATCCAGAAAGCTGATCAGGATTGAAATTAAGTTCTTATAATAATCAGACGTTCATAAAATTATTAGCTTAAAAGAGGCAAACCGTTGACAGCTTTTTGGATATTTAAGTTTTGACAGAATTGTGAAAAAAGGCAAAAAAAAGTTTTTGTTTTAAATTGAAATTTTATATACATTTAAAAAAAAAAAAATTCATAATTTTTCTTCAAATTCCAACTTGACTTTTTTTGTTGAACAAGTGCATCAAAATTCCCAAGCTATATTTGAGGAGAAAAATGAGTCCATAAAATTATTTTAAAATTACTTGCCGCAGCCTGTTTTTGCATTAGAAAAGAGCATAACTGTAATTGTTGCCCATTATGTCCATGGGAACTCTTAAGAAAAAAAAAAAAACTGCTGGATTACTGCAGTAAAAAAACTTCTGCTTTGTTGGTAAAATAGGACCCTCAAAACAATTCCCGGGGTCGAATTCCTCAAAAATGGGCATCATGGGTAAATAATTTGTTAAATTTGCCTTCTTGTGTTGCGGTCCAGATAAGTTGGTGAATGCTGGAAGTGACATTATTTCTTTCCCTAACATGGTTAGAAGACAACACTGCAAGACATTTTCTGTACACAAAATTCGCTATTCAAATCTGAAAGATCATTTGTATTGTTTAGAGTGGTGGTGGGTCTGAAATGGGGAAGAAATGCCAATCAAACTTAGGGGTTATTCCATGCCCTTGGATGTTTCCATTTTCTGCCCCATTGCCATTGTGCAATGGCCAGTAAAATTCTCATTTGAACTGTCTGTGTGTTAACTGATGAACACTTACTGTAATCTAATCCAATCAGCATTAACCCTATATTACGTATCAAATCGGCTGCATCAACCTGTATAATTTACAAATTAAACATTTAAAGGCAATTATCTGGGTAATAAACTGCCATAAAAAATATTTTGCACAGGGTTTAATCTTGGGGGAGTTGCCAGCCCTGTGATTTACAATCTGAATTCTAGGAACCCCAGAGATATGTGGTGCCTGATAAATTTTAAGCGACTGCTGAACTTCTGAAATACCTGGTATTCTGACAGTTCACTCAAACTTGTCTGCTTCTTGTCACCCCTGTGGATATTTAGTCCCCCAGAAAGCCCCTTCCCAATTTCCTTGGATTGAAGTCTCGCACCCTAACTGGGACTCGCTACCGTGTGCATGACTGTGGAGTTTTTATTTCAAACTGGCCTCTTGTATTAGATATTAATGAATGTATTCATATTTCAGGATGGAAGTGGAAATATATCTGATGATGTAAGTTCTGACAATTTATCAGCATCCAGAGCAACATCTACTCCCACATCGACAAGTGTGCCACATTCAAATTTACTCCGACCTCCTCCATCACCTGCAGGATCTGTGGGGTCTAGGTCAAATACACCAGCTTCATTACCAGGTAAGTGTATAAGGTCATGGAATTAGTCTATTTATTTTGTTGTTGGAAGTCAAATTCTTGGCTTTATTGTAGTTGATAACCACTAAATTAGCTTGTCAATCTCATTATTGGCTAACAACCAAATCAACATGCAATCCAAGTTTAATCAATGGAAATGGGAAAGAAAACTTTTTTTTATTAGATGACCAAAACCTGTAAGTTTGCCAAATTTTGTCGCTTCCTTGGAGCGTAAAAGATTATTGGTACCTGACAAGTCAGACACCACAGATTTATTGGTGTTGTAATTTTACATTTGTGAATGGATTTTTTTTTCACTCGGCTGGAAAAATAGGGTGACATATTCAGAATGTGTAAATACCTGAACCATTTTACCTTTTGTTAAGGTTCATCTCCCACCAGTGCCAGTCAAAGAAAGCATCATTTAAATTGTATTATTTTTTTTTAGCTGCAACAAGCAGTCCATTATGTGGCAAATATTGGTCGATCTGCCAGTCTGTAACCAATGAGTTATTAAACTCCATGGGGCATGGTGGCTCAGTAGATAGAGGTGCAGGCTGCAAGCCCGGGAGGTTCTCTGTTCAAATCCCACCTGCGGCAACTGTTGTGTCCTTGGGGAAGAAGACACTTCACCCCCCCCCCCTCCCTCCCATTGCCCACATGGGGGCACGATGGCATGTACTGCACGTCAGTGGTGCACTTGTCTTCAACCAATGCTTACCCTGCTTGCGGGGAGTTAGTATGTTGGGGAGCTGGTAGTTGCTTGGTTGTTCTCTCTGGGTACTCCAGCTTCCTTCACCCGTAAAACTGTTGTGGTAATGATTAGCCATTGTGCAGAAATATGTGACCTTAACTGGTTGAGTGCTAGAAGCCACTATCGGGGCTTTAAAAAATATGAGAGTACCAAATGAAAAGCCAACATTTTCCTTGCTCATTTTTCATATTCAGTCATATGCTGATAATATTTTCTTTATATAAATTTGGCACTCTTCAGTAATTTGTAATAAAACAAATTTTGATGAACAAATTCAGGCCACCACCAAAAATGTAGCCCTCAACTAGTTAAACACCAATAAATAAATAAATAATATTAAACTCCATAACTCCATAACTTTTAAAATACTTTGTGTAATGACATAATTTTTGGTATGCAAGTGCATCGTATTTTAGCTCCATGTTCAATGCAGGTGTTATTCTGAGCATATTTTGTCGAGTTATAGCCCTTTATGTACTTGGAATTTGTTTAATTAACCATTAAGGCTAAAAAAAATAAATTGCTTTCATTCTTGGGCATCTGTTCTCCATAAATCATTGGGGAGGTGTGTGTGCGGTAGCGTTGTGGTAACCGGTTCTCGTCAGATCACCGAAGTTAAGCAACGTCGAGCGTGGTTAGTAGTTGGATGGGTGACCATTTCAGTGACTGATTCGCACTCCCACGTTGTGTCCTTGGGCAAGGCACTTCACCCCGATTGTTCACATGGGGGCACGATGACGCTGTGTACTAAGGCGTACTGCACGTCGATGGTGCTCATGTCTTCAACCAATCTAACCCTGCCTGTGCTGTAGTGCAGAGTTACGATGTTGGGGAGCTGGCAGCTGCTCAGTGGTTTTCTACGTGTACTCCGGCTTCCTCCACCCGTAAAACTGTCACGGTCATGATTAGCCATTGTGCATAAGTATGTGACCTTAAACACCAATAAATAAATAATATAAATAAATTGGGGAGGTCGGTTTATATTTTTTTTTTTTTTTTTGGTAAAATAAACCCGAAAAGAATCTATTGCATTTCCTCCTACTTTTAATTGAATTATCAACATGAATCAAAACCTAGGCTGTGTAGGGATCAGAGGGGCTAAGAAAAACATCTTCCAAACTAAAGTGAAGCTTCGGGGGAGGGGGGGGGGGGGGGGGGTGTGCTTAGCTGGTAGAGGTGCAGGCTGCAAGCCGAGAGGTCCTCGGTTCAAATCCCACCTGCGGCAACCACATTGTGTCCTTCGGCAATACACTTCACCCCCATTGCTCACACGGGGCACGGTGGCATTGCGTACTAAGGTGTACTGCATGTCGATGGTGCACTTGTCTTCATCCACTGCTAACCCTGCTTATGTGGAGTTAGTATGTTGGGGAGCCTGACAGTTGCTCGCCATTGCTTGATAGCTCTCTCCGGGTACTCAGGCCACCTTCACCCGGCTGTCGAATGGTAACCCTGGCTGTCGAAAGTGTAGTTAAACACCGGTAAATAAATAAATAATAAAGTGAAGCTTCAAAATTCATGGAAAGGTATGAGAGTGTTTTTAAGTCTGGCCGATGTTATTCTCTGTCCCCATTGGTCAATATGCAGGTCTGCCATGCCCTATAAATAATATACCAATAAAATACCCAGCAGAAAATGGCAATGAAACCATTATTCACAGTGAAAATCAAATATTATGAGTAACTGTATCAGGATAGAAAACAAAAAAGCTTAAACTTAAAAAAACAAAAATAAAATGCAAACAAATAATCTTGGAAAACAAGTTGGAATGTCATCTACCTGAGTTAAAGAGATTTGTTGCAATCAAATACTCGAAAATCAAATCCTGTGGGACAGTTCACTATTTTAGATAAGTGTACTGTTCAAAAAAAGAAACGCAAAATGGATTTTCAGTGATGAGGGACATTCCTGCATTATGGGATAATGGGACAGAGAACGAAATCAATTCATAACCAAAGTTTTAATGGTTGAATGAAACACAAATGGAGACGTTTCAGACGTTCACGTCACGAGTCAACGTCATCCAAACTATCTAATGTGATCGCCATCTGAGTCCAAAACTGCTTGGCACCTTCTGTTCATTGAAGCAATCAGATTCCGGATGGAAGTTTGAGGTATGGTGGCCCACTCTTCCTGCAACGCTTGCGCCAACTGCGGCAACGTCTGAGGTTGTGGTTGATGTTGTCGATCCAGTTGATCCTATAGATATTTGATCGGGTTCAAATCTGGCGATTTGGAGGGCCAGGGCAGGACTTCAGTATTATCCTGTAAATAAGCTGTCGTGAGCCTTGATGTGTGTGGCGGGGCGTTGTCATGCTGGAAAATAGTGTTGGCATTCTGCTCAATGGGGAGCATGTGTAGCTGCAAAATTTCATCTCTACCTCTGCGCCGTCCAGTTACCCTCAACATTAACAAGGTCTGTTCTACCAGTGCGAGATGGCTGCCCACATCGTAACGCTACCACCACCAAATCTGTCCACCTCCCAAACGCAGCTACATGCAAAAATTTCTCCACGATGTCTACACACGGCATCGTCCATGAGCCCGGCAAAGAAGGAAACGTGAATCGTCACTGAACCATACCATTCTCCATCTCTGATGAGGCCATGACCTGTGCATCTGACACAATTGAAGTCGCAGTCGACGATGCTGAACCGTCAAAAAGATGCCACGAACTGGCCATCTAGCACGCAGACCTGCCTCGCAAGTCTGATCTGAAATCCTCCACAGATCTGGTAGCGATGACGCTGTGGAGGTCGCTTTGGTTGTTCTTTCCTGCAAATAACTTAACCGGATGTATCAATTTTGAGCTGGGGTAGTCACACGGAGTCTCCCGGATCTTCGAAGGTCCTGCGTTGTCTCCTGGATTTGGTTGCGGTTCCACAGGCGTGTGATGGTGCTCGGTGAGACATTGAACACTCTTGCTACATTCGAAGCTGATTTGCCTGTTTCCAAGAGGCCACTGGCATTATTTCTTAGGTCAAACGTGGAATTTTGCATGAGCAAGATCCCTTTAACTCTGTGCAAATTCCGACCGATTTCCACCTCCATTTATACCCGGATTTTTATTGATATTGCAAAATTCTTAGCAGATGTTCCTTAGGCCATTATCGCTAATTTCTTTGGCGTTAATGCGTATTGGCAATACGCAATCAACCACTTACACTTAACAATGGGGGACTTATAACAAATAAATCAATGTAGGTCAGTGAACTAGAAGGAAATTGATGCACATGTATTGCCTACTTTCGTTGCATCTGATGTATTTCACCAGGGTTTATTTACTGAGCAAAAAAATTGAAATTCCAGTAAAAAGTTTCAATGCAGGGGCAAAACCAATGTGGCAGTGCCCGAGAACCAAAACCTTTATTTTGTTAGCCCAAAAAACTTTGTGACTATTAAAATACTTGGTGGAATGAAATATTTATCATGCAGGTGTATCTTATTGATGTCTAGCTTCCAGGTCCAATGCAGGTGTTATTCGGAATATGTTTGTTTTATTTTTACCATCTGTCACAGCTTAGATGTGAAGTCAGTTCGTTTATTTTTTTCCTTCAAAACATAACATTACCTCCTATTGGAATGAGCTAACTGAGCTCTCTCCAATGAGAGGTCATAAGCTATGATTTTGAAGCAAAAAATGAAAATCTACACATTCAAGAAGCTGCTGTGTAAGTGTGTGCTAGTTAGTGTTAGGTAAAGGGTTAATCAGTATTTGTTTGGAACATTGTTCATCTATTTCATAACCGAAATCTTAATCTTACTTGCAATGTGGTTAGTGGTATAAACGATTGGTTAAATTCGATCATTCTCTTGGAGTGCGGTGGCTCATTGATTACGGAATTGTAGTTTGTTTTTCGATCTTCATTTTGCAATATTTTATTTTGGAAATCGTGACCCAATTGAGTAGATGAGTCACAATTTGGCGGTGACCTGATGATCATGATATGATCAAGAAAAAATACCTCTTTTGTGATCACAGTACTGTAATTAGTATAATAGTCAGAATTGTTGCTTCAATCCTTTACCCAACGTAACAAGCTCGTTCCAGTGAGGGGTAATAGGCTATGTTTTTAACACAAAAAATGGGAAAAAATTATTTATTCAATAATTTTATTTGCATACAAGTGTTATCAGCTTTTTTAGGTAAAAGGTTAATCCCGTGTTCATGGTTTCTCAAGAAAATCAACCTTTTAACCCTTTACCCTCCATAACGACCCAAACCAACCAGCGCTCACAAAAATCACCATTTTTCCATTATTTTCTCATTTTTTGTCTCAAAAACATAGCTTATGACCCCTCAATGGAACAGGCTCGTTAAACTTGTCCCAATGAGAGTTCATAAGCTATGTTTTTGACGCAAAAAATTTTAAAAAATTAGCAATTCAAGAATTTGTTTACAAGTGTCTGTATATTGTATTAGGTAAAGACAGGGTAAAATAAGTTTTACTTGCTTTTATTGTTCTAACTACATCTCATATGCAAAAGGTATTCCATCATCAGGTTGATTTAATGTTTATTAGCTCATCTTGACAAAGTCTAGCTGAGCTACTCTCATCGCTCTTCGTCCGTCAACACCATGTTTTGGTCTTCTCCTCCAAAGCCATTGGGCCAATACAAGTGAAAATTTGTGTGAGTGATAGTCCCAAAGGGGCATGGCTAGAGGCCGTATTTAGGAACCGATCTTTACGAAACTTCTTGGGTACCTTTGTTATGACCGTGGGACGAGAACGAGTGTTTTTGGGTGCGGTCCGAAATTTAAGATGGCTTCCAGCTGCCATTTTGTACCGACGATGCAGAAATCTGTTTTTTGTACAGAACTTCCATATGAAAGCTCTGATTTGAATAATTTTTTGTATGAATGTTTAGTACCATGGGATACATCACATATAATACGGGTTTTTTTCTCGTGCGTAAATTATGCAAATTAGACTGACTTTGATTTATTTAATGTTACTTTCAGAGCTGTAAGTGCCAAGCTGCTATGGCTCGGGCTAGAGGCCGTATTTATGAACCAATCTTTACGAAACTTCTTGGGTACCTTTTTTTCTCGTGCAGAAATTATGCAAATTAGATGAACTTTGATTTTTTTCAGTGCTACTTACACACAGTAAGTACACATGTCAATACGGCTCGGGCTAGAGTCTGTATTTATGAACCGATCTTCACGAAACGTCTTGGGTACCTTTGTTATCACCTTGGGACGAGAACGAGTGTTTCTGGGTGTGGTCCAAAATTCAAGATGGCTGCCAGTGTCCATTTTGTATCGAAATTAGGTCTAATCAGTTTTTTGTACACAACTTCTACTCAGCTCATATTTGTGAACTGATCTTCACGAAACTTCTTAGGTACCTTTGTTTCACCTTGGGACAGGAATGAGTGTGTTTTGGGGTGCCTTTGTTATCACTGTGCTATGAGAACAAATATTTTGGGGTTCAGTCAGACCCACTCTGGGACTCCCAAGATTTTTTTCTAGTTTAGCATCTGACTGTCACCCACCTTTACAAATACTTTGTACAGACCGTTACAATACTTTATATGTACCTTTGTTATCAGGTCATTACCTAGATGTTTGTCATTGCTGTGTCACATACTATACATGTACATGTCTTTGTCTTGACAAGTTGAGCTACAGTGTCATTGACACTTTCATTGTTCAACTCAGCATGCCCAGCCCCATAGGGAGGGAGTGGGGGAAAATGCTCCAAAATATTTTAAAAATCATCTTCTCAAGAACCAGTGTGTACAATGACTTGATATTTGCTATGGAGCTTCCATATGAGGTGTAGAATCAAGTTTGTTCAAACGAAGTTCGTGAAGTAATATTTGGCTTTGTAATAGGAGGGGTAAGATTTTTGGTCCCGCCCAAAATTTCTATTTTCTGAACCGATGGTCCGGTGTGAACCAAATTTGGTTTGTGGTAGTATTGGGTCATAAGTACTTCACCTATGCAAAAAAAAAAAAAATTCCCGCATCCCCATGGGAACCCTGGGAGCTAAAAATAGAAATATTTTCAAACGCCCATATTTCCCAAACCCCACGGAACAGAGAGCTTTTATTTGGTATGAAGTATCCTTATGACCAGTAGAATTGAATGGTAAAAAAAAATTGCCATCGGTTATGTTAGGGTGTTCTGTAATGGGCATCGAAAAAAAGCTGAGTCAGCATATTTGCAAAAATTTTTAAAAATCTTTTCTCCAGAACCAATCATCAGAATCTTTTGATATTTGGTATACAGCATTCATAGCGGAGGGGGGCAGATAAAAATTTGTTGAAATAAAGCTCATTGGTTCATATTTGGGCTCTCTACAGGAGCCCGAAGTTTTAACATAGGGGAATATTCTTTAAAAATCTTCTTCAGAACCACCAGTCAGAATCTTTTAATATTTGGTATACATCATTGTAATGAGGGTCAGATTCTAGATTCTTCAAACCAAGTCCCTAGGTTAATATTTGGGCTTCCTATGGAAGCCCAAATTTATCTTTGTTCAATATGGAGGGTAATTTAAAAAAATCATCATCAGATCCACCAGTCAGAATGCTTTGATATTTGGTATGCAACATCTCTATGGGGGTCAGATTCAAGTTTGTTCAAATCAGATCCCTAGGTATATATTTGGGTTCACTATGGTAGCCCAAATTTTTACTTAGTGCAATATGAGGAAATTTCTTGAAAAATCTTCTTCAGATCCACCAGTCAGAATGCTTTTATATTTGGTATACAACATCTCGAGAGTGGGGGGGTCAGATTCTAGTTTGTTCAATTCACACGCCTAGGTTAATATTTGGGAACATGAAATTTAACTTAGTACAATATGAGGGAATTTCTTCAAAAAACTTCAGATTCACTTGTCAGAATGCTTTCACATTTGGTATACAACATCTCTAGGGGCGTCAGGTTCAAGTTTGTTCAAATCGGATCCAGAGGTTAATATTTGGGCTTGCTATGGTAGCCCAAATTTGAACTTAGTGCACATTTGGGCTTGCTATGGTAGCCCAAATTTGAACTTAGTGCACTTCGAAGAAATTTCTTAACAATTTCTCTTCTTCGGATCCAACAGTCAGAATGCTTTCATATTCGGTACACAACATTTCTAGGGAAGTCAGATTTAACTGTTCAAGATGAGCGCTTCAGGCCTTGTGGGGCCTCTTGTTTTTTTTAGCTCACCTGAGCGAAGCTCAAGGAGAGCTTTACTAATCACTTTCTGCCCGTCGTCCGTCCGGCGTTAACTTTACATTATCGACTTCTCCTCCTAGACCACTAGCCCAATTTTATTCAAATGTTGGCTAAATGTTTATTACCTAATGCCAATTCAGTTTTGTTCAAATGAAGTTGCCCCTTCTCCTGGGTGGTGCCACGCCCCCAAGGGGCACCAAAATCTTTGTAAATCTTCTTCTCATGAACCAGCTGTAGCAGAGACTTGATATTTGGTGTGCAGCTTCCTTTTGAGGTGTAGACTCAGATTTGTTCAAGAGACGTTTGTGGGGCTATACTTGGCGTCATTATGGGAGGGGCAATATTTTTTACCCCGCCCAAAATTTCAATTTTCCAAACCGAGAGGCTGATTTGAACCAAATTTTATGTGAGGGCTTATTGGGTCATGAGTACTTGATTTATGCAAAAAAAAAATTTTCCCGCAGCCCCGTGGGAACCGCAGGAGCTAAAAATAGAAAAAAATTAAAACGCCCATATCTCCAAAACTGCACGGCACTGAGAATTTTTATTTGGTGTGCAGCTTCCTTAGGACCAACAGAAAGGATTGGTAAAAAAAAATTGCCATCGGTTTTATCATAGGGTACAGTTTCGGGACTTTGAAAAAGTGCTGAGTCAGCACTTTTTAACACTGTGGGCAATGGGAAAAACATTAAAAAATCTTTTTCTCCAGATCCAGCAGGCAGAATCTTTTGATATTTGGTATGCAACATTGTAGGGTGAATCTGATTCAAGTTTGTTCAAATCGGCCCCCTGGTTTCATATTTGGGCTCAGTATAGGAGCCCGATTTCGAACTTAGTGCATTTCAGGCAAATTTCTTAAAAAATCTTCTCCAGATCCAGCAGGCAGAATCTTTTGATATTTGGTATGCAACATTGTGGGGTGGATCTGATTCAAGTTTGTTCAAATCGGCCCCCTGGGTTTATATTTGGGCTCAGTATAGGAGCCCAAATTTGAACTTACTGTATTTCAGGCAAATTTCTTTGAAAATCTTCTTCTCCAGATCCAGCAGGCAGAATCTTTTGATATTTGGTATGCAACATTGTAGGGTGGATCTGATTCAAGTTTGTTCAAATCGGCTCCCTAGATTCATATTTGGGCTCACTGTAGGAGCTCGAATTCGAACTTAGTGCATTTCAGGCAAATTTCTTAAAAAATCTTCTTCTCCAGATCCAGCAGGCAGAATCTTTTGATATTTGGTATGCAACATTGCGGGGTGGATCTGATTCAAGTTTGTTCAAATCGGCCCCCTGGATTCATATTTGGGCTTACTATAGAAGCCCGAATTCGAACTTAGTGCATTTCAGGCAAATTTCTTAAAAAATCTTCTCCAGATCCAGCAGGCAGAATCTTTTCATATTTGGTAAGCAACATTGTGGGGTGGATCTGATTCAAGATTGTTCAAATCGGCCCCCTGGGTTAATATTTTGGCTCAGTATGGGAGCCCGATTTCGAACTTAGTGCATTTCAGGCAAATTTCTTAAAAAATCTTCTTCTCCAGATCCAGCAGGCAGAATCTTCTGATATTTGGTATGCAACATTGTAGGGTGGATCTGATTCAAGTTTGTTCAAATCGGCCCCCTGGGTTCATATTTGGGCTCAGTATAGGAGCCCGAATTTGAACTTAGTGCATTTAGGCAAATTTCTTAAAAAATCTTCTCCAGATCCAGCAGGCAGAATCTTTTGATATTTGGTATGCAACATTGTGGGGTGGATCTGATTCAAGTTTGTTCAAATCGGCTTCCTAGATTCATATTTGGGCTCACTATAGAAGCTCGAATTTGAACTTAGTGCATTTCATGCAAATTTTTTAAAAATCTTCTTCTCCAGATCCAGCAGGTAGAATCTTTTAATATTTGGTAAGCAACATTGTGGGGTGGATCTGATTCAAGTTTGTTCAAATAGGCCCCCTGGGTTTATATTTGGGCTCAGTATTGGAGCCCAAATTTGAACATAGTGCATTTCAAGCAAATTTATTAAAAAATCTTCTCCAGATCCAGCAGGCAGAATCTTTTGATATTTGGTATGCAACATTGTGGGGTGGATCTGATTCAAGTTTGTTCAAATCGGCTTCCTAGATTCTTATTTGGGCTCACTATAGAAGCTCGAATTCGAACTTGGTGCATTTCAGGCAAATTTCTTAAAAAATCTTCTTCTCCAGATCCAGCAGGCAGAATCTTTTGATATTTGGTATGCAACATTGTGGGGTGGATCTGATTCAAGTTTGTTCAAATCGGCTTCCTAGATTCATATTTGGGCTCACTATAGAAGCTCGAATTCGAACTTCGTGCATTTCAGGCAAATTTCTTAAAAAATCTTCTTCTCCAGATCCAGCTTCAGAATCTTTTCATATTTGGTAAGCAACATTGTGGGGTGGATCTGATTCAAGTTTGTTCAAATCGGCCCCCTGGGTTTATATTTGGGCTCCGTATAGGAGCCCAAATTTTAACTTAGTGCATTTCAGGCATATTTCTTAAAAAATCTTCTTCTCCAGATCCAGCAGACAGAATCTTTTGATATTTGGTATGCAACATTGTGGGGTGGATCTGATTCAAGTTTGTTCAAATCGGCCCCCTGGGTTTATATTTGGGCTCAGAATAGGAGCCCAAATTTGAACTTAGTGCATTTCAGGCAAATTTCTTTGAAAATCTTCTTCTCATGATCCAGCAGGCAGAATCTTCTGATATTGGGTATGCACCATGCTTAGGGGGATGAGATTCAAGTTTGTTCAAGCCAAGTCCCTGGGTTCATATTTGGGCTCACTGTGGTAGCCAGAATTATAACTTAGTTCAAAATGAGGACTTATCTTTAAAAATCTTCTTCAGATCCAGCAGTCGGAATGTTTTGATATTTGGTATGCAGCATCCTTAGGGGGTGAGATTCAAGTTTGTTCAAGCCATGTCCCTAGGTCCATATTTGGACTCACTGTGGGAGCTCGAATTGTAACTTAGTTCAAAATGAGGACTTATCTTTAAAAATCTTCTTCTTCAGCCATGTCCCTAGGTCCATATTTGGACTCACTGTGGGAGCTCGAATTGTAACTTAGTTCAAAATGAGGACTTTTCTTTAAAAATCATCTTCTTCAGATCCAGCAGTCGGAATGTTTTGATATTTGGTGTGCAGCATCCTTAGGGGGGTGAGATTCAAGTTTGTTAAAGCCAAGTCCCTGGGTTCATATATGGGCTCCCTGTGGAAGCCTGAATTATAACTTAGTTCAATATGAGGAATATTCTTTAAAAATCTTTTTTTTTTTAGATCCACTGGTCAGAATCTTTGGATATTTGGTATAAGCTTTTCTTAGGAGGAGCAGATGCAACTTGTTGAAATCAATTCTCTGGGTTGATATAAATTTAGGCTACCATGTCAGGTGAGCGCCCTCAGGCCCCTTGGGGCCTCTTGTTTTTAGATCCTCTGGTCAGAATCTTGAGATATTTGGTATAAGCTTTTCTTAGGAGGAGCAAATGCAACTTGTTGAAATTAATTCTCTGGGTTGATATTTAGGCTACCATGTCAGGTGAGCGCCCTCAGGCCTCCTGGGGCCTCTTGTTTCTAATCGGTTAGGTAGCTAACTGGTTTCAAACTGATTATCAGGTTAACCATTTCGTTACTACACGGCCTTCAACTTGACTCCGGTGGGGGTATGTCCGCACCTTTGGTGCTATCTGCTGTTTCAATTTAGCTGCGTGGTCAATTTACGAGTGCCAAAGCAGAAATGGGCAACTTAAGTCCATCATCTATTGACATCCACCTTCACTTAAATAATGATTTCTGATGAATAAAATGTATGAAAAAGAATATTAAAGAGTATATATGTATATATATATTTCTTTATTTAATTCAAATATTCACTCATTTTCAGCGTATAAATCTAATCGCTCTCCTACATCGTCAAAAAATTGCCATCGGTTATGTTGGGGGGGGGGGGGGGGGGGGGGGGGGTTGCAGACATCGAAAAAGTGCTGAGTTGGCATATTTGCATAATTTTAAAATTCTCCAGAATCAATTTTCAGAATCTTTTGATATTTGGTCTACTGCATCCATAGGAGGGGGTCAGATACAAGTTTGTTAAAATCATCAAAAAACACGAATGGAATTGAAACATATGAAAAAAAGCTTTAGTGATGACAAGAAAAGCTTTGTACAGGGCAGAAATGTGCATATGAAAGATCTTGAAAAAGTACCTTCCAATCAACCTTAAGTTACATCTGGTCCTGTTCACACTTTCAGACTTAGGAAATTATTAGCTTCGTAATAGTAGACTTGGGTGAAAGGCAACCACAGTAGGGGGGGGGGGGGGGTTGGCATGAAGAAGAGGAGAGGGGTCATGAAGGAGAGGGTAGCAGTGGGGGAATTTCAATCAATAATTACTTTGTGATTTTTTAACCTGGCATAGATGCATCATAGACAACTGGACCTGGATTAATCGGGCGTTAATGGAGGACCACAAGCTGAAAATATGAAGGGGCAGCATGGGGTGGTACATAAATATTCTTAAATTTCCCCACTTGCCTATGAAGTCTCCCTACTTGACTCTGCAGTCTCCCTATTTTTTCTGGATGGAGACAGGAAGTCTCCCTAAAATTCCACCCGAGGCTGGTCCCTGGCCACAGTTGCGGCTTATAGTTACTATAGAAACCCTATGGGAAATCACATTTTCATCTTCTCTGGAACTACTGAGCCAACATGAAAACAAACCTGGCAGGGATAGTCTATGGGAGCTCCTCTACAAACGATCCTCATTTTGTTCCCATGCATTTGAAAACATAGCCGCCAGAGGCATTCTTTGATTCTGATTGGTGGATTTTGAAAAATCTTCTTTTAAACCAGAGGGCCAAATGTTTTAAAACTTTGCATGGTTGATGACTGGGACCCCCCTCTACCAACGATCCTCACTTAATGTTGATCGTGTTGCAACCATGGCCACAATTGCAGCTTATAGTTACTATAGAAACCCTATAGGAAATAACGGTTTTATACCCCCCGCATTCCCCGTGGGAACCCCGGGAAGTAAGCAGCACTTGTTTACTGTGGTAAACCAGTTCTGCTTTACTAGTAAAATAGGACCCAGTCACCAATGCTTGGGGTGAAAGTCCTCTAAAATGGGCAACATGCAGATCAACGATTGACTAAACTTGATTCCATCTCCATGTTGTGTCACGATTAGCCATGGTGCATAAATATGTGACGTTAACCACCAACAAACAAACAAATACCCCCCGCAAACAAAGTTGGGGAGGGGGGTGGTTATATAGGAATCACCCTGTCCGTCTGTCCATCCTTATAAGCGCAACTCCTCCTAAACCGTTTGAAGAATTTTCATGAAACTTTACAGTCCATATGAAGATGTGCATGAAGCAATATAATTCCGTTCTGACATTTCCAAGGGGAGATAATCTGACTTATACATTTCAATTGCTACATCATTATTATCATTGTTACAGTTATTCAGGTGAAAATGACGGCTTTTCAAGAAATGTTCAGCTCCTGATTAACACGGCCGAGGATATTTCGCATTTAAATTACCTCCCCTATTCACAATACTCACAATGTATATAGTTTCTGGAAGCTCTGAATATGGCCCCTTCTGGAGACAACTGTACACAACAAAAATCTTACAATATCACTCAAATACACTCAGCCGAATGACACAGTTGATGGCTAAAATAATGGCTCAAAATGGTCAAAATTTTCTCATTTTGGGGATAAATCTCCAATTTTCGTGCATTGATAGTGATAAAACTGTGTTATAGGAATTCCTCATTCCCCCACTGAGGATTTTACAGCATAACATGATCATTCTGACAAATAAAAAACATATGGGTTTCTTATTCATTTTTAGCTCAACTTTGACGAAGTCAAATTTGAGCTATTGTCATGGCCCGTCGTCCGTCTGGCCGTCTGTCCGCCTGGCCGTCTGTCAGTACGTCAACAATTGGCTATGGCTCAGGCTAGAGGTCGTATTTATGAACCGATCTTTATGAAACTTCTTGTGTACCTTTGTTATGACCCTGGGACGTGAACGAGTGTTTTTAGGATTGGTCCGGAATTCAAGATGGCTGCCAGCGGCCATTTTGTACCGATGATGCAAAAATCAGTTTTTTGTACAGAACTTCTGTATGAAAGTTCTGATTTGAATAAAGTTTTGTATAAATGTTTAGTACCATGGGATACATCACATATAATACGGGTTTTTTTCTCGTGCGTAAATTATGCAAATTAGACTGACTTTGATTTATTTAATGTTACTTTCAGAGCTGTAAGTGCCAAGCTGCTATGGCTCGGGCTAGAGGCCGTATTTATGAACCAATCTTTACGAAACTTCTTGGGTACCTTTGTTATGACCGTGGGACGGGAACGAGTGTTTTTGGGTGTGGTCCGAAATTCAAGATGGCTGCCAGTGGCCATTTTGTACCGATGATGCAAAAATCAGTTTTTTGTACAGAACTTCTGTATGAAAGTTCTGATTTGAATAAAGTTTTGTATAAATGTATAGTACAATGGGATGCATCACATATAATACGGGTTTTTTTCTCGTGCGTAAATTATGCAAATTAGACTGACTTTGATTTATTTAGTGTTACTTTCAGAGCTGTAAGTGCCAAGCTGCTATGGCTCGGGCTAGAGGCCGTATTTATGAACCAATCTTTACGAAACTTCTTGGGTACCTTTGTTATGACCGTGGGACGAGAACGAGTGTTTTGGGGTGCAATCCCAAATTCCAGATGGCTGCCAGCAGCCATTTTGTACCGACGATGCCGAAATCTGTTTTTTGTACAGAACTTCCATATGAAAGCTCTGATTTGAATAATTTTTTGTATGAATGTTTAGTACCATGGGATACATTACATATATTACAGGTTTTTTTCTTGTGCGTAAATTATGCAAATTAGGCTAACTTTGATTTATTTAGTGTTACTTTCAGCACTGTGAGTGCAAATGCCAATACGGCTCGGGCTAGAGGCCGTATTTATGAACCGATCTTAACGAAACTTCTTGGGTACCTTTGTTATCACTGTGGGACGAGAAGGAGTGTTTTTGGGTCCAGTCTGAAATTCAAGATGGCTGCTAGCAGCCATTTTGTTCAAAATTAAGTGCAATCAGATTTTTGCGCAGAACTTCCAAATGAAAGATCTGATTTGAATAAATTTTTGTATGAATGTTTAGTACCATGGGATACATTACATATAATACAGAGTTTTTCTCGTGAATAAATTATGCAAATTAGGGGTCTGGGTGGGACTTGGAAAATTTTGGACCAAAATCCGGAAATTAGTTTTTTGTGTTTTGATGCATTTTGGTCAATTTTAAGAAGAAGAAGAAAAAATTTTAGTCTGAAAATATTTTGTTTGGGACTGAAAATTTCCACACAAAAATAATAATCTACAATGATTGGTCTTAATCTGTAGTCCATTACAGTCACCTTGTAATTCTTTTATTATTGTTGACTGGGCCAAAACAAATACTAATTCCTGTCATATTCATTATTCAGTTGTCTTGGTCACAGCAAGTACTAATTCCTGTCATATCCAAGTTGAGCTACAGAGTCATTGACTCTTTCATTTCAGAAGGCTTTCTTAAAGCAAATTTACACAAAAATTGTCCCATTTGTAAACTGCAAATTGTCAAGTCCCAAACAGGTCTGGGTTTGTCATTTAACACTTCCATGTGACCTTGACCCCCAATTGAAATGCACTTGACAATACACAGTTTGAATCAAGACCATCAACAGATTATTTTGGCCATATCACCATTAAAGAGAATTATTTACTAAATCCACACCACCATAAACTAAAACTATAGCTCAAAATAGTCCTTTGGCTGAGGATATCCAATAACCTCGGAAATGACCTTTTAATAGGAAACGAGACCTTAATACAAATTAATGTACCAAAAAGGCTACAACTGAGGTGTGGGGGGGGGTATCACTTTGTCATGTCGTGTACGCTGCCCATATGAACACAGAAATTGAGACCCAACTAATTACACTACGAGGTGGGGTCTCAAAACCCCACCACGTGACTTCAATTTGTCTATAATTAACTTGTGTTTTTTGCAAGTGCGGTAATCAGGTTTATTTTTTCACCAAAAATATTTTCAGTTCATTGTTGTTTAGTGATTGTTAGGTATTGCACTTAAGTGAAAATTGAATACGTATGCTCCATACATGTTTTTTGATAATAAAAAGCATTAATATGGCAGAAAAAACAATCAAAATATGGAGTTTGAATCGTGTTCTTAATCTCGCATGAATATGTCAAACTGTGTGATGGGATGTTTGACTGATGTCGTTTTATCTTTTGATCTCTCAGTCACCGGCTCATAATTAGATCAAATTTTTTCACACTCAGTGAAAAATTACTTTTACTTTTACGTAAAATATTAAAAAGATAGTTCAGTATTTTAAAAAGTTATTAAAAGCTATTGCGATTCCGAATGTTGTTCATCAAAATCGATTCAGAACTCGAGGAATTACGAAAAAATAAATATTATACTGAACTGAAATCATGGATGTGAGTTGAAAAAATTATAACTTGACCAGCACAATATCATCCCCTCGACGGTCTTTTACCTAACTGTATATAGCTATTGACGGAGAAGAATCACGTTACCAGTACTGAATTTTGAATAAATTGTGGATTGGGGAGGACGGGAATTCGATTTACGATTTTAAAAGTTAAGTTCAGAGTGGATGTTAAAATGTACATGTTGAGAGTGGAATTAACATAAATAAACTACATTAACGAAAAAAGGAATGCTTGTGGTGGCCCTGGGACGTTTCAGCCCAAGATGCTTCGGAATCCATATATTGCAAGCAATTAATGATATAGGCCTATTTGTGCGTGTGGGTTTATGGGAGTCTGGGGTCCAATTGCCTTGTTTCGGGGATGTGGAGGGGGGGGGGGGGGGGGGGGAGGTGGGGACTATTTACTTCACCATTTAGGAGTGGTATGGATGACTGAATCTTACACTGCCAAGATACTGAAATTTTTGATGTGCTGGTTACACACAAAAGTCAGGGGTGGCGCCAGAAAATCTCCGATAGAGGAACTAAAATCTCCTGCCTGAAAGACCTATTTTAATTTTTGGGGTTTCAAGACACGTGTGGGGGGGACAAAACAAAAAAATTATAATACGAAATTTTGGGGCATGTTTGAGATAGGGTTATGATGTGTGGTGGTCTGGCTTGTCGATCGGCATGTCATTATTGAAAAATAAAAAAAAAAATTATTTTCTATTGATTTTATTTACATATGGTTATAATTATGATTGCTGAATTAATAAAAGGTAATTGAAAATGTTGATTTGTCTCCTATTTTTTCTCAAGCTTGTCAAGTGCAGAGGTGTTAAAACATGTTGGTTTGAAGGACAGCTCTGTGCTTTGTCGCACCACTCAAATGTTATTTCACACCTTGTGCAAGTGGTAGTTTAATCTACTATATTTAATTAATCACTTCAATCCCGACTACTTTAATGTAGTAGTAGAATATTTTATTTAAGTGTCACATTTCAGTACACATACATAATATACATAGAGTATTTATAAAATATTTATATGAAATCCAGCCTATGGAGGCTTATGAGGCACATTTTCATCAGAGGTAGGTCTTTTTCACAGTAGTTCATAAAAAAAACAAAACAAAAAAAAAACCAAACCCGAAAAACCAAAACACATGCGCGCAAACCAACACACACATACACCCTTTCGGACCCCACCCCCCACACAGAGAGAGAGAGAGAGAGAGTAATATGCCAACATACGCCCACATGCACTTGCGTATACTTTCGTGTACTAATTTTCTTTAACTTTTTCTTACCCCCCCCCCCCCCCCCCCTCCCCATCACATATATCTGTATCTCTCTATCTCTTTCCCACTGAAGTGTACTCTCTCTTAGAATGGCACATTCTCAGATATTTTAATTTGGTATCTCCCTTATATGCACCCATGTATTTTTACATGCACAGGCTTAGCTATTTCAATTGATAATGCAAATAACAACAGTGTAGAGAAACGTTGAAAAATCTGCAAATACAAAGAGTATAAAAGTATGTACAAACCGCTACAGAATTGGATGAAGGATATTTGTTTCAGTATGCAAATATCTCCCGTCCACCCCTCAACCCACCCCTCTTCCCTGTGAAATAATCATTAGTTTCAGTCAGGAGTGAGATACTTTTTGGTACCCATTCAAAAACATTATATTTTCTTTTTACTATATCCTTTTTATAAGAATCATTAATTGCGTAGCCCGACAAAAGTAAGACAGGAAAGAGGATGGGCTGGTCGATTTGAATCAATGTCGTAAACTGGTATCACTTCGATCATTAGCCGTGGGCACTTTCGTGATTAAAAAAAAGACAACTCATTTATGTAAATATCTATGTGCAAAAAACAAACTTATTTATGTTAATATCTATGTGCAATGTATTATGTTTCTATAGTTTATCGCTTGTTAAAAGTTGAAACACTAGAATGAAATAAAATATATCAACGCCAATGTTCTGGTTATTGTTGCTTTATTGTCAATGAAGATAAGTAATTAATTGTACACGCCCACTCATAAATAGTACCTCTATAAATAGACAGCACTAATCTAAATTTAGCATCAATAACTGGGGTAATAATTGACCAGTCTCATGGGTACTGTACACGTAATGTGAGCTTGCTCACAGTACCTCTAATCATTTTCTTCACAGGAATTTCTGAGCCGACGTCAACGAAACCTGTCAGGGATAGTCTGTGGGAGGTCTTCTACAAATGCTCCTCATTTTTGTTACCGTGCATTGAAAAACATGGCTGCCAGAAGCATTTTTTTATTCTGATTGGTGGATTTTGAAAAATCTTCTCCTCTGAAACCACAGGGCCAAATGTTTTGAAACTTTGCATGGTTGATGACTGGGACACCCTCTACCAACGATCCTCATTTAATGTTGATCGTGTTGCAAACATGGCCACAATTGCGGCTTGTAGTTACTATAGAAACTATTGGAAATCACATTTTCATCTTCTT
Source organism: Pictodentalium vernedei (assembly GCA_031216915.1). Taxonomy (NCBI): domain Eukaryota; kingdom Metazoa; phylum Mollusca; class Scaphopoda; order Dentaliida; family Dentaliidae; genus Pictodentalium; species Pictodentalium vernedei. The sequence continues at coordinate 448,288,980 of CM062296.1, read as the reverse complement.
CTTTGGAACTACTGAGCCGACATGAACCAAACTTTGCTGGAATGGTCTCTAGGAGGCCCTCTACAAACTATTCTCTTTTTGTTCCCATTGGTTGGAAAATATGGCAACCAGAGACATTCTCTGATTCTGGCTGATGGATTTTGCAAAACTCTTCCCCTCTGAAACTACAAAGTCAAATGTTTTGAAACTTCACATGATTGAGGATTGGGACACCTACCAATGATCCTCATGTAATGTTGATGTAATGTTGCAAACATGGCCACAATTGCAGCTCATACTTACCATGGAAAGCCTATGGGAAATCACATTTTTATATGTAGTTCCAGGTGAGCAATTAACATGCTCTTTGGAGCCTCTAGTTTAATTATGCATTGTTGGTGTCTAGAGGAAGCTTACTTTCGATTTTGGACCAGTCAGCTGAACAAAGATGGCTGCAAGTGGCCAATTCATTATGGCTTCCATGGCAGCCATCTTGAATTGGGTTTCCGTCTAATAACTAATGACCATACTGAATTTGGTTTCCATGCAGTAATTAATGACTGCTGACTCAAATCAATTTTTAGCTCATCTTGACAAAGTCAAGCTGAGCTAATCTCATCGCTTGCTGTCCGTCGTCTGTCGTCCGTCAACACCATGTTTTGGTCTTCTCCTCCAAAGCCACTGGGTCAATTCAAGTGAAAGTTTGTGTGAGTGATGGCCCCAAAGGGGCATTTCATTTTTGTTCAACTCAGCATGCCCAGCCCCATAGGGAGGGAGTGGGGGAAAATACTCCAAAATATTTTTAAAATCTTCTTTTCAAGAACCAGTGTGTACAATGACTTGATATTTGCTATGGAGCTTCCATATGAGGTGTAGAATCAAGTTTGTTCAAACGAAATTCGTGAAGTAATATTTGGCTTTGTAATAGGAGGGGTAAGATTTTTGGCCCCGCCCAAAACTTCTATTTTCTGAACCGATGGTCCGGTATGAACCAAATTTGGTTTGTGGTAGTATTGGGTCATCAGTACTTGACCCATGCAAAAAAAAAAAAATTCCCACATCCCCATGGGAACCCTGGGAGCTAAAAATAGAAATATTTTCAAACGCCCATATTTCCCAAACCCCACGGAACAGAGAGCTTTTATTTGGTATGAAGTATCCTTATGACCAGTAGAATTGAATGGTAAAAAAAATTGCCATCGGTTATGTTAGGGTGTTCTGTAATGGGCATCGAAAAAATGCTGAGTCAGCATATTTGCAAAACTTTTAAAAAATCTTTTCTCCAGAACCAATCATCGGAATCTTTTGATATTTGGTATACAGCATTCATAGGGGGGTCAGATAAAAGTTTGTTGAAATAAAGCTCATTGGTTCATATTTGGGCTCTCTACAAGAGCCCGAAGTTTTAACATAGGGTAATATGGGGAATATTCTTTAAAAATCTTCTTCAGAACCACCAGTCAGAATCTTTTAATATTTGGTATACATCATTGTTATGAGGGTCAGATTCTAGATTGATATTTGGTATGCAACATCTCTATGGGGGTCAGATTCAAGTTTGTTCAAATCAGATCCCTAGGTATATATTTGGGCTCACTATGGTAGCCCAAATTTTTACTTAGTGCAATTCCCCGTGGAAACCCCGGGAAGTAAGCAGCACTTGTTTACTGTGGTAAACCAGTTCCGCTTTACTAGTAAAATAGGACCCAGTCACCAATGCTTGGGGTGAAAGTCCTCTAAAATGGGCAACATGTTGATCAACGATTGACTAAACTTGACTTCATCTCCATGTTGTGTCACGATTAGCCATGGTGCATAAATATGTGACGTTAACCACCAACAAACAAACAAACAAACAAACAAACTTAGTGCAATATGAGAAAATTTCTTTAAAAATCTTCTTCTTCAGATCCACCAGTCGGAATGCTTTTATATTTTGTATACAACATCTCTAGGGGGGTCAGATTCCAGGTTGTTCAATTCGAGTGCCTTGGTTAATATTTGGGCTCCATATGGGAACATGAAATTTAACTTAGTACAATATGAGGGAATTTCTTCAAAAATCATCTTCAGATTCACTTGTCAGAATGCTTTCACATTTGGAGTACAACATATCTAGGGGGGTCAGATTCAAGTTTGTTCAAATCGGATCCATAGGTCAATATTTGGGCTCGCTATGGTAGCCCAAATTTGAACTTGGTGCAATTCGAAGAAATTTCTTTACAATTTCTCTTCTTCAGATCCAAAGGTCAGAATGCTTTCATATTCGGTACACAACATCTCTAGGGAAGTCAGATTTAACTGTGTTCAATTCAAGAGCCTGGGTTAATATTTGGGCTCTCTATGGGAGCCGGAATTGGCCATTTTGCTGAAGAATTAAAAATTTTGTATTCAGTACCCTCAAGAGGTACTAAGATTAATCCACATAGGTTGTATCAAGGGGCTTCATAGGGGAGTTCTACATTTTACTTATGATCAACTGAGGAAAAGGCATGATGCCTAGATTATTTTTGTCACTCCTGAGGGACTCAAGGATTGACAGTGTAGCCTATGGAGATGGCTTGCTTAATGTAGACTCATTCTTGGACTCTGTTTAAATTGTGTTCTGTACAAGATGAGCGCTTCAGGCCCTGTGGGCCCTCTTGTTTTTTGTTTTTTTGGATGCATTATTGGTGTCAACAGAAGCTTCCTTTTGATTTGGTTATGCCCCCGAGGGACTTAACCTTCCCTTTTATGACACCGTCGGGGAGGGGGGGGTACATGCCACACTTTCCGTTGCTCTTGTTAACTTAGAGCAATACGGGGAATAATCTTTAAAAATCTTCTTCAGAACCACCACTCAGAATCTTTTAATGTTTGGCATACATCATTGTTATGAGGGTCAGATTCAAGATTGTTCAAATCAAGTCCCTAGGTTAATATATAGGCTTCCTGTGGAAGCATATGGGCGATAATTTTTAGCTCACCTGACTGAAAGTCAGGATGAGCTTTTCTTATCACTCTTCGTCCGTCGTCCTGCGTGAAGGTGGTGTTTGAGCCTCTTTCTCCTAAACCACTGGCCACATTTTAATTAAATTTCATGTAAGTAGTGGTTATATAGGGGCATTTTGATTTTTAGCCAAAATAGGTTTTGGCTCATATTGAGCAGAGGTGTGGGGAAAAAATGGCCAAATTTTTTGAAAATCTTCTAATGAACCACCAGTGGCAGAGACTTGATATGTGGTATACAGAGTCCATTTGAGGTTTAGAATCAAGTTTGTTCAAGAGAAGTTTGTCGGGCATTATTTGCCTTCGTTATGGGAGGGGCAAAAATTTTGGCCACGCCTAACATTTCTGTTTTCAGATCCGTGAGGTTGATTTGAACCAAATTTGATATGAGATGATAATGGGTCATAAGTAGTTGATTGATGCAAAAAAAAATTTTCTCATTGCCCCGTGGGAACCTCGGGAGCTAAAAATAGGAAAAACCTTAAAACTGCCATATCTCCAAAACTACACGGCACAGAGAATTCTTATTTTGTATAAAGCTTACTTTTATCCAGTAGAATAGAATTGTTAAAAAAAATCCCTATCGGTTTGATCACAAGGAACTTTTTTCAGGACCTCGAAAAGGTGCTGAGTCCGCACTTTTTAACACTGTAGGCAATGGGAAAAAGATTAAAAAATCTTCTCCAGATCCAGCAGGCAGAATCTTTTGATATTTGGTATGCAACATTGTAGGGTGGATCCGATTCAAGTTTGTTCAAATCTGCCCCCTGGGTTCATATTTGGGCTCAGTATAGGAGCCCGATTTCGAACTTAGTGCATTTCAGGCAAATTTCTTAAAAAAATCTTCTTCTCCAGATCCAGCAGGCAGAATCTTTTGATATTTGGTATGCAACATTGTGGGGTGGTTCTGATTGAAGTTTGTTCAAATCGGCTCCCTGGATTCATATTTGGGCTCACCATAGAAGCCCGAATTCGAACTTGGTGCATTTCAGCTAAATTTCTTCAAAAATCTTCTTCTCCAGATCGAGCAGGCAGAATTTTTTGATGTTTGGCATGCAACATTGTGGGGTGGATCTGATTCAAGTTTGTTCAAATTGGCCCCCTGGGTTTATATTTGGGCTTAGTACTAGAAGCTCGAATTCGAACTTAGTGCATTTCAGGCAAATTTCTTAAAAAATCTATTTCTCCAGATCCAGCAGGCAGAATCTTTTGATATTTGGTATGCAACATTGTGGGGTGGATCTGATTCAATTTTGTTCAAATCGGCCCCCTGGGGTTATATTTGGGCTCAGTATAGCAGCTCGAATTTGAACTTAGTGCATTGCAGGCAAATTTCTAAAAAAATCTCCAGATCCAGCAGGCAGACTCTTTTGATATTTGGTATGCAACATTGAGGGGTGGATCTGATTCAAGTTTGTTCAAATCAGCCCTCTGGATTCATATTTGGGCTCACTATAGAAGTCCGAATTCAAACTTAGTGCATTTCAGGCAAAGTTTTTTTAAAATCTTCTCCAGATTCAGCAGGCAGAATCTTTTGATATTTGGTATGCAACATTGTGGGTTGGATCTGATTCAAGTTTGTTCAAATCGGCTCCCTTGGTTCATATTTGGGCTCACTATAGAAGCCCGAATTCGAACTTAGTGCATTTCAGGCAAATTTCTTTGAAAATCTTCTCAAGATCCGGCAGGCAGAATTTTTTGATATTGGGTATGCACCATGCTCAGGGGGGTGAGATTAAAGTTTGTTCAAGCCCAGTCCCTGGGTTCATATTTGGGCTCACTGTGGTAGCCAGAATTATAACTTAGTTCAAAATGAGGAATTTTCTTTAAAAATCTTCTTCAGATCCAGCAGTTGGAATGTTTTGATATTTGATATGCAGCATCCTTAGGGGGGTGAGATTCAAGTTTGTTCAAGCCATATCCCTTGGTCCATATTTGGACTCACTGTGGGAGCTTGAATTGTAACTTAGTTCAAAATGAGGAATATTCTTTAAAAATCTTCTCCAGATCCAGCAGTCGGAATGTTTTGATATTTGGTGTGCAGCATCCTTAGGGGGGCGAGATTCAAGTTTGTTTAAGCCAAGTCCCTGGGTTCATATATGGGCTCCCTGTGGGAGCCCGAATTATAACTTCGTTCAATATGAGGAATATTCTTTTAAAATCTCCCTTTTTTTTTTGATCTACTGGTCAGAATCTTTGGATATTTGGTATAAGCTTTTCTTAGGAGGAGCAGATGCAACTTGTTGAAATCAATTCTCTGGGTTGATATTTAGGCTACCATGTCAGGTGTGCGCCCTCAGGCCCCCTGGGGCCTCTTGTTTAAAATCATCTTCAGCTCCACCAGTCAGAATCCAAGTTTGTTCAAATTGGGTCCCTGGGTTAATATTTGGGCTTCCTATGGTAGCCCAAATTTTATCTCTGTGCAATATGAGGAAATTTGTCCACCTCCAGTTTGAAACAGGTTGAGGTGTGAAGTCACATGTACTGTATTACAGTAAGCATGCGTAGTTAGTCACATTGGACATTTCAACCAATGGCGAGGATCTCTGGGGTGGGAGTTGAGGTCCTAGCTCTGGTCCAAAGGAAGCAGCGAATGAGGATTTTGGAGCCTGGAAGAAAGAACTTCCCTTTCCGTTTTGCTCTCCACTGGTCATTCCACTTCCTCCAACTTAACCCAGCAGAGTAGACACCTTGCTGTACAGGTTGAAATGTGGAGGAAGGCGGTGAACTGCTAGTTGTCCTCGGCCCTTTCTCCCTGCTTTGTCTTTTCATTCACAGAAAAGCTTACAAGCATTATCTTTTGGTAGATGGGCTCTTATTTGGTGGTCCATTCTCCTTTAAAAGGGTACTAGCATGATAAAGGAGATTCTCTTACAAAAGGTACCACCCCTCCCAGAAGATTGTGTTCTCCCAGTTCACTGTAAGATGGATGCTCCCTGGAGGTAATAGCTTTCGAAACAGAAACATCGAATCTTTAGTGTTATTGCAATATGTACTGGAAATTCCATTGTGAGAGCAGGGGGTGCAGTGGCGTTGCGGTAACCAGTTCTCGTCAGATCACCAAACTTAAGGAACGTCGAGCCCGGTTAATCATTGGATGGGTGACTGTCTGAGCGATCAATTTGGACTCCCGCATTGTGTTCTTGGGCAAGGCACTTAACCCTGTTTGCCCACATGGGGGCACAATGACACTGTGTACTAAGGCGTACTGCACGTCGATGGTGCACATGTCTTCAACCAATCGAACCCTGCCTGTGCTGCAGTTCGAAGTTATGATGTCGGGGAGCTGGCAGCTGCTCGTCGTTGCTTGGTGGTTCTCTCCGGGTACTCCGGCTTCCTCCACCGGTAAAACTGTCACGGTCATGATTAGCCATTGTGCATAAGTATATGACCTTAAAACACCAATAAATAAATAATAATTGTGAGAGCAGTTTACATGTTCACACTCTGAAAGAGGTGTGAACATGAGGGACTGAGTGCATTTAAAAAGAAAACATTTGAAAGAATTGAAATGTGAAGAGCTTTTAAACAAGCCAGCATGGGAAAGGCCAATCATTACACAAAACATGAAGGAGATTAACAGAGAACAATTCAAATCTACTCACCACCGTGCTTTGAGCATAATTGATTTCATTCCATGTTGCTATTGTACAATACTGTATCAATTTCTAATTATGCACAAGTGAATTAAGTGCTTCATTTCACTCAGTCTTTTTAAGCTTGACTCACTGCCAATAATTGATAGTTCCACATTTTAACCTGTTGCAAAACCGATTAAAGTAGACATCTGCCATCAATTATGTAAACATTCATTCATTCATAACTGCCATTGTGTTGCAGTGTTTAATCTTTTGACCTACTTTATTTATATCTTATTAATGAAAAGTGGGTTTTCCATAATTCACTGACAAATTGTTTTGTTGAGATAAGGGTGTTCCCTGACCTTGGATTACAAGGCAAATGAAAGTTAATTATAGTAACAATTCTAAAACTCAGTTGTGTCACTGACACCTGTTCAAATGTTGTTTATCAGTGTGTATTTCTCGGCTGGTGTTTTTGCAGAGGGTGGGAGTTCATTTACTCAACAAGCATGTTAGAAAAATGAAACTTTGATTTAGATCTTTTGACAAGTGGGATGTTTTATGCACCAGATGTGAGTTGGATTTATTCTTGTGTACTTGGTAACCTTTTGTCAATGTTTTATAGCCATGTGTTTATTGTTTTTGCTGTCAGGTTTGGTGGGGAGAAAAATAAATGGATTGCATAATTTGCTTCCCTGAAGTAACATGATTATCATGTTTAGAATTTCAAGAGATAAACTACTGAACCTGACTAAACATTTAAGCATTTTCTTTTTCTAAATTGTGATGAAAGAAGAGTTTTTAATTTTGTTAGAAATTTCTAAGTTGTTCTAGTATTGGTCAAGCTGCAACTCTTAGTATCCAGACAGTATATTATTATTTATTTATTGGTGTTTAAGGTCACATATTTATGCACAATGGCTAATCCTGACCTCGACAGTTTTACGGGTGGAGGAAGCCGGAGTACCTGGAGAGAACCACCAAGCAACGGTGAGCAACTGTCAGCTCCCCAACATTCTAACTCCACACAAGCAGGGTTAGCATTGGTTGAAGACGGTGTGCACCATCGACGTGCACTACGCCTTAGTACTCAACGTCACCGTGCCCCCACGTGGGAAATGGGGGTGAAGTGTCTTGCCCAAGGACGCAATGCAGTTGCCGCAGGTGGGATTCAAACCAAGGACCTCTCGGCTTGTAGCCTGCCCCTCTGCCTACTAAGCCATCCTGATAGTAGTTTGGCACAAAATAATATACAGTCTGACAAAGTTATATAAAAGTAAAGGGTAGAAAAACATACATGCTGAGATAACAGCAGCAACTCCAATTCATTTTGCAAGGCAAAGACACCCAAGAAACTGACTTTGAACTGTCTGACATGAATACACCACTGAATCGCTTGACACAAATCCACAGGTACCTGAAGGCAAAAGTAATATAACTACAGTTAACTGATTGAGTGCTTAGTGCCCATATTTGGGCTTTATGATGGTGTGAAGGTGCTGTGACATAAAGACTTCATATTCTGTAAATGTACTTCATATTATCTTTGAAGTAACAGATCATTTGTGTGGATTTGCCTTGTTACAATTTATGGGAGAGTGCCTATAGGCACTCCCTCATAAATTGTAACAAGGGAAAACGCATGAACAAATTTTGACAATCAACAATAATTTGACACTCTGCCGGCTAAGAAGTAAATCTGGCTTCTAGATTTCAAAAGTAGGCTCCAAGGCTGTCTCATATTTTTAAATGCTCAGGTCGTTCCCTGCTAGTGTTCTGTACTTTTTTATGCCCAGTGAAGAAAAGTCTGGAGGCATATTGTTTTATTTTACCTCCGTCTGTTCGTCCATCAGCCCATCCACATATATGGTACAAAGTTGGTCAGTGTAACTCCTCTTGTTGTTGTCAAGCTGAAATCTTTTTATTTTACAGGGTATTTATACATGTACAGTACGTGGAGTGTGTATTATCATGAAATCACCCATAAAGTGGAGATTCCACCCAAGCAATAATTGCAAATTGGTTGCAAAGCACAACAAACACAAGCACTTGCCAAAATTGTCAATTTTAGATGCCCTGAGGTGGCCTTTGGAGGCATTCTGACGGCAAACATACTGTAAAAGTCATGAGGAAAATGTGTATTTTTTCCTTGTAAAATGTGACAAATTCGTGCCTGGAGACACTTTCTGTAACGTTATCTGATAGCTCCAACCATTCGTGATCTATTTCTGAATCAAAGTTTGACCTTACTTCATAGAATTTGTGGTCACAATTGTCAAAAATAAATAATTCTTTAGTACATAAGAAATGATCGGAGCTGCCAACTAATGAAGTTAGTATGAATTCAAATCAAACAGCCAGGTCTACTGATTGCAGCGCACAATCGTACCCCCACGCCGAAAAGTTTGTTGCACATCAAGGGAGAGCATTCTATTAAAATATGCTCCACAAAGAGACATTCTTTCCATATCGATTGAGTTATGTCATGTCACAATGTATTCCAAGACGTAGTAATTATTAATGATGTCCGTCGTCCGTCCGCAACAATTCCAGGGGTGTCAAATTCCAATTTGTTCAAATTCGTACCCTTGGGCTCCTTATGGTAGCCCAAATTTTAACAGTGCAATATGAGGATATTTTTTAAAAATCTTCTCCAGATCCACCAATCCAAATGGCTTCATATTTGGTATACAACATCTCGGGGGGGGGGGGGGGGGGGGGGGGGGGGAGAGGGGGGGGGGAGAGAGGGATCAGATCCAAGTTTGTTCAAATCGAGAGCGATGGTTTATATTTGGGCTACCTATGAGAGCCTGAATTTTAACTTGGTGCAATATAAGGAAATTTCTTTAAAATCTTCTTCAGATCAGTCGGAATCCTTTCATATTTGGTATACAACATCTCCAGTTCAGTACCCAGAACTCATAGTCTGCTTATAACAAAATTTGATATGCAGCATAAGTGGGAAACAGATATTTGATTTATATGAAAAAAATTAAACCTAGCTATCGTTCAGGCGAAAACAAATATCGCATAACTTTAATTTTGGCATTCATTCTTTTGTCAAGTTTTGCCCTTCAGACAGCATTTTTCTGACCCGAAAACATGGGGTCATGCAACAAATAAGAGAGAAAAAATAAGACAAATGGAAGTACCAGTCACATGCACATATTTTTCAGGGAATGCCCTACAAAAATACACAAAAAGTATATTGTATTTTTAAGATCCAAAAGTCATCAAATCACCCTCTTTTTTTTTATCAGTGATATTCAACAATAATGCATGATGCCAATAAAATGTTTCAAATGTTTATTGAAACAATATATTTTCCCAAGGCTGTTTATTTTTAGAGATTGTATCATCTCCGAGTGCAACATTTCAAGGTGGGTAACTCTAATTCAAATATTTAGTTAAGCGATACCAATTGGGCTCCCTGTGGGAGCCCAAATTTTAACTTGGTGAAATATGAGGAAATTTCTTTAAAAATCTTCCTCCAGATCCACCAGTCAGAATGCTTTCATATTTGGTATACAACATCTCGGGGGGGGGGGGGGGGGGGGGGGGGGAGGAGGAGGGATTCTGGGGAGTTGGTGTGGGTCAGATTCAAGTTTCTTCAAATTGGGTCCCTGAGTTAGTGAAAACAAACCTGGCAGGGATAGTCTATGGGAGGTCTTCTACAAACGATCCTCATTTTGTTCCCGTGGGTTGAAAATCATGGCCGCCAGAGGCATTCTTTTATTCTGATAGGTGGATTTTCAAAAATCTTCTCTGAAACTGCCAGGCCAAATGTTTTGATACTTCACATAAGTGATGACTGGGACCCTCTCTACCAACGATCCTCATTTAATGTTGATCGGGTTGCAAACATGGCCACAAATGCGGCTTATAGTTACTATAGAAACCCAATGGGAAATCACATTTTCATCTTCTCTGAAACTACTGAGCCGACGTGAGCCGATCTTTGCAGGAATGGTCTATGAGAGGATGGAAATATGTGGCCACCAGAGGCTATATTCTAATGCTTAACCCAATACCTCTCCTGTCTGCATGAAGATAGGTACTGTCAGCAAAAATACTTGTTTTTTAAGAATCTGGTAAGGGTTGGTTCCAGTTTTCTCCACTGAGAACTGGAGAAAAAAAACCCCCAAAATATTGTGTATACAGTACAAGTCAAAATAAGCTGTAGCATAACTGCAATAAACTAAGTAAACTGCTGCTCCTGCCCTGACAAGATCAGAGTCTGACATTTTCTGGAAAGCTATCAGTGAGAGCTTTCCAGAAAATGATGTCAGCTTCTGGTCTTCTCAGTGTAGGAAGAGAAAAAGATACACAGTTTATAGGATTATCCTACAACTTAATTTGACTTAACTGTAAACTATTGGAACTGTACATGGATGCTGATATATGCTCATTACTCATGTTACTTATCAGATAGTCTTGGTTGTTGACAGGTGTTTGGAGAAAACAGGAGAAGATTTTGCTAACATTCTTGCAATCATGTCAGTCTAAATGACAGTAATTATTGTATATCTTTTTAAGATTTGACAAAAATTGGAGTAATGTGTTTCCTGTAACCTTTTAACCTATCCATAGGAAATCACATTTTCATCATCTTCACTGAAAGTACTGAGCCAATGTTTACCTGACTTGACATGCATTGTCTATGAGAGGTTCTCTACAACTGTTACTCATTTTATTCCTGTTGGGTGAAAAAACGTGGCCGCCAGAAGCATTCTTTGATTCTGATTGGTCAATTTTGAAAACTCTTCCCCTCTGAAACCACAGGGCCAAATGTTTTGAAACTTTGCATGGTTGATAACTGGGACACCCTCCACCAACGTTCCTCATTTTAATGTTGATCGTTATTGCAAACATGGCCACAATTGCGGTTTATAGTTTCTGTAGAAATATGGAAAAGCGCCAAAATATCAGTTTTCCAGACTTCTTTGGAAACACTTCAACGGAATTCATGCTGATCACATCCAGGTTATAACATTTGTATAATTATACCCCCGCTTCGAAGAAGTGGGGGCTATATAGGAATCGCCCTGTACGTCCGTCCGTCCGTCCGTACGTCCGTCCGTACGTCTTTCCGGACATGAAATTCTTGTGTGCGCAACTCCTCCTGCATTTATCAATCAATTTGGACAAAACTTTTCAGACATCATCACTACTAAGTGAACATGCGCATATTCCAAGATTTTTGGCCTGCGACAATTTTAACCAGGTTATCTCCCTTTGACTTAGATTTATTATGTCTTTCCATCCGAACAAATTCTTGTGTGCGCAACTCCTCCTACATTAATGAACCGATTTTGATGAAACCTTTCAAACATCATCTCTACTAAGTGAACATGTGCATATTCCAAACTTTTTAATCTGCGACAATTTTAACCAGGTTATCTCTCTTGAACTTTGATTTAATATGGGTTTCTACATGAAATTCTTGTGTGCGCAACTCCTATATTTATCAATCAATTTGGACAAAACTTTTCAGACATCATCACTACTAAGTGAACATGCGCATATTCCAAGATTTTTGATCTGCGACAATTTTAACCAGGTTATCTCCCTTTGACTTAGATTTATTATGTCTTTCCATCCGAACAAATTCTTGTGTGCGCAACTCCTCCTACATTAATGAACAGATTTTGATGAAACCTTTCAAACATCATCTCTACTAAGTGAACATGTGCATATTCCAAACTTTTTGATCTGCGACAATTTTAACCAGGTTATCTCTCTTGAACTTTGATTTAATATGGGTTTCTGCATGAAATTCTTGTGTGTGCAACTCCTCCTACATTTATCAATCAATTTGGACGAAAGTTTACAGACATCATCACTACTAAGTGAACATGCGCATATTCCAAAATTTTTGAGCTGTGGCAATTTTAACTAGGTTATCTCCCTTTAACTTAGATTTATTATGGGTTTCTACATGAAATTCTTGTGCGTGCAACTCCTCCTACATTTATCAATCAATTTTGACGAAACCTTTCAAACATTATCACAACTAAGTGAACATACGCATATTCCCAAATTTTTGATGTGCGACAATTTTAACCAGGTTATCTCCCTTTAACTTGGATTTATTATGGGTTTTCAAATGGGATTCTTGTGTGTGCAACTCCTCCTACATTAATGAACCGATTTTGAATACGTGTTGCACATTGTAAATGTATTTTTCCAAATGTAAACCATATATGTGTGGGCTCTTTAAGTATTCAGTGCTGTTCTGTGGAAGGCCACATGCAAATACAAATTTCAACAACAAAAAATGATCTTTATGTATACATTTCCTTATGGCCTTCGCCTACATGATCAGAAGTGCATTCCTCTAAAAATCCAAAGCGGGGGTATTAATCACCTTCAGTGATAGTTCTAGTTATTAATGCTCATTAGTCCGTTAGGGGACATTGTATTGCTTCAGCGATACGTGCACTCTTGTTCCTTATAATTTGCCTCTCATGACTTCATTCCTTTGTAGTGTTGATGAACCATGTCTAACTGAATGTGTCCCCAAATACTTCTTTGAACTACCTTGGCAGATGAGTGATTAAGGCCCCTTGGGGCCTCTTGTTTTTTTGCGTGAACAGTCCAGAGTATGCATGATTTATACAGAAATATTCACTCACATTTTTATGTGTACCCATACTATGTATGGTACACATAATGCCGGCATCCGGGGTGACCATCCGTCCATCCTTTGTCCGTCCGTCTGTCCGTCCGGCATCCGTATCCATTTCTTTGGCATTCGATAACTTGAAAAATATTACTTGGATTGTCAAGTGACTTTATATTTGTGTTCAGGTTACTGATGTGCTGAGCTGTATAGTTTTTGGTGTAAATCGGATAATTTGATCCTGAGATATTAACGCTTTATCCTTCAAATTGAAAATTCCTCCAATCTCTTTGGCATTCGATAACTTGAAAAATATTGCTTGGATTGTCTAGTTACTTTATATTTGTGTTCAGGTTACTGATTTGCCGAGCTGTATAGTTTTTGGTGTAAATCTGATTATTTGATCCCGAGATATTAACCCTTTATCCTTCAAATTGAAAATAGCATGAGAAGGTGTCAAGCTGTAATTAACAGTAATGTGTCTCATACTCGATGTTGAAGCCATACCAGTTCGCTCTGTCAACTTTTTGGCATATTGAAAAATTTCCTCTTTTACCAATAATATCCATTTTCCATTGTTATATTCAAAAGCTAAAAAATAATGTCAAACACAAATAAAATCTTAATTTCTGTACTTAAATCATTAAAGATATAATGAAATAAAAAATATATACACTTTTCATTACAATATTCCAACTAAAACGTAAAACAGGTAGTTGGATGTACTTGGTGCTTAGCAAACTTTTGAGTAGTATATTTTCTTGATGTGTTCACATCTTCTCTAATTTGGGTACACCTGTAAACGGTGTGAAATTGGGGTAATCTAAATGCTGGTGAGTGTTCCGGTAAATTGGGAACTGAAGTATAAAGAAAAGGATAAATTTTGTACTTGTGTTGCAGTCATGATATTGCTGAAACAGGTTTTAAACACTAATAATTAAAGTGTTATTTACAAAAAAGTAGTATTGGTGTTATCTGTTGGTTATCATTGGAAAAGGCTTAGTATAATTTCATGTGTTCCTTTTGGATTCATTGTTTTTAAAATTCATATCTCATTGAATTTCAAAATATTTACTTTTGTTTTTTTTGCAGGAAATCAGGCTGGTAGTCCTATGCCCCCACGCCCACCATCAACACAGTATGATTCACAAAATCGCATGAGCCATTCACCAATGGCTACCCAGGGTGAGTGACTTCGTTACACAGAGTTTTACAAGACGTGTAGTTTTTTATATCTCCAAGAGTCTCATTTTTAAATTTTTTTTATCTGACAAACTGCTCAATATGTGGCAATATCAATTGGTCTGTGACCAACAAGTTTTTAGACTTGGTAACTTTTAAAATACATGGTGGAATGACATCATATGTGGTAGGCAAGTGTAGTGTACTTTATTGATGTCTATACCCATGTTCAATGCATGTTTTATTCGGAGTATTTTTATCAGAATTATTGTCCTTTATGGCCTTTGAATTTGTTTCATCCGTCGCAGCTCTAGTACAAAACTCAGTGAATTTTTTTCCAATGTATTATGATCCTTTTATCTAAAGTAATGAGCCATATTCAGCCATTGCTCTTTCAGGTGGAGTGCTAAAAGCCACTGTCAGTCAAATTCAAAGGCACTCATAGGCACTCTCCAATAATATTTATTTAAACAAATTCTAATCAACAAATTCAGACCACCAAAAATAATCTAGCCCTCCACCCGTTAAATTGCAATTCAGATTTTTTCTTTCAATATTTGCTTCCAAAACAGTTATAAGACCCCTTAACGAAAAGAATGTTCCCAATTTGATGAACCATAAAGTTCAGGTAGGCATTTTAACTTTCAATTTCTCATTTGTTGCATTTCCTGCAAGGCCTTTGATTCAATGAACGACTCTTGAGTTTGACTGAGGGGTTTTCAAGGCCTTGAAATCCTGGGAAATGGAGGGCTTTATAAAACTCTTAACCTGCTCAGTATTTTTATACCCCACGCAACGAAGTTGCTGGGGTATAATGTTTTTGACTGGTCCGTCCGTCAGTCTTACTTGTTTTCCGGACTTTTTTTCTACACGCTTCCAGATATTGAGCTGATTTTTGGTATGTGAGTCTAACATGGTGGCCTACAGATCAAGTTTGCATTTTTTTCCACTCCACTGATTTTTAGCTCAACTTTGACGAAGTCAAATTTGAGCTATTGTCATGGCCCGTCGTCCGTCTGTCTGTCCGTCCATCTGTCCGTCTGTCCGTACGTCAACAATTGGCTATGGCTCGGGCTAGAGGTCGTATTTATGAACCGATCTTTACGAAACTTCTTGTGTACCTTTATGACCCTGCGACGGGAACGAGTGTTTTTAGGTGTGGTCCCAAATTCAAGATGGCTGCCAGCGGCCATTTTGTACCGATGATGCAAAAATCAGTTTTTTGTACAGAACTTCTGTATGAAAGTTCTGATTTGAATAAAGTTTTGTATAAATGTTTAGTACCATGGGATACATCACATATAAAACGGGTTTTTTTCTCGTGCGTAAATTGTGCAAATTAGACTGACTTTGATTTATTTAGTGTTACTTTCAGAGCTGTAAGTGCCAAGCTGCTATGGCTCGGGCTAGAGGCCGTATTTATGAACCGATCTTTACGAAACTTCTTGGGTACCTTTGTTATGACTGTGGGACGAGAACGAGTGTTTTTGGGTGCGGTCCAAAATTCAAGATGGCTGCCAGCTGCCATTTTGTACCGACGATGCAGAAATCTGTTTTTTGTACAGAACTTCCATATGAAAGCTCTGATTTGAATAATTTTTTGTATGAATGTTTAGTACCATGGGATACATTACATATATTACAGGTTTTTTTCTTGTGCGTAAATTATGCAAATTAGGCTAACTTTGATTTATTTAGTGTTACTTTCAGCACTGTGAGTGCAAATCCCAATACGGCTCGGGCTAGAGGCCGTATTTATGAACCAATCTTAACGAAACTTCTTGGGTACCTTTGTTATCACTGTGGGACGAGAAGGAGTGTTTTTGGGTCCAGTCTGAAATTCAAGATGGTCGCTAGCAGCCATTTTGTTCAAAATTAAGTGCAATCAGATTTTTGCGCAGAACTTCCAAATGAAAGATCTGATTTGAATAAATTTTTGTATGAATGTTTAGTACCATGGGATACATTACATATAATACAGAGTTTTTCTCGTGAATAAATTATGCAAATTAGGGGTCCGGGTGGGACTTGGAAAATTTTGGACCAAAATCCGGAAATTAGTTTTTTGTGTTTTGATGCATTTTGGTCAATTTTAAGAAGAAGAAGAAAAAATTTTAGTCTGAAAATATTTTGTTTGGGACTGAAAATTTCCACACAAAAATAATAATCTACAATGATTGGTCTTAATCTGTAGTCCATTACAGTCACCTTGTAATTCTTTTATTATTGTTGACTGGGCCAAAACAAATACTAATTCCTGTCATATTCATTATTCAGTTGTCTTGGTCACAGCAAGTACTAATTCCTGTAATATCCAAGTTGAGCTACAGAGTCATTGACTCTTTCATTTTCTGCATGCTTCCAGATATTGAGCTGATTTTTGGCATGTTAGTCTAACATGTTGGCCTACAGATCAAGTTTGCATTTTGTTCCGCTCCACTGATTTTTACCCAAATTACGGCCCTTGGACTGAAAAATTCATCAAAATTACAGTTTTGCAGACTTTTTTCCTACACGCTTCCAGATATTGAGATGATTTTTGGTATGTTAGTCTAACATGGTGGCCTACAGAACAAGTTTGGGTTTTGTTCCGCTCCACTGATTTTTCCGAAATTACGACCTTTGGACTCTGAAAAAGGAATTAAAATTACAGTTTTCCGGAATTTTTTTCTACACGCTTCCAGATATTGAGCTGATTTTTGATATGTTAGTCTAACATGGTGGCCTACAGAACAAGTTTGGGTTTTGTTCCGCTCCACTGATTTTTACCAAAATTACGGCCCCATAGACTTTGAAAAGTTCATCAAAATTACAGTTTTCCTGGCTTTTTCTCTGCTTGAATTCTTTCAATACCGTTGAAACTACAGAACACTGTTTTCTGCAGTATTCCTAGAATCTATGTTTATTTTTAAAAAATGATTAGAGCTTGAAATATCGGGGTGCGTTGGGTATGTGAGCGTGCTCACTAAGGTTCTTTCATTAAAATATCTTTAATCAAATCTAGTCATGCCTGCCGTGAAGCAGCCATGACTAGATTTGATGAAAAATTCTTCCAAATTTATGTTAAGAAATCATTGGTTGAAACGCCATTTAATTTACAGAGGAGAAGTTGCTGATGAAGCCTGGAACATCTATACTGTTTTATATGCCTTGAATCGTGTAGTAGTTCTAACACCCTCCAGTTATCACCCCCTTTTCCCACTTCCCTCAATCCGAAGGCGGTAACAACCAGGGGGTGCAAGTTACTGTCCTAGTTACATGAGGATCCATTTGCAATTTGGCTGTTGTAGCACCTTCGAAAATGTTGGAAGACGTCGAGAAACAGGCTTGAATAGCCTTGGAAGTTTATGCATCCTCTCCTGTTGAACTTTTTAGTCGAGTTGTGACGAAGTCAAACTCAACTTTTTGTTTGGGAATGGCGTGCGGGTGTAAACAATTGGTTTCCGGGTGATAACTTGATAATGGTTCGACCCACGTTCGTGAAACTTCAAAGGTAGGTTGGCCTCGGTGAGAGGAAGAACTCTATTTATTTCTTATCAACCTACCTCAATTGTTTACTACAGGCTTGCACTACATTGGAAGAACCTAACTCGGATAAAATACTCTCTATTTTAATCTTTCCCAAGAGATTTGGGAAAGAAAAGTGGTGTAAAAACACCACGAAAAAATAAGCCAAAACTGGGTCGAGCGCCATCGGCTCACACCCAGTATGGGACGCTCTTCCATAGTACAAATCCACGACTACCCTAAAACAGTGCGCAGTGCGTCAATTCGTCATTCTTTTGATTATCCGCACATGTGGTGGATGTGTGCCATCTTGCTCCGTAACAGTGATATTTTAACTCGTCGATAATGGTTTTCCTGTGACTGGAATTATGGATCTGAAGATCGTATAATAACAGGACTGTGTTTTATATATTCTTGTTTATATCTTCAACCACATTCTCATTGTATATTATTTTCTATTCCGTTTTCGCGAATGTTTTGTTTTCGACATCACGCGATTCGACAATGAATTTTTTGGTTGATGATTTTAATTGTTATTGGAGTTAGGAGTCAATCAGGGACTGTCTGGACAGGATTTCTTCACTCTGTTGAGGGCTGAATTTCTGTTTTTTCGGTCCCTGCCGACCGACTGGGTTCTGTCGGGTACCCACCGGTTTTTTTCTGCCACTTTCTCTCGTAGTTGAGGGTGTTCTTCTACTTTCTGTTTCTGTTGAGTTCACCTTTTTCTTGTACAGCTCTCACCTCTGTTATTTCCAGTTCGGTTCCTTTAGGGCAATTCCTTTTGCCCTCACCTTGGTGCGTTCTCGTGGCCATTTCTTCCGCACCTGCGGGTGGTGTGGAACGCTGTCGTTTCGGGAGCCTTCTGATTCGACCACGTCTGGTGTGAGTTTTACCCCCTCCGTTGGGGATGTGCAGCTCCTACCATGGGGGGTGGGGAACGCTGTCGTTTCGGGGTCGCCTGACTCGACCACGTCTGGTGAGAATTGCTCCCCCTCCGTGGGGGATGTGCAGCTCCTCCCACACCAGCGGGGGGTGGGGAACGCTGTCGTTTCCCGACTTGACCATGTCTGGTGAGAGTTATTCCCCTTCCGTGGGGAATGTGCAGTTTTTTACCGTGGTGGATACTGCAGGAGCTGTTGGATTTCTGGTGAAGAGATGCCAGGTTCCGGGACTATGCGCCCTCTCCAGTCGACATCTGAGGCTGTCACTAGGGTTGTGACTCCTCCTTTGGAGGCCGAGCTAGGTCGCTCTCTCCGCTTTTCCACCAGTTTCAACAGCTCCAGTCGTATCTGCTGCTACTGCTGTTCCGTCATTGGGCACCGTTTTAGCCGGCCTCTGCAGGGATGTCTGTAGTGTGGTTATGGGTTATCGGCCTCAGCCTTCGCCGACTTTAACTCGGCGAAGTCGGAAGTGGCTGCCGACTGAACCCCCTACTGTGTCCTCTCAGCCGTTGAGCACAGTAGTTTTATACCTGCAGTGGTCTGCTGCAATATCTGGGAGTGTAGACCTAGGGGTATCGGCCTCAGCCTTCCCTGACTTCAACTCGGCGAAGTTGGAAGTGGCTGCCAGCCGGACCCTCTACTGTGGTCTCTGCGCCGTCGAGCACCACAGTTGTGTTATTGGATTCAGATGTTTTTAGTGGGGACACTATGAACTCTGTGGCGTTTCCGTCCACTCATTCTGGCCACACGACCAGTTTTGGGGGGACCAACGTCTTTTGTGCAGCCTGGACCTTCTGCCCCGCAGAGGTCTGCGGTGACTCTCATGAGTTCCCGCTATGTTGATCTTCGGGGTGTGTCATACCCCTATCAGGGTTCCCGCGGGGCCTTGAAAACCTGGAAAAGCCAGGAATTCGTCAAAAGGTCATTCAAGGCCTTGAAAGCCTGGAATTTCCAATGGGAGCCTTGAAAATCCTGGAAAATCGGAGAATTTTGCGACACGTAATTTAATCCGAACATATTTTACAGCATTTACAGCAATTGTAATTGCGTGTTTATTAATCCGGTCATATTTTGAAGTATTTACGGCAGTTCCGATGCGTTCATTATTGATAGAACTTTGCAGTGGTGTGACACTGAAATACTTTGAATCAAGCATTGTGAATGGTTGCTATTGATGTGGGCGAGCATAATGGTGTATATTTAAGCCAATGGGAAGATTGATTATGAATTCTGCCTCTTGGAATGCTAAGCGCACGTGAGTGGATAATTTATTCATATTGAAAATATTACAAATGGATGATTGTTCAGTTGAACTATTTGAGTATTTCCGAAGCATGTATTTGCAACAACGTCATCTTAATGTCCTGGCACGGGCAGTCGCTATCACGGTGGATTCCGAGTTTGGATTTCCGAATGAAAGTGTTATTGTCTTATTCACCTCAAATGTTAACATGTGCGATTTTAAGGATGATTCGCCCATGTATGAAACATTAAAAACTTTTCGACACTTACTGCATTTAGCTGAATACCGTTCAACTGGAACAGGCAGTAACCAGTTATAGTATGCAGTTGATTTAATCCTAGCTTGTTGGAAGGTACACTTCCCCACAACGGAATTACATTTTGCTTTTTGAATATTTCCGGAGACATTGTGGGTTACAAAATGTGTCATTTACATGTAACATGTAGTTTACTCATTGGGAGAAAGGATGACATCAATTCATTTGCATTCAGTAAGGATTCAGTTAGAATAGCGGTACATGTACAAGAGACATAGGTATTGTGCCACCTGGTAATTACACTGCAGTTGTAGGATAAACACAAGAAAATGTCTTTCTCAGGCTCACTAATTCTAATCAGTGATAGTATTGCTTGGATAGCTTTCAGAAAGAGTTTTCCAAGAAATGATGTCAAGTGTTAGAATTACCAACAAAGGGAAATATAAGAGAAAGTTTCTAGTCGTTATCTGATAATTTAGTGTACTTTGCCAGCCTCGGCCTTGAAAAGCCTTGAATTTCATAAATGGGGGCCTTGAAAAGCCACGAAAATTGCCGAGAAATGGCCTGGAATGGCCTTGAATTTCAAAGATTTTAACCTGGGGGAACACTGCCAAAACACGTCTGCCTTCAGACGTTTCGGCTGCCGCTCGTCCCGTGTAGGGTGTTTTGGAGGATCGTGATCCTTCGCTGGTTAAGTGGGTCAGAGGTGAAGCCACTTTGCTGGTTCGTTCCCCAGTCCAACTGGCCAGTTCGGGCAGTGAGCTTAGGGAGGCCCTCTCCTTACTCACTCAGGTTCTATCAAAGAGCCTTCCCGTTGCTTCCAGCGAGGCAGCGAGTGGTTTCCAGGCGCCCTCTATGGCGCCGCCTCCCGAGATTGGAAACAGGCCGCTTTCTGATCCCCCCTGGTGTTCCGAAACCATGGGAGGCGTCTGCTGGTTTGCCTTCGATGGGCTATGTGTCTTCCGACTCACGGGAAGAGTCAGACATGCTTGATGTCAAGAACCAGCAGTCTTCGAACTTGGGGGAAGCTCTCGATTTTGTGTTTGGGTTCCTTCTGGATCTCAAACCATCAAATCAGCCAGGCCGTGATCATCGGTCGCGTGCCGACAGCCTATGGAGCAACCCGCTTCTGGGCGTCTTTGACCGTGCTAGTCGGTACAGTTGGTTGAAGCATTTACAGCCTTGGACTCTAAGCTGAGTTCCAAGGCTATGAAGGCTCCGTTCTTCACCAGGGTTGACACCTTTTTGCCTCTGTCGCGTTATCGTTACTACGATTCCACCAATCCGTTAGTCTGCCAGACTTTGACGGTTTTGGATCAGGACTCCAATTCCTTCGGGCTTTCCAAGCCCAAGTCTGCCGTCATTCCGATGCCGACTCTGGAGTCCATGTTGGGCTTATCGAGAGAGATGCTTGGTATGCTTTCTCTCTCAGATCACGTCGTCTCGGCTTTAGCTGCTTATCTGCCTCCAGATAAGTTTGACGAGGTACAGGCTCCTTGGTGTGTGCTGTCCAACTCTCATGTATCTTACTCACACACATGCTTGTAACACGGCTAATCTGGAATTAGTTTGAAGGGACTCTGTGCTGGACACAGGCCGATCCCTTCCTGAGGAGCAGCGCAATACTCTTCGATCTGCTTCTTTGGCAGGTCCGCAACTTTTCCATGGTTCCGTGTCGACGGTCCGGGATGACGTCCTACGTCATTCCAAAGATCAGCTGCTGTTTCTTCAGCTTGATCAACCTTCTAGGGGAGGCAGGTGCTGTTCCAAGCCTAACAAGTACCCTTCTGCTTCCTCTGCGAAGCAAAAGGCTGATCCTTATGCCACCGTTTCTACTTCTTACTCAAGGGGTAAGGGTAAGCATCGGCAGACTAGAGGGAAGTATCAGGATTCTTCATTCAGTTGAGGTGGTTTCTCCTCTCGGCGGGGCTCGAAATGAAGGTCCTCACCTCTACTCGTCCCAGGTTGGAGGAAGGATAGCAGAGCTCGCAGACCGTTGGGCCACCATCACATCTGATCCTTGGGTGTTAGATGTTGTTCGGTCTGGGCTGCGAATATCCTTCCGAAGGCACCCCAATCTGTCCAGGGTGCCTCTTCCAACCACAGTTCCTTCAGACGTTTTACGTCAGAAACTTTTGTCCACGCAGATAGACGATCTCCTGACAAAGGGGGCAATCGAGGTCAAGAACATTCAGTCAGTGGGGTTCTATTCCTGCCTGTTCTTGGTGCCGAAGAAGGACAGCCGACTACGACCGGTTATCGATCTGAGTATCCTGAACCAGTCTATCATTGCTCCCAAGTTCAGCATGGAGACTTTCAGGTCGGTCTGCCGTTCAATTCACCAGGGAGATTTCGCTTCCAGCTTAGACCTGCGAAACGCTTACTTTCACGTTCCGATTCATCGGGCGGCACGGAAGTATCTCAGGTTCGCTTTTCTGGGCGAGTTTACCAGTTCAAGGCCATGCCTTTCGGCCTCAACCTGGCTCCTTGGGCCTTCACCTGACTGATGTTGCATGTGATAGCTTTCCATCGCACACAGTCCAGGGTGACTACTTCGGCATATCTGGACGATATCCTCCAGAGGCATTCCAATGCTGCCTTACTGGTGTCGGATGTCGCCACTCTGTTGAGCTTGCTCACTTCGCTTGGATTCAGAGTCAACGAGGAGAGGTCGGAACTGGTCCCTTCTCAGTCGTTTGTCATCTGGGGATGGCTTTCCGCACCCACTTCAATTTGGTGGCGATTCCCCAGGCCAAGGCTGTGATTCTCTCCGCTTTTGCTCCGACTCTGTCCCAGTCCACATCCGCGACGGCACGGAGTATTCTCCAGCTGATTGGTCTCTGCGGTTCGGTGACGGATCTCATTCCTCTTGGTCGGCTGCGTGTCAGACCTCTCCAACACTTTCTGCTCAGTCGTTGGAGGCCGAATGTCGATTCTCTGGATCTGGTGCTTCAGTTACCAGATTCTCTTATCCTCACCTTCTCCACTGGACGAATGTTTAGTGGATCACGTAGGGTGTCCTGTTGGACTTACCCACGTCCGATCGCGTTCTGATGGCAGATGTCGGCGAACTCGGATGGGGTGCGACGTTGGATCCTCTAGGTCTTCCCCTTCACGGGATGTGGGACCAGGATCAGGCATCTCTACACATCAGCCAGCAGAGCTTCTTGCTCTTCTTCTGAGTTTCAGGCAGTGGATCCCTCACCTGTCGAATCGTCAGGTCCTTCTGTTGTTCGACAATTAGACAGTGGTTGCTTACATTCGGGACCAGGGCGGCACGCACTCGGTTCCAATGTACGTATTGGCTCTGGATCTTCTACTGCTCGCTCAGGATGTCAACGCCGGTGTGGTTGTTCGTCACATTTCCGGTCGTGGACGCTCTGGCCCTCCTTTGGGACGGTCTTGTCTGCTACGCCTTCCTGCCGGTTCCGATTCCGCCTCAGGTTCTCTCCCAGATATGAACCTGCAGTCGTTGAATCCTTTCAATCACACCCGTCGCCTCGGTGGGTGTGGATCAATCTGCTCCGCTCTCTGTTAGCGGCGGTTCTGGCATGTCTCCCTCTAAATCACGACTTTCTCTGCCAAAGTCGCCCAAGGAGGTTTCAAGTTGACCCGACTTCATTGTGCCTTCGCACATGTCTTTTATCGGGTCCTGTCTCCTCCGTAGTGGTTTTTCGAGACATGCAGTGAAGTTGCTTTTCTTCTTCAAGGAGGCACTCACTCCACTGGTTTAGCCTCTGTGGCAAGGTGGAAGGTTCTTCTGTCGATGGTGTGCGATCACTTTGTTGCTTCTGTCACTCCTTTGATCACACTGCTTGCGGAGTTTCTGGTTTATGTTTGTTTCTGGGGGTCTCCAGCAATGGGTACAAGTCCATGCTTCGGAGACCTTTTTTCATATGTGGTACCGCATTGTTTCGACACTCATCCTTGCCTCTCCATGCTTGTTCAGCTCATTTCCTTGAAAAGGCCTAGGACTTCGCAGTTTACTCCAAGATGGTCGCTTTCTTGGGCGCTGCTCTGCTTGGGGGAGGGGGCATTCGCACCCTTATCCTGGATGAATATGCGTTTTCTCACATGCCAGATCTCTCCTGCATCCATTTCTCGATGGATTTGTCTTGCTGTTCGTGCAGCTTCTGCTCGTCTTGCTACTGGTGATTGTATTACCAATTGTTTTTTTTTGCCACGAGGTGCGTGCATTGTCTTCCTCTTTTAATAACTCTGTCATGTTGTCGGATGACGGATGTTATACTGGCAGCCTACTGGAGAAATGCTACATTCTCCTTTTATCTGCGACTGTTGCTGGAGCCGATAGAGGCTCTTGGTCCTTGGGGCCCTCTTTCTTCGGCTCAGGATGTTGTCTATCCCAGCCCTTCAGCTTTTTCAGGGTCAGTTCCAGCTCTGTGCTGTTACTGCCCTTCCTGTCTGTGCGTCGCACTTCACCATACGCCTCATCTTTCATTGTTTTTTCTCATGTTTGTGATGCTATGGTTTGATAGGCCTAGGGATCTCTTCCTCTGTCCACAGTTCCAGGCTATTGAGTTATGTGTGGGTTGGTTATGTGATTCCCTCCATCCTTTTGTCTATTCAGCCTGTAGTAAACAATTGAGGTAGGTTGACAAGAAATATAAATTTTATAGTAAATTTCCTTTCTTATTATACCTACCGCAATTGTTTACATGGAGGCCCTCCCATCTTCTTATTAAGGTAAGAATCCTTCCTCCCCGCTGATCACATAACTCCTGTGGTGTCTGAATCAAAAGAATGACGAATTGACGCTCTGCGCACTGTTTTACGGTAGTCGTGGATTTGTACTATGGAAGAGCGTCCCATACTGGGTGTGCGCCGATGGCGCTCGACCCAGTTTTGGCTTATTTTTTCGTTGTGTTTTTACACCACTTTTCTTTCCCAAATCTCTTGGGAAAGATTAAAACAGAGAGTATTTTATCCGAGTTAGGTTCTTCCACTGTAGTGCAAGCCTGTAGTGAACAATTGCGGTAGGTATAATAAGAAAGGAAATTTACTATAAAATTTATATTTTGGACTCGTTAGGTCAACGGTCAAGTCACAGTGACCTTGAACATACTAAATTGTAAACAGTTGGTTTCCAGATGATAACTTGACTGGTTGAACCCACATTTCATGAAATTTCATATGTAGGTTGGCCTTGGTGAGAGGAAGAACCCTATTTATTTTTTAACTTGCTAGGTGAAAGGTAAAGGTCACAGTGACCCTGAACATAGTAATCAAACAATTGGTTTCCGGACGATAACTTGATAATGGTTTGACCCACATTCATGAAACTTCATAGAACGGTTGGCCTTGGTGAGAGGAAGAACCCTATATGTATTGGATGTGCTAGGTCAAAGGTGAAGGACACAGTGACATTCACATAGTAAATCGTAAACAATTGATTTCCCGACGATAAGTTGTTGACGATTAAACCCACTTACAATTGGTTTCCCGACGATAAGTTGATAATGATTAAACCCACTTTTGTGCTGTCACAACTCGACATTGGATCGGTGATCCTATCAGCATTTTTTAGCAATTAGGATTGCATAAACAATGCTAAGAAACTTAAGCATGATTTGAAAAAGCAATTGACCAATTAGTAATAAGATGGAATGAGAGAGAGGAAAATTTAATCGTTTTTGGAGGTGTTCCACTGTAAATTCAGACATGTCTGTTTTGGTTCTACGGTATGTGCACTGGATCTGTGATACAGGAGGAAAAGTGAACGGAATTGTTAGAAAGCTACAATGACAATCCCTTCCATGGTTTCCACTCAAATGTAAAGTCCTTGAATTTTGGCTTTTTTAGCTCACCTGACTTTCAGTCAGGAGAGCTATAGTGATCACTCACCGTCCGTCGTTCGTGAACATGGTGTTTGCGTCTTCTCCCAAACTGCTGAACCAATTTAATTGATATTTGAGATAATAGTTTATGACATCGCAATTTGATTTTGTCCAAATCAAGTTGCCTCGCCCCTTGGTAGGGCCACACCCAAAAAGTGTGTTGAAATCTTAAAAAATCTTCTTCCATGAACCAGCAGTAACAGAGACTTGATATTTGGTGTGCAGCTTCCTTTTGAGGTGTTGACTCAGATTTGTTCAAGAGAAGTTTGTGGGGCTATATTTGCTGTCATTATGGTAGGGGCAAGAATATTTGACCCTCCCAAAATTTCTATTTTCCAAACCGAGAGGCAGATTTGGACCAAATTTGATATGAGGGCTTATTGGGTCATAAGTACCTAATTTATGCCAAAAATGTTTTTCCCGTCGCCCTGTTGGGAACCGCAGGAGCTAAAAATAGAAAAAAATTAAAACGCTCATATCTCCAAAACTACACGGCAGTGAGAATTCTTATTTGGTATGAAGCTTCCTTAGGACCAACAGAATGAAATGATCAAAAAAAAATAGCTATTGGGTTTTATCATGGGGTACTTTCTGGGACTTTGAAAAAGTGCCGAGTCAGCATTTTTATGCGTACCCATTTTATGTATGGTACACATAATGCCGGCATCCGGGGTGTCCATCCGTCTGTCTGTCCGTCCATTTGTCTGTCTGTCTGGCATCCGTAACCATTTCTTTGGCGTTCAATAACTTAAAAAATATTGTTTGGATTGTCAAGTTACTTTATATTTGTGTTCAGGTTACTGATGTGCCGAGCTGTATAGTTTTTGGTGTAAATCTGATCCTTTGATCCTGAGATATTAACCCTTTATCCTTCAAATCGAAAATTCCTCCAATCCCTTTGGCATGAGATAACTCAAAAAATATCAATCCGATTGTCATGTTACTTTATATTTTTATTCAGGTAACTGATGTGCTGTGCTGTATAGTTTTTTATGTAAATCTGATAATTTGATCTGGAGATATTTACCCTTTATCCATCAAATTAGACACTCCTCCAATCCATTTCTATATGTACCCATATCTTGTATGGTGTACATAATGTCGGCATCTGTGGTGGCCCTCCGTCATACAGCTTTCTACTAATTGCACGTATGGGTACACATCCGACGATTTCATCGGCCTATTTTTTTCTCTATTTTAATGTTACCACCCCTCCCACCAACATGGTTCAAGCTACACCTTTCATATTTGGTACATGGATAAATGGTTCTGAGGGGATGATGCACGCTCAAAATTTTTTTTTCAAAATCAAAGATGGCGGAATGGCAGCCATTTTTGTTGTGTTTTTTAAGCTTTTTTTCTCTATTTTCATGTTACCACCCCTCCCACCAACATGGTTCAAGCTACACTTTTTATATCTGGCACATGGATAGAGGGTTGTTATGGGATGTTGCACGTTCAATATTTTCTTTCCAAAATTCAAGATGGGGCCATGGCAACCATTTCTGTTGTTTTTTAAGCTTTTTTCTCTATTTTATGTTACCACTGCTCCCTCCAACATGGTTCAAGCTGCACTTTCATATATGGTAATGAAATTTCAATCCATTTCTATACATACATACATAAAGGGGTTGTGAGGGGATTACGCACGCTCAATATTTTTTTTTCAAAATCTAACATCTGTCTGTCTGTCCGTCTACCTGTCCATCTGTCTGTTTTTATGTTACCACCTCTCCCTCTAATATGCTTCAAGCTACACCTTTCATATTTGGTACATGGATAAATGGTTCTGAGGGCATGATGCACAGTCAATGTTTATTTTTCGAAATCCAAGATAGCAGAATGGCGGCCATTTTTGTTGTGTTTTTTAAGCTTTTTTCTCTATTTTATGTTACCACCCCTCCCTCCAACATGGTTCAAGCTATGCCTTTCATATATGGTACATGGATAAAGGGTTGTGAGGGGATTATGCACACTCAATATTTTTTTTTCAAAATCCAAGATGCTTATATGCTCTAGTGTCTTCTGTGATAAAAACACCTTATGTCACAAAAGCACCATCCGTCGTTCATCCATCCTTTGTCCGTCTGACCGTCCGGCAGGGGTCAGCCGAGTGGGCGACTTGGGCGAAGAAGTCGCCTTGTCATTCCTCAAGTCGCCTTGGCTTACATTGGGGGCGAAATTCAAGTCGCCCTGCAAAACTTCCTTGGGAGACATGGCAGTTTACTGTATTTTCTTATGTTTTATTTTTTAAAAACACCCGCATTCACAAAAAAAAAAAGTAAACACGGCTGCTGTTAAAGTCTGTCACACGGCTATGGAAAATAGCCTAAACTAGCCCAATTTTATATTTCTGAAAAGAATTGTAATGGCGTAGTCGTTCGAACAATTCGCCCCAACTGATAGCAACCAGCACAAAATGGCTATTTAAAAACAAAGTGCCAGCCAAAACAACGAATCACACAAGACACGCATCGAGTTAATTAGAATTTATTAAAGTTAACCACTGTTTCAAAACAAAAAAGAATGTATTGGATACAGTTCGTCCATATCGAAATTGCTTGCGGCTACGCTCTGTTCCACTGAAAAATTGGTTGCATTGAAATTCGCCCCGCAATTTGCATTGAATGTTTTTCCTTTGAAAACTTGTGAAGTTGTGTTGGAAGGGGGTTAAATGTAATAAGGCTACAATAGAAACCACAGGTATTTGGATGGAAAAGAATGACAGACCTTCAAAGCACCAATCGCACGTGTCAGTGTAAGAATACTAAGATGGTTGGCAGAAATTGTCAGTTTTTCTGAACAGCGTATTATTACCCAGCGCAGCTGGGAAGGGAGACAACTGAAATATTGTGTCATTTACCTGAAAAATAAATTAACTCAAATTGTTACGAAGGATATCGAAAACTTTTTTTAACTACGCTTTTCAACTCCGTTAGGGCATTCAGAAAGCATGAATGCCCCAGCTTCTTATATGAACTTGAAATTTATTTTAAACACTTTAAATATTTTTTTAAAAAAAAGAATACACCTTCTGTTACAGAGAAGAGCACTCTCACCATGGGTCATACTAAATTTCAAATCGACTGCGTTGAGGCAAATACAAAATCAACTGCATGGTAAACCTTAGTCATCACTGTTTGGCAAAGAGTTAGAGGGTATTCAGAAACCATGAATGACACAGTTTTTTGTGGGGTGGGGGACGGAGGTGGGATTTTAACCTACATTCTGTTATATACCACCTGACTTAGTTTTGTGTGTATATGTATGTTTGTATAACTTTTATTTATTTTTTTCTCCACAATTGTGTCCTCTATGTTCATTTATTTTGTCACGATGTCATATACGTTTTATGTTTTTTTTTCTGATTTCTCCTTCATGTCCACTGACTTCTCCCTCCTGGGTCCTGACTTCTCCCTAAAGTCTCTGAAGGGAGAAGTCACTTCTCCCTAAAATCAGCTGCCAGGCTGACCCCTGCCGTCCGGTGTCCGTATCCATTTCTTTGGCATTCGATAACTTGAAAAATATTACTTGGATTGTCAGGTTACTTTATATTTGTGTTCGGGTTACTGATGTGCCGAGCTGTATAGTTTTTGGTGTAAATCTGATAATTTAATCCTGAGATATTAACCCTTTATCCTTCAAATTGAAAATTATTCCAATCCGTTTGGCATTCGATAACTTGAAAAATATTGCTTGGATTGTCAAGTTACTTTATATTTGTGTTCAGGTTACTGATGTACCGAGCTGTATAGTTTTTGGTGTAAATCTGTTATTTTGATCCTGAGATATTAACCCTTTATCCTTCAAATTGAAAATTCCTCCAATCCCTTTGGCATTCGATAACTTGAAAAATATTGCTTGGATTGTCAAGTTAATTCATAATTGTGTTCAGGTTACTGATGTGCTGAGCTGTATAGTTTTTGGTGTAAATCAGATAATTTGATCCGGAGATATTTTTTATTCCTCCAATCCCTTTGGCATGAGATACCTCAAAAAATATCAATCCGATTGTCATGTTACTTTATATATTTATTCAGGTTACTGATGTGCTGTGCTGTATAGTTTTTTATGTAAATCTGATAATTTGATCTGGAGGTATTAACCCTTATCCATCAAATTAGACACTCCTCCAATCCATTTCTCTACATACCCATCCCTTGTATGGTGTACATAATGTCGGCATCTGTGGTGGCCCTCTGTCATACCGCTTTCTACTAGTTGCGCGTATGGGTACACATCTGACGATTTCATCGGCCTATTTTTTTATTTCCACAAAATAACCTGTTTGTTCAAATATTACATCAGTTTAATAAACTTTGTATCTTTTAATAGCGTGTCTGCTATCATTGGGTACACTAGTGATCATATATCATCCTTGAATTTGGTTACTGTAAGGCCTTGAAAAATGCTATAAAATGTCAAACGCTCTTGAATTGCATTAAATTTGATCAGTCCTTGCCTGCAGGAACCCTGCTCGAGTGGAAGTACTGACCAGCTGCATTGTGTTTTGAAGACCCAAGTTACACACCTGTCCAGTTGCGAGAGTAGATAGGATTTGCCTTGTCTGTCCCTTCCGAAATTCAATCATGAACAGCTTGTAAAATTCTTGGTTGAGTGACTTGATATTTTGTATGCAAGTGTATCCTATTGCTGTATTCCTACCCATTTTGAAATGCAGGTGACATTCGAGATTTTATTGCCAGAGTCATTGCCCTTTATGGACTTGGAATTTGTCCACCTTGAAATTAATTCATTAATAACTTGCAGAGTACTCAATGGAATGACTTCATATTTGATGTGCAACTCTTATCTTTTTGTTGTCTACCCACAGTACAAGGTCCGTCCATCCCTCCCAAAATTCAACCATGAAGAACTTGTAAAGGACTTGGTTGAGTGCAAACCAGAAAATAAGCATCCTTCATCTGCAAACTGAAGTACCCAGAGGGTGAATTTAGTAATGCTACCCTGCACAGCAGGCTAGCATCACTAAATTTACCCTCTGTGAACCTCAATCTGAATCAGGGTCTCAAAACTAATCAAAGAAGTACCCAGAGGATAAATTGGCCCACTGTATAGGATGGCTTCATCAAATTCACACTCAGGGTACCTCGTCCTGCAAATGTCAGACTGCTTATTTTCAGGCCTGGTTGAGTGACTTGATATTTGGTATGCAAGTGTATCCTATTGCTGTATACCTATAGTGAAATGCAGGTGTTGTTCGATATTTTATTGCCAGAGTCATTGCCTGTCTGTCCATCCATCCGACCGTCCAGCCCGAAATTCAGTCTTGAATAACTTGAAAGTACTTGGTTGAGTGACTTGATATTTGGTATACAAGTGTATCCTATTGTTGTATACCCATAGTGAAATGCAGGTGTCCTTCGAGATTTTATTGCCAGAGTCATTGCCCTTTATGGACGTAGAATTTGTATATACCCAAAAACTGTATCACCTATACTCAGGCTTGCATTGTTAAATAAGCGAGGGTATCTTTTTGTGTCACCATATGGTGACACTTTATTTTCCTTTCCTTTTCTGAGTATCAAGATGAAGCACGTATACAATGTTCTAACATATTTTTAAGCATCGACTTGATAGCAATCTTTATTTTGGGTTGGCCTGCACATTGCGGGGGTTATTTCGTTAGCTGTGCTTATGAACAGGTCTAGTTTATGTTCATTTAAAGAAAAAGGAAAACATAGATAAAAGAGAGTGCAGTTTGGCTCAAAAGGATTATGCAAACAATTTTGCTACACTTTTGTGAGGTTGCCTTAAAGTTTCAATTTGTGCATCCCTGGGGTAGGTGGTCCATGAGCTGCAAATTTGCTTGTGTAGATTGCAGACATAGCTATTGGGTGACCCTGTGCTGAATAATCTTATGCATACTCTAGGCTTTTAATATTGCTTAAGAGCCCAAGTTTAAAAAAAGGGGGGAGGGGGAAAAGAAAGGGCTTTAATCATTTCAGTTTTGTGTTTTTCAGGTTTTAATCAATCCATGATGCCCCCACCTCCTTCTGGGCCAAACCAAATGGGATTCAGTCCGAGTGGAAGTAAAATGCCAAGTGGACCAGGAATGAATTCCATGAATTCTTCACAGATATCGTATCATTCACAGTTTAATTCACAGTTTCCAGGTACACTTTATTAGTCTTTTTCTTGACAAATTGGCTACTATACCAGTGCTGTAAACAGGAAGTACTTAACGGATTGTTCAATTTCTATTTTTCTTCAATGGCCTCTCTCCTGGCTTGAAGCATCTCATTCGGTGGTCAGAAAGGAAGCAGTATCCATATGATGGAAATGGTCGTAAAGAACAACATGCCTGTCACACTTGGCCATCACTGACCATCAAATGAAGAACCTTAGAGGTTACAGTCCTAAATGGAATGCACTTATCAAGCTTGTTTCAATTTTTAGCTCACCTTGACAAAGTCAAGCTGAGCTGATCTCATCGCTCTCCGCCCGTCGTCCGTCAACACCGTGTTTTGGTCTTCTCCAAAACCACTGGGCCAGTTCAAGAGAAAGTTTGTGTGAGTGATGGGTCCCAATGGGGCATTGCATTTTTGTTCAACTCAACATACCCAGCCCCATAAGGAGGGTGTGTGGAAAATGCTCCAAAATATTTTTAAAATCATCTCATGAACCATTGGGTACAGTGACTTGATATTTGTTATGGAGCTTCCCTTTGAGGTATAGAATCAAGTTTGTTCAAATGAACAAATTTTAACTTAGTGCAATATGAGGAAATTTAATTAAAAATCTTCTTCAGATCCACCAGTCGGAATGCTTTCATACTTGGAATACAACATCTCTAGGGGGGGGGGGGGGGGGTCAGATTCAAGTTTGTTCAAGTCGGGTACATGTTTGTTCAAGTCGGGTACATGGGTTAATATTTGGGCTCCATATGGGATCCTGAAATTTAACTTAGTACAATATGAGAGAATTTCTTCAAAAAATCTTCAGATTCACCTGTCAGAATCCTTTCATATTTGGTTTACAACATCTCTAGGGGAGTCCAATTCAAGTTTGTTCAAATTGGTTCTCTGGGTTAATATTTGGGCACCCTATGGTTGCCCGAATTTTAACTTGGGGCAATATGAGGTAATTTCTTTAAAAATCTTCTTCAGATCCACTGGTCAGAATGCTTTCATATTTGGTATACAACATCTCTAGGGGGGTCAGATTCAAGTTTGTTCAAATCGGGTCCATAGGTTAATTTTTGGGCTTGCTATGGTAGCCCAAATATTAACTTAGTGCAATATGAAGAAATTTCATAGGGGAGCTCTACATTTTAAATTATGATCAACTGAAGAAAAGACATGATGCTCGGACTATTTTTGTCACTCCTGAGGGGCTCAAGGATTGACAGTGTATCCTATGGAGATGGATTGCTTAATAATTAAGTAGACTCATTCTTGGACTCTGTTTTTATTGTGTTTTGTTCAAGGTGAGCACTTCAGACCCCGTGTTGTTTGTTCAAATAAAGTTGTGACACGAATGAATGAGTCTTGATTCAAGGTTATGGGAGTCGAAATTTTAACTTGTTGTAATATGTGGAATCGTTAAAAATCTACAGATCCACCAGTCAGAATTTTTATCTCAACTTTGGCGAAGCCAAATTTGAGCTTATGCCATGGCCAGTTGTCCGTCGTCCGTCTGGCCATCTGTCCGTCAACAATTCAATACGGCTCGGGCTAGAGGCTATATTTATGAACCGATCTTTACGAAACTTCTTGGGTACCTTTGTTATGACCGTGGGATGAGAACAAGTGTTCTGGGGTCCGGACCAAAATTCAAGATGGCTGCCAGCCGCCAATTTGTACCGACGATGCAGAAATCTGTTTTTTGCACAGAACTTCCATATGAAAGCGCTGATTTGAATAATTTTTTGTATGAATGTTTAGTTCCATGGGATACATCACATATAATAAGGGTTTTTTTCTCGTACGTAAATTATGCTAATTAGACTAACTTTGATGTATTTAGTGTTACTTTCAGCACTGTCAGTGCAAATGCCAATACGGCTCGGGCTAAAGGCCGCATTTATGAACTGATCTTTACGAAAAATTCTTGGGTACCTTTGGTATCACTGTGGGACGAGAACGAGTGTTTTTGGGTGAGGTCCGAAATTCAAGATGGCCACTGGCAGCCATTTTGTTCAAAATTAGGGGCAATCAGCTTTTTGCGCAGAACTTCCACATGAAAGCTCTGATTTGAATAATTTTTTTTGTGAATGTTTAGTACCATGGGATACATCACATATAATACGGGTTTTTTCTCGTGCAGAAATTATGCAAATTAGATGAACTTTGTTGTTAACTTTAGTTAGATATAATTGTGGGTGGATAATATTAATGTTTGTTCAAAACAGGCCACTTGAGACCCTGGAGTGCCGATTGGGGTCAATTCGGTAAACATTTTTATAGCCATGGCACTGTCTGTCGGTAGACTTGAGTTGGTTTCCGCTTTCTAAAATTGTCGTTGGCCGGCTGAAACCAAACTTTGCATTTGGGTTAGGCATGATGAGAGGAAGAACCCTATTTATTTTGGGATCATTGTGCCAAAAGGCTAAGGTCAGCGACCTTGAACTTAATCATTTACCAGAGTTGGCTTCTCCAATTGAAATGTTCCTTGCCCACTTGAAACCCAACTCAGTTTATGAGTTGAGCATGATGAAAGGAAGAACCCTATTTATTTTTTAAGGACATAATGCCAAAGGCCAAGGTGACAGTGAAGTTTTATTGGTCCCGATCGAAAACCAAACTTGACATGTCATCAAACACGGGTAATCTTATCAGTATTATTTGAGTAAATAATACCAACAGTGGCTATGTTAATTTAATGTAATATGTTACCAAGGTTTCTGCATCAGGGTGATTTTTGGAGGGAATTGGCCACCCCCTCTAGTTTTGCTTTAAAATGAGTTTCAGAGGATTTTGAGTAGTTTTATGCAAAAATAGAAAATATTCACCCAGTCGATCCTGTGGGGGAGTGGGTGAATTTTTTTCACTTTGCATTAAAATGAGTTTTGAAGGGTTTTGAAAAAGAAAATTCCCTGAACCGACCCTCCCTCCACCACACTCCTCAAGCTAAATTATATTAATTAGATTAACATGTAAAATAGATGTTGAAAGAAACTTCAAATTCTTCTTTGATGAACTTAATTAGGTGATCGATTAAGGCCACTTGTTGCCTCTTATAAATAGTGCTGGCCAGATATTGCTGTTAAATTGGGTAAATAGTTGAATTTTTCGTCCCTGGAGTGCAACAAAGCATCATCTGCAATGTTTAACAACTTGTTGGACTCAATAGATGGTATATTAGTATTGTTATCTGCAAATTTTGATTTGTGTGGATCAATTAAAATTCTTTTTATGACCTAATAAATATCTGAATCATATACACCATGGTGGAGAGAGTTGTATTTTCAAGACTGTAAAATGATCTTGACACTTTTGTGAATTTGCATGGTCACTTGACAAATTGGTGAAAATGAAAATAGCTATCCTGCAAGACCTTTGTCATAGTAGCATTTACTCATTGTTGGTGTCATGAAAGTTGTCCTCTGATGAGCTTGAATAGGAGACATAAGAAGAAAGATGTTTGCTGGCTTTGGTGTGACACCTGTGAGAGACAGCCTAAAAACAAAACTTGTGGTCATCCTGAATTAATTTGATTTCTGATTAAAAGCTCTATAGCATGAAACATGTATGTTGGAATATGCTTTGTTAGAACAAAATCTGTTGGTCTGATCGCAAAATGCAATAAATTTAGATGGTAACCCGTTGCGTTCATTATCATGTCTGACTCAACATTTTTGATTGAGTTGTGTTCACTGAGACCTATTGTTTTGTGACGGACAGTGTCAGCAGAATAACTTGAACAAACGTTTTTTTGATTTGACTAATATATGCCATACAGGTCTTTTGCAATAATATCTCAAGTGAGTTCGAAAACTGGCCCAGCCTAATTTTTAGCTTAACTTGACAAAGTCAAGATAAGCTATTGCCATCACGCATGCGGAAGTTTGTTAGTCTATGAGTCTGTTAGTCAGTGAGTCTGTTCACATTTTCCTTTAGCACAGGCTACACCCTGTAGTTCTTGTCCGATCATCAAAAAATTTCATATGCAGGTTTGGGGTCATGTCTAGATGAGAACGTCCCATTTTGGTCGCGATTTGTCAACTGTGATATTTATGAAGGGATTTCATTGTAACTTGGTAGGATGGCTCCAGAAAATGTCTAGATGAGAACGTCCCCTTTTGTTCAATCATTCAACCATGACGGCTGCTCGAGCCCAAAACCTGAAAAACTTCAGCGCAGACTACAGGTTGTATTTATGAAGGGATTTCATTGTAACTTGGTAGGATGACTCAGTATAATGTCTAGATGAGGACATCCCGTTTTAGTTACGATTGATCAACCATGATGGCTACACAGGCCCGAACCCCAAAAACCTTTAGCACAGTTTACAGGCCATATTTATGAAGGGATTTCATTGTAACTTGATTGGATGACTTGTTTTGGAATAATTTCACTGCAACTTGGTAACTTTCATTAACATACATTAACTGTGAGAGTCACATACATTAACTGTGAGGGCCACATTAACCCACCCCTCAGTTCTTTAGTATAGTCTACACCTCATATTATTAGCTCAACTTTGACAAAGTCAAATTTGAGCTATTGTCATGGCCCGTCGTCCGTCTGTCCGTCCGTGTTTTTAGGTGTGGTCCGAAATTCAAGATGGCTGCCAGCGACCATTTTGTACCGATGATGCAAAAATCAGTTTTTTGTACAGAACTTCCGTATGAACGTTCTGATTTGAATAAAGTTTTGTATAAATGTTTAGTACCATGGGATACATCACATATAATACGGGTTTTTTTCTCGTGCTTAAATTATGCAAATTAGACTGACTTGGATTTATTTAGTGTTACTTTCAGAGCTGTAAGTGCCAAGCTGCTATGGCTCAGGCTAGAGGCCGTATTTATGAACCAATCTTTACGAAACTTCTTGGGTACCTTTGTTATGATCCTGGGACGGGAACGAGTGTTTTTGGGTGTGGTCCGAAATTCAAGATGGCTGCCAGTGGCCATTTTGTACCGATGATGCAAAAATCAGTTTTTTGTACAGAACTTCTGTATGAAAGTTCTGATTTGAATAAAGTTTTGTATAAATGTATAGTACAATGGGATGCATCACATATAATACGGGTTTTTTTCTCGTGCGTAAATTATGCAAATTAGACTAACTTTGATTTATTTTGTGTTACTTTCAGAGCTGTAAGTGCCAAGCTGCTATGGCTCGGGCTAGAGGCCGTATTTATGAACCAATGTTTACAAAACTTCTTGGGTACCTTTGTTATGACCGTGGGACGAGAACGAGTGTTTTTGGGTGCAGTCCCAAATTCCAGATGGCTGCCAGCAGCCATTTTGTACCGACGATGCCGAAATCTGTTTTTTGTACAGAACTTCCATATGAAAGCTCTGATTTGAATAATTTTTTGTATGAATGTTTAGTACCATGGGATACATTACATATATTACAGGTTTTTTTCTTGTGCGTAAATTATGCAAATTAGGCTAACTTTGATTTATTTAATGTTACTTTCAGCACTGTGAGTGCAAATCCCAATATGGCTCGGGCTAGAGGCCGTATTTATGAACCGATCTTCACGAAACTTCTTGGGTACCTTTGTTATCACTGTGGGACGAGAAGGAGTGTTTTTGGGTCCAGTCTGAAATTCAAGATGGTCGCTAGCAGCCATTTTGTTCAAA
This sequence comes from Pictodentalium vernedei, assembly GCA_031216915.1. Taxonomy (NCBI): domain Eukaryota; kingdom Metazoa; phylum Mollusca; class Scaphopoda; order Dentaliida; family Dentaliidae; genus Pictodentalium; species Pictodentalium vernedei. Next base: position 448,251,044 of record CM062296.1, on the reverse strand, counting down.
ATTAAGTGCAATCAGATTTTTGCGCAGAACTTCCAAATGAAAGATCTGATTTGAATAAATTTTTGTATGAATGTTTAGTACCATGGGATACATTACATATAATACAGAGTTTTTCTCGTGAATAAATTATGCAAATTAGGGGTCTGGGTGGGACTTAGAAAATTTTGGACCAAAATCCGGAAATTAGTTTGTGTTTTGATGCATTTTGGTCAATTTTAAGAAGAAGAAGAAAAAATTTTAGTCTGAAAATATTTTGTTTGGGACTGAAAATTTCCACACAAAAATAATAATCTACAATGATTGGTCTTAATCTGTAGTCCATTACAGTCACCTTGTAATTCTTTTGTTATTGTTGACTGGGTCAAAACAAATACTAATTCCTGTCATATTCATTATTCAGTTGTCTTGGTCACAGCAAGTACTAATTCCTGTCATATCCAAGTTGAGCTACAGAGTCATTGACTCTTTCATTTTTATTGAAAACATAGCATACAGGGAACAGAAATTAACATATTCCCAATTATCACAATTCTTGTGTTATGTCATAATCCTTTCATAAACATTGAACATTATCCTTTTCATCAAACACAACACAGACAAGTTAAGCTACAGTGTCATTGACACTTTCATTCATTAGAGTTATGGGCCTTAGTCCATTTTTTAGCTCACCTGACTGCAAGTCAGTGTGAGCTATTGCCATCACTTGGCGTCCGTCGTCCATTAACTTTTTCAAACTTGGCTTCTCCTTCACAGCCATTCAGCCAAATTCAAACATATTTTGCACAAACCATCCCTGGAGTACACCCTTTCTATTTTGTTCAAATGAAACGGCAGCCTTCGTCGGGTTATAGTCAGTGATGCCAAAGCCTAAAAATCTTCTTCTCATGAATCACCAGAGAGATTGCCTTGATACATGGTATGGAAAACTCTTTGGTGTTGAAGATTAAAGTTTGTTCAAGGGAAGTTGGTAGATCAATATTTGGGCTCTCTGTGGGCACATTCCCATTTTGGGCTCCACCCCAAATTTCTATTTCAAGAACCGATGGGCCGATATAAACCAAATTTGGCATAGTATAAGTGGGTCCAAAGCACTTGATTGATGCCCGAAAAAATTTTTTCGCAGCCCCATAGGTACCCCAGGAGCTAAAAATAGAAAAAAAATTCAAATGCCCATATTTCCCAAACTTCATCGAACAGAGAACTCTTATTTGGTATGAAGCATCCTTTTGACCAGTAGAATGGATTTTTAAAAAAATGTCATCGGTTGTGTCAGGGTGTTCTGTAGGGGGCGTTTGAAAAAATGCTGACTCAGCATATTTGCAAAAATTGAAAAAAATTATTTCTTCACAACCGCTGATCAGAATCTTTTGATATTTGGCATACAGCATCCATAGGACTGTCAAATACAAGTGTGTTTAAATCGAGCCCCTCGGTTCATATTTGTTCTCAACACAGGAGCCCAAATAATTAACTTAGGGCGCTTTGGGGAATAAGCTTTAAAAATCATCTTCAGATCAAACAGTCAGGTTATTTTGATACTTGGTATACAACATCTCTACAGGGGTCAGATTGAAGTTTGTTCAAATTGAGTCCCTGGGTTAATATTTGGGCTTCCTATGGGAGCCTGATTATTAACTTGGTGCAATATGGGGGATATTCTTTAATAGCCCAAATTTTAACTTAGTGCAATATGAGAAATTTTTTTGAAAATTCTTCTTCAGGTCCACCAGTGAGAATCCTTTCATATTTGGTATGTAACATCTCCAGGGGTGTCAAATTCAAGTTTCTTTTTCAGACCCACTGGTGACAATCCGTTCATATTTAGTATGTGACATCTCTAGAGGTGTTGGGTTCAAATTTGTTCAAATCGAGTTTCCTGGGTTAATATATGGGTTCCCCAAGGGAGCCCAAATATTTACTTAGTGCAATATTGTGAATTATCGTTTAAAATCATCTCCTTCAGATCCATCAGTCAGATTCTTTTGATATTTGGTGTACAACACCTCTAGGAGGGTTAGATTGAAGGTTGTTCAAATCAGGTCCCCAGTGACCGTTGGGAGCGGGAGAGCAGGAGAGTGGAAATTCACTCTCCACTTTTAGATTTTACGAGAGTGAAAAATTTTAGGAGAGTGATTTTTAAAATAATGCCTCGGGCCAATTCGCCCCCAGGTGGAATAACGAGGATTGGTGGTGATTGCTGTTGAGAAATCAGTAGGCCTAATAACGCGCGATTTCCAAAATAATTGGTTTTATGACGTTTCGGCCCTAAGAAGCCAAAACGTCTTAGAAATTGGGCCGAAACGTCTTCACATTCGGTAATTCTTTTTTAGATGTGATTGTGTGGAGGGGTTAAAGTATGCTATCGCCAATATCGGCGCATTTCGTTTCTCTCTTCAAGCATCGTGAAAGCGAAACTCGAAATGCACCCCTTCTCAGCAAACCTGTCGTCAGCGACCACCTGTCTTTAACGACCATTTTTGGCAAGTCCCAAGGGTGGTCGCTCATGACCAGGGGTCAGCCTGGCAGCTGATTTTAGGGAGAAGTGACTTCTCCCTTCAGAGACTTTAGGGAGAAGTCAGGACCCAGGAGGGAGAAGTCAGTGGACATGAAGGAGAAATCAGAAAAAAAAACCATAAAACGTATATGACATCGTGACAAAATAAATGAACATAGAGGACACAATTGTGGAGAAAAAAATAAATAAAAGTTTATACAAACACACACAAAACTAAGTCAAGATGGTTACATAACAGAATGTAGGTTAAAATCCCCCACCCCACCCTACAAAAAACTGTGTCGTTCATGGTTTCTGAATACCCCCTAACTCTTTGCCTAACAGTGATGACTAAGGTTACCGTGCAGTTGATTTTGTATTTGCCTCAACGATGTGGATTTGAAATTTAGTATGACCCATGGTGAGAGTGTTCTTCTCTGTAACAGAAGGTATATTCTTTTTAAAAAAATATTTAAAGTGTTTAAAATAAATTTCAAGTTCATATAAGAAGCTGGGTCATTCATGGTTTCTGAATACCCTAACTGAGTTGAAAAGCGTAGTTAAAAAAGTTTTCGATATCCTTCGTAAATTAAGCATTATTAACAATTTGAGTTAATTAATTTCTTTGGTAAATGACAAAACATTTCAGTTGTCTCCCTTCCCGGCTGCGCTGGGTAAACTAATAATACACTGTTCAGGAAACTGACAATTTCTGCCAACCATCTTTCACTGACACGTGCGATTGGTGCTTTGAAGGTCTGCCATTCTTATCCATCCAAATACCTGTGATTTCTATTGTAGCCTTATTACATTTAACCCCCTTCCAACAAACTTCACAAGTTTTCAAAGAAAAACATTCAATGCAAATTGCGGGGCGAATTTCAATGCAGCCAATTTTTCAGTGGAACAGAGCGTAACCGCAAGCAATTTCGATATGGACGGACTGTCTCCAATACATTTTTTTTGTTTTGAAACGATGGTTAACTTTAATAAATTCTAATTAACTCGATGCGTGTCTTGTGTGATTCGTTGTTTTCTGGTACTTTGTTTTTAAATAGCCATTTTGTGCTGGTTGCTATCAGTTTGGGCGAACTGTTCGAACGACTACGCCATTGTAATTCTTTTCAGAAATATAAAATTGGGCTAGTTTAGGCTATTTTCATAGCCGTGTGACGGACTTTAACAGCACGTGTTTACTGTTTTTTGCGGAAACGTGTGTTTTTAAAAAATAAAACATAAGAAAATACAGTAAACTGCCATGTCTCCCAAGGAAGTTTGGGAGGGCGACTTGAATTTCACCCCCAGTGTAAGCCAAGGCGACTTCTTCGCCCACTCGGCTGACCCCTGCTCATGACAGGTTCTTCTGTACTTTGCACTTCTCCGACGAAGGCTTTGAACACGACCGGAAGATAAACGTGCGCGACTAATTACTCGCGGTATACGAAAAAGCGGTGCGCGATGGTGCGCTGGCGCGATCGCTCGCCGTTCCCAACGGTCACTGGGTCCCTGGGTTAATAATTGGACTTTTTTATTGACGCCCAAAGTTTAACCTAGTGCAATATGAGAAAATTTCTTGAAAATTCTTCTTCTTCAAGTCCACCAGTGAGAATCCTTTCATATTTGGTATGTAACATCTCTAGGGGTGTCAAATTCAAGTTTTGTTCAAATCGAGTCACTTGTTTTCTCTTGTCTTTTTTAGCTCACCGAATGGACTTAACTTATCACTTGCAGTCACTTGTCGTTGTCGGTCGTGAACTTTACTTAAAACATTATCGACTTCTCACAAACTACTGGACCAAATTGAACCAAATTTGGTATGCATGTTCCTTATCACATGTCAATTCAAGTTTGTACAAATAAACTTGCCGCACCCATATGGGGCTCCAGAAGGGGCATAACTCTGATAGCACCCATAAATTTTCTCAAAAATTAAAAAAAAACTTCTTCATATCCACCAGTCAGAATCTTTTCATATATGTTATACAACATCTCTAGGGGGGTCAGATTCAAGTTTGTTCAAATTGAGTCCCTGGGTTAAGATTTGAGTTCTCTATTGGAGCCCAAAGTTTAACTTACTGAAATATGAGGAAATTTCTTTAAAAATCATCATCTTCAGATCCACCACTCAGAATGGTTTCATATTTGGTATACAACATCTCTAGGGGTGTCAGATTCAAGATTGCTGAAATCGGGTCCCTGAGTTAGTATTTGGGCTCTCTATTGGAGCCCAAAGTTTCTTTAAAAATCTTCTTCAGATCCACCGGTCAGAATCCTTTTATGTTTGGTATACAACATCTATAGGAGGGGTCAGATTCAAGTTTGTTCAAATCGAGTCGCTGGGTTAATATTTGGCCTCCCTATGGGAACCCAAATTTTAACTTTGTGCAATACGGGGAATATTCTTTAAAAATCTTCAGATTCACCAGTCAGAATCCTCTCATATTTGGTATACATCATCTCTAGGGGGGGCTTTTTATGCGTTTTGTTCAATTTTGAGATGGAAATATTTTTTTTTATAGCCTGAAAATTTTGGGGCCTGTTCCGACTTTTTAAAATCTTCTTTAGACCCTGTAGTCAGAATGCTTTCATATTTGGTATACAACATCTCTAGGAGGGTTAGATTCAAGTTTGTTCAATCCTAGTCCCTGGGTTGATATTTGGGCTCCCTATGGGAGCCGAAATTTTAACTTAGTACAATATAAGGAAATTTCATTAAAAATCTTCAGATCCACAAGTCAAAATCCTTGGGGCGCGGTGGCTCAGTTGGTAGAGGTGCAGGCTGCAAGCCGAGAGATCCTCGGTTCGAATCCCACCTGCGGCAACCGCGTTGTGTCCTTGGGCAAGACACTTCACCCCGATTGTCTACATGGGGGCACGATGACGCTGTGTACTGAGGCGTACTGCACGTCGATGGTGCGCATGTCTTCAACCAATCTAACCCTGCCTGTGCGGTGGTACTGAGTTCAGAGTTACGATGTTGGAGAGCTGACAGCTGCTCGTCGTTGCTCGGTGGTTCTCTCCAGGTACTCCTGCTTCCTCCACCCGTAAAACTGTCACGGTCACGATTAGCCATTGTGCATAAGTATGTGACTTTAAACACCAATAAATAAATAGTCAAAATCCTTTCATATTAGGTATACAACATCTCTTGGAGGGTATTTGGTATACAACATCTCTTGGAGGGAAGACTCAAGTTTGTTCAAATCTGGTCCCTGGGTTATTAATTTGGGCTACCTATGGGAGCCTGAATTTTAACTAAGTGCAATATGAGGGAATTTCTTTTTAAAATCTTCTTCAGATCCACCAATCAGAATCCTTTCATATTTGGTATACAACATCTCAAGGTGGGTCAGATTCAAGTTTGTTCAAATCGGGACCCTGGGTTAATATTTTGGTTCCCTATTTGAGCCAAAAGTTTAACTTAGTGCAATGTGAGGTGATCTCTTTAAAAACCTTCGTCATATCCACCAGTCAGAATTCTTTCCTATTTGATTTATGACATCTCAAGGGGGTTCCGATTCAAGTTTGTTCTATTTGACTCCTTGGTTTAATATTTAGGCTCTATAGGAAGGGGTGGGGTGGGGGTGGCAGGGGGGAATGTTAGGTTCAGGTTTGTTCAAATCCATTCCTCAGTGTTTTAACATAAAATTTGCCTCTCATGACTTCATTCCTTTGTAGTGTTGATCATTGTTCGCACGGCTCTTGAAAACCGCCTTTGCCTTGAAAAAGTCTTGAATTTGAGATTGGCCTGTGAGCAACCCTTGAATGTTGGGGAAAGTCTTGAAAAGCCCTTGAATTTTCAACACTTCCCAGTCATACGGTCCGGACATAATGGTAACAGTTTGCTTGTTTATTTTTCTTGGTATTCTCAAAAGTTAAGTATTGTTTTTATTCAAAAAGAAATGGCAAACGTATCATTTTTTAGATAGGACGATTCGGGTCGAGCAAAACAATGGTGGAACGTAATGCCAAGATTTTTTCCAGTTATCTCCCTTCACATGGTTGTCAACATAATGGGAAAGTGTGTTTACAATCCATCGTGGGTGAATAAATACAAGTGGGTCAGGGAGGTGAAGCAAAATGTGCATGCAGCTTTTTGTTGTACTTGTAAAAAAAATCATAAATCTTTCGGAAATGGGTGAATAGGCACTGAAATCTCTTTTTGAGTTTAACGAAAAAGACAGAAATGTTATTGCAGTTCCCAACAGTTGGTGCATAGTCTTAAGATATTAAAACAATCTTCAATTATGCTATCCATTTCGAAAAATGAAACACTTAAAGTTGAAGTACTATGGACTTTGCCCACAATTACGAATCACCAAAAACGGCATACCTTTCTGTTTTTGGAATCGCAGCACATTTTAAAAATATGTTAACTGAGAGTATAACTGGTCATTACTCTGTACTGTTTGATGAATCCAACATTCAAGGTAGGTTTAGCGAAGGTTTTTAGAGCCCTTGAAAATCTGATATTAGGTCTTGGGAAAAACCCTTCAAAAAGTCTTGAATTTTTTGGGCGAAAAGTTGTATGAACCATGGTTGATGAACCATGTCTAACTGAATGTGACCCCAAATACTTCAACCACTTTGGCCGGTGAGCGATTAAGGCCCCCTGGGGCCTCTTGTTTTAATTTCTAGCTCAACTTTGGCGAAGCCAAATTTGAGCTTATGCCATGGCCAGTTTTCCGTCTGTCTGTCAACAATTCAATACGGCTCTGGCTAGAGGCCGTATTTATGAACCGATCGTTGCGAAACTTCTTGGGTACCTTTGTTATGACCATGGGACGAGAGCGAGTGTTTTTGGGTCCGATCTGAAATTCAAGTTGGCCGCTGGCGGCCATTTTGTACAGACTTGGGTGAAATCAGATTTTTGCGCAGAACTTCCATATGAAAGCGCTGATTTGAATAATTTTTTTGATGAATGTTTAGTACCATGGGATACATCACATATAATACGGGTTTTTTTCTCGTACCTAAATTATGCAAATTAGACTAACTTTGATGTATTTAGTGTTACTTTCAGCACTGTAAGTGCAAATGCCAATACGGTTCTGGCTAGAGGCCGTATTTATAAACCGATCTTTACAAAACTTCTTGGGTACCTTTGGTATCACCGTGGGACGAGAACGAGTGTTTTTGGGTGCGGTCCGAAATTCAAGATGGCTGATGGCAGCCACTTTGTACAAAATTAGGTGCAATCAGATTTTTGTACAGAACTTCCATATGAAAGCGCTGATTTGAAAAAGATTTTGTGTGAATGTTTAGTACCATGGGATACATCACATATAATACAGGTTTTTTTCTCGTGCAGAAATTATGCAAATTAGATGAACTTTGATTTTTTCAGTGCTACTTACACACAGTTAGTACACATGTCAATACGGCTCGGGCTAGAGGCTGTATTTATCAACTGATCTTCATGAAACTTCTTGGGTACCTCTGTTATCACCTTGGGACGAGAACGAGTGTTTCTGAGTGAGGTCCAAAATTCAAGATGGCTGCCAGTGGCCATTTTGTACCGAAATTAGATCCAATCAGTTTTTTGTCACAACTTATACAGCTCGTATTTATGAACTGACCTTCACGAAACTTCTTGGGTACCTTTGTTTTCACCTTGGGACAGGAATGAGTGTGTTTTGGGGTGCCTTTGTTATCACTGTGCTATGAGAACAAATATTTTGGGGTTCAGTCAGACCCACTCTGGGACTAAGATTTCTTTTCTAGTTTAGCATCTGACTGTCACCCACCTTTACAATACTTTACCTATACATTTGTTACAGGCTACGGTCACCGTCAGTATTTATCTACAGATCGTTACAATACTTTATATGTACCTTTGTTATCAGGTCATTACCTAGATGTTAGTCATTGCTGTGTCACATACTATACATGTACATGTCTTGACAAGTTGAGCTACAGTGTCATTGACACTTTCATTAAATTTTTTTTTTGTTGGTGGTGGGGGGCGGCTAGAGAGAACCACAGTAGTTGAAAACAAAACGAAAATTTTGTTCGGTTGTTTTTTTAATACTTCACAGAACAGAGCTTGCTAGGAAGCTTTCCTAGGACCAGCAGAAATGAATGGCCAAAAAAGTTGCCTGAGGTTGTGTCATCGCAAATTGAAAAATTGCTCTTGCTGCTGATCACTAACTGATACACTAATCTCTTTTGACAATTTGAGCCAGGTGACCATTTTAGGCTCACTTGAGCCTCTGGTATGAATTTTGAGCTCGTTAGCATACTAACTTGAACAAAGGTTCTCCAGTTTGACTAATATTTGGCATACAGGTCTTTTGCAATAATAACTCGAGCGAGTCCGAAAATGGGCTAGACTCGATTTTTTAATCAACTTGACGAAGTCAAGCTGACCTATTGCCATCACTTCTCGTCTGTCGGCGTACGTATGCACGTCCACAATTACCTTTGGCACACCTCACAGGTCACATTTATGATCAGCTCGCTTTGAAACTTAGTATGCTTGTTTGTGGTGACCTCTAGATGGGAGCTATCGATTTTCTTCAATTTCCGTCAAAAAATGTTGCTGCGGCCAATGTTCTTAGAACTTAGTTTAGTCAAACCACAATATTTCCCTTTGGCACACCCTACAGGGCACATTTATGATTGGATTGCTTTGAAACCTGGTATGCTTGTTTAGAGTGACCTCTAGATGGGAGCTATCGATTTTCTTCAATTTCCGTCAAAAAATGTTGCCACGGCCAACGTTCTTAGAACTTAGTTTAGTCAGAAGACCTCAATATTTCTCTGGCACACCCTACAGGGCACATTTACGATTGGATTGCTTTGAAACCTGGTATGCTTGTTTAACTTGGTGTGCTCATTAGACAAGACTTTTCGATAACTATTGATTAGCATTCATTTCTGTGACAAATGTTGCCATTTACAGTAACCTCTGAACATACTGCATTTGTGTATCAACATTCTTCCTGTACCCAGTCTTACAGTTTACATTTAAAAATTGATGGATTACTCTGTTCTTCAATTTTGCCATATCATTTATAACTTACCAAGTTCAAGTTTGTCAAGTTGAGCTACAGTGTCATTGACACTTTCATTTTCCATTTCCATCTAAAAATGTTGCCGTGGTTTTCGTTCTTAGAACATACTTTAGTCAGACCTCAATATTTCCCTTTGGCACACCCTACAAGGCACATTTATGATCGGATTGCTTTGAAACCTGGTATGCTTGTTTGGGGAGACCTCTAGATTGGAGCTATCGATTTTCTTCCAATTCTGTGCCGTCAAAAAATGTTGCCACTGTCAACGATCTTTGAACTAAGTTTAGTCAGGTATCAATATATTCCTTTGGCATGCCCAACAGGGCACATTTGTGATCAGATCGGTTTGAAACTTTGTATGCTTGTTTGGGGTTACCTCCAGATGGGAGCTATTGATTTTCTTCGATTTCCGTCAAAAAATATTGACACTGGCAATGACCTTCGATGAACTTAGTAAAAACTTCGTGCAGTTAAGCATCAATATTTCCATTTGACACACCCTGCAGGGCACATTTAAGATTGGATCGCTTGGGAACTTGGTGTGCTTGTGTGGGGTGACATCTATATGGGAGCTGTCGATTTTCTTCCATTTCTGTCAAAAAATGTTGCCTCTGACCTTTGAACTTAGTTTAGTCAGACCTCAATATTTCCCTTTAACACACCCTTCAGGGCACATTTATGATCGGATCACTTTGAAACTTGGTATGTGTGTTTGGGTTGACCTCTAGATGTGAGCTGTTTTTTAATTTCCATAAAAAGTTATTGTTATCACCAGCCTTTTAACTTACTGCATTTGTGCATCAACTTATCCCTTTTGCATTCTCTGTAGGGTATATTTATGAATTTCCATACCCTCCCCCCCCCCCCCCAAAAAAAAAACAAAAAACAGTTGCCACAAAGCAATGACGTTCTACTTTGTGCATTTGTGCATCAATATCTTCCTTTGGCATGCCTCAGAGGGCACATTCTTTTCATTTCCATCAAAAACTGTTGCTGTTAGCAACAATCTTTGAATTTATTGCATTTGTGCATCAACATTCTTATACCACCCACTTGAAAAGTGGGCGGTATATAGCATTCATGGTGTCAGTACTTCCGTACTTACGTACGTCCGTACTTACGTACGTCCGTACGTCCGTGACGCTTTGGGGGTACACATCTGCTATCCGCTACTCCTCTTAAACCAGTGGGTGGATTTCATTGAAACTTACAGGCATTCTTTTCTATACATTATAGATGTGCACCTCCTATTTTGCTTTCAGGTATTTTTATTTTTTACTCTTTCCCAAAGGGCGAAATGAACTTAGCCAAATTGTTGTGATGCTTTATTGGGGTACACTCCTGCTATCCGCTACTCCTCTTATACCAGTGGGCGAATTTCATTGAAACTCTCAGACCTTCTTTTATATACATTATAGATGTGCACCTTCTATTCTGCTTTCAGGTATTTTTTTTTTTTTTTGGGGTGGGGGGGGGGGGGGTTGTCAGTGTTTGTGCTCTCTACATTAAACACACTTTTACTGTTGTAAAATGTTTCTTGGTGGGAGTGGGTGGTATCATTTAGTGAGCAGTGCTCACAGTTTTTCTAGTTTAACATGGTCTGCAGGCCACATTTATCATAGGATTGTTTTTGAACTTGGTTTTCTCATTAGTCAAGAACTCTAGATCAGAGCTGTTGATTAGCATTCATTTCTGTGAAAAAAGTTGCCATTTACAATAACCTCTGAACATACTGCATTTGTGTATCAACATTCTTCCTTTAGCCAGTCTTACAGTTTAAATTTAAAAATGCATGGATTACTCTGACATTGTGCACACACAATGCTGTTATGTTGAAATTTCATCAAATAACATTGGTACCAATGATCTTCAATTTTGCCATTTCATTTATAACTTACCAAATTCAAGTTTGTCAAGTTGAGCTGCAGTGTCATTGACACTTTCATTTGATAAGAGTTGTGGGCCTCAGTTAAATAATTTTTACAAATTCTGAACTTGTTAGCATTATAACTTGAACAAAGCTTCCAGATTTGACAACCACGTAAGATTGATAAGCAGGTTATGGACATACAACACTCTCCGATTGCCACCACAACCTTGTCGTCTGCATCTACGTTGCGCACCTCTTGTTTAATATACATATTCTTGTATTCGCCTAGTTCAAATCTGACATGAATAGAAAGTGGGTCGGTAGTTATGTTATGAAATTGGGAGTTGTGTACCTCATTATTTATATTTCATTTATGGAGGCCGAGCAACTCAACTTGACAGAAGAAAAGGTAATTTGGCAGTTTTTCCCTATGTGTGGATTTTTCCTCACTTTAAAATTAAGTTTTATAGTCATTTCTATTTCAGGCAATTTTCCACGGCACCAAGGTGGACAACCAATGCAACCTGGCGGACCAGGAATGGGAAACTACCCACAGCAGGCAATGTTCAATGGCCCCAGTCAAATGAATCAAATGTCTGGTAATCCTATGTATAATAATATGCCCATGAATAGGAATATGAATGCATCGAGTTACAATAATCAATATAGTGGACAAAGCAATATGAACATAGGTCAGTTTGGAAATAGTTTTAGTGGTCACATAGGTCCTGGAATGCCACCAGGTCAGACTGCTGGACCAAGGATGAGCGGTCCAAATCAAGGAAATAGTGCTACAAGTCCAGTTCCTGCTGGTGGAATGAATAGTATGAACTCTCAGAATCCGCAAATTCCCAATTTTGGAAGTAGTTCATCAGGTTCTGGTATCAAAGGGGCAAAAGCGGCAGCCCAGGCAGCCATGTTAGCTGCTGCTCAGGCTGCCAACTCCAAACAATCGAATCCTGATGTAATGAATCCACACCTTGTGTTTAATCCAAATTCAGTGAACTATTCAAGCCCTAACATGATGAACATGCCGAATTCAGTGCCACTTGGATCATCTGCCTCTCAGTCTTCAGTGCCTCACTCTGTTGGATTGATGTCCCAGCCAGGGATACATTCTGGCTTTTCTAATCCAAGTATGATGAACCATTCAAATATGCACCATTCAAATGCTGGTCCCCCTAATATTAGCATACCCACTTCAACACCTGCAAGTTCTTTACCAGGAAATAGTTCATCGGAAAATTTATTTTCACATTCATCTGCAAAATCAGAACCTAGCTCAACTGAACAATCCTCTGTGTCATTGAAAAGAAAAAATGATTGTATCAGCTCAAGTAATAATTTGAATGAACTTCTTGCCGATGACTCTCCGAAAGAAGAGAAGTTGGAAGAACCTATTTCTGATGAGCAAGAACTTGATAAACCTTCATCAGACTTAAAAAGTGATGACAATGCAAGCATTCCTTCTGAACAAGATAACAATAGCTCAATTAATGAGAATGTGGATTCTGCTCGAGTAGATGATGAGGAAATGAGCAATTCTGAAAATCAAAAAACTTGTGACTCATTGCCTGCAGAAGATGCCATGGAACTTCCAACTGTCAATAGTGAATCTGTTTCAATCTCAAGTTCAATATCTGATACAAGTAGTGCTATTCCAGCTACATCGTTAGCAACAGGTAAGTAAAAGGGTAATGCTGACCCGTTTTTGTAACTGGTTAACTCAGGGTTATCACTGGTTATCCACATGCTTTCTGACATTGACTATGTGATAGGTGCATAGTGGTTCAGTGGTTAGAGCATTGGACTTTGAGCCAAAAGGTTGACAGTTGGATCCTGTCCCGCTATAACTGTTCAAGTGTTGTGTCCTTGCACAAGACATGTAATTGTGTTTGCCCTCATTGGGGCTCGGTGGTGTTGTGTACTAAGGTGACTTGCATGTTTATGGTGCACTTGCCTTCCACCACTGCTAACCATGCTTGTGCAGAGTTACCTGGTAGAGTGCTGGAAGCCTATATTTAGACTTTAAAGTCAGATACTGTAAAAGTCTTCATACTCGCTTGATGAGCATCATAGTACTGTTAAAGTGAAATTATTTAGTCTCGGGGTTTTGCATTGTTATTTGTTGATGGGAGAGTGCCTATAGGCACTTTCCCATCAATTGTAAAAGGGCAAAAGATATGAGAAATTTTGATGACCTAAATTAATTTAGCACTCTACCAATTAATAGAGTTGGGTGGTTAACCGAAAATTTGGTTCAGTTTCGTTATCAAAACCGAAACAATTTCAGAAAACCTGTTGCGGTTTTCAACTTCAATGTTGAAAAATTATAATCAGGTCTTCACTTCTCAGAATAAATAGAGAAACAACCCAAAGTTAACCTTGTTTTCAAAATTCTCGATACTCCTTTTTATATGCCCGTCATTTTTAGCTCAACTTTGACTAAGTCAAATTTGAGCTATTGTCATGGCCCGTCGTCCGTCTGTCCGTACGTCAACAATTGGCTATGGCTCGGGCTAGAGGTCGTATTTATGAACCGATCTTTACGAAACTTCTTGTGTACCTTTGTTATGACCCTGGGACGGGAACGAGTGTTTTTAGGTGTGGTCCGAAATTCAAGATGGCTGCCAGTGGCCATTTTGTACCGATGATGCAAAAATCAGTTTTTTGTACAGAACTTCTGTATGAAAGTTCTGATTTGAATAAAGTTTTGTATAAATGTTTAGTACCATGGGATACATCACATATAATACGGGTTTTTTTCTCGTGCGTAAATTATCCAAATTAGACTGACTTTGATTTATTTAGTGTTACTTTCAGAGCTGTAAGTGCCAAGCTGCTATGGCTCAGGCTAGAGGCCGTATTTATGAACTGATCTTTACGCAACTTCTTGGGTACCTTTGTTATAACCGTGGGACGAGAACGAGTGTTTTTGGGTGCAGTCCGAAATTCAAGATGGCTGCCAGCCGCCATTTTGTACTAACGATGCAGAAATCTGTTTTTTGTACAGAACTTCTATATGAAAGCTCTGATTTGAATAATTTTTTGTATGAATGTTTAGTACCATGGGATACATCACATATAATACAGGTTTTTTTCTCGTGCGTAAATTGTGCAAATTAGACTAATTTTGATGTTTTTTGGGGTTACTTTCAGCACTGTAAGTGCAAATGCCAATACGGCTCGGGCTAGAGGCCGTATTTATGAACCGATCTTTACGAAACTTCTTGGGTACGTTTGGTATCACCGTGGGACGAGAACGAGTGTTTTGGGGTCCGGTCCGAAATTCAAGATGGCCGATGGCAGCCATTTTGTACAAAATTAGGTGCAATCAGATTTTTGCACAGAACTTCCATATGAAAGCGCAGATTTGAATAATTTTTTGTGTGAATGTTTAGTACCAAGGGATACATCACATATAATACGGGTTTTTTTCTCGTGCAGAAATTATGCAAATTAGATGAACTTTGATTTTTTCAGTGCGACTTACACACAGTAAGTACACATGTCAATACGGCTCAGACTAGAGTCTGTATTTATGAACTGATCTTCACGAAATGTCTTGGGTACCTTTGTTATCACCTTGGGACGAGAACGAGTGTTTCTGGGTGCGGTCTAAAATTCAAGATTGCTGCTAGTGGCCATTTTGTACCGAAATTAGGTCTAATCAGTTTTTTGTACACAACTTCTATACAGCTCAGACTAGAGGCCATATTTATGAACCAATCTTTACGAAACTTCTTGGGTACCTTTGTTATCACCGTGGGATGAGAGTGAGTGTTTTGGGGTGTGGTCCGAAATTCAAGATGGCCACCAGCAGCCATTTTGTACCAAAATTAGTGCAATCAGTCTTTTGTACAGAACTTCTGTATGAAAGTTCTGATTTGAATAAATTTTTGTATGAATGTTTAGTAACATGGAATACATCACATTGTAAGGGGTTTTTTTTCGTGCAGAAATTATGCAAATTAGATGAACTTTGATTTATTCAGTGCTACTTACACAATGTAAGCACACATGTCAATACGGCTCAGGGTAGAGGCTGTATTTATGAACCGATCTTCACAAAACTTCTTGGGTACCTTTGTTATCACCTTGGGATGAGAATGAGGGTTTCTGGGTACGGTCCAAAATTCAAGATGGCTGCCAGTGGCCATTTTGTACTGAAATTAGGTCTAATCAGTTTTTTGTCACAAGTTCTATACAGCTCGTATTTATGAACTGATCTTCACAAAACTTCTTGGGCACTTTTGTCTTCACCTTGGGACAGGAACGAGTGTGTTTTGGGGTGCCTTTGTTATCACTGCAATGAGAACAAATATTTTGGGGTTCAGTCAGACCCACTCTGGGACTAACATTTCTTTTCTAGTTTAGCATCTGACTGTCACCCACCTTTACAATACTTTACCTATACATTTGTTACAGGCAACGGTCAGTATTTAGACCATTACAATACTTTATATGTACCTTTGTTATCAGGTCATTACCTAGATGTTTGTCATTGCTGTGTCACTTACTATACATGTACATGTCTTTGTCTTGACAAGTTGAGCTACAGTGTCATTGACACTTTCATTTGACGGAGGTATGATGTTATGGCATTGTCCGTCCGTCTGTCTGTCCGTAAACAATTTTTGAGTCGCCTTCTCCGACGAAGGTTTACATGCTATATCGTTCAAACTTTACAAACATGTTGATCAGTAATTGCCGTTGTGCATGTGACAAGAGCAGGTATCTCCGTTTTGTATTTCCAGAGTTATGCCCCCTTTTAGTACTTGAAACATTACTGTATTGTGTCGCCTATTCCTTCAACATTTTACATGCTATATTGTTCAAACTTTGCACACATGTTGATCACCAATTGTCGTTGTGCATATGTCAAGAGCAGGTATCTCCGTTTTGTATTTCCAGAGTTATGCCTCCTTTTAGTATTTGAAAACATTACACTATTGTGTCGCCTGCTCCTTCAACATTTTACATGCTTTATTGTTCAAACTTTGCACCCATGTTGATCATCAATTGTTGTTGTGCATGTGACAGGAGCAGATAACTCCATTTTATTTTTAAACAATGAGAATCCTCGCCGTTGATAGCTGTAATGATGCTCAAAATGTCCTTTTCCTTGGCGCCGCCTATTGTCAATCGTTATCAATGAAGTTAACCTGTCAATGAATGGACGTTACCATTGTAAACGGTGAGGAAAATCTTCTACACCTAAAAATTGTTTGCATTTCCTTTCTGCATACTAAAATTTCACAAAAACAATATGAAATGTGTGCACACAAGCATACGATTTGAAACCCTTTACCCCAGACAGGGAAGGGGAATGGGCAATGATTGGGGGGGGGGGGGGGGTGCTCTTGTTCTTGTTCAGAACAGCTGCACTAATTGGTATTGCATTCGCACGTGGCATTTACCACGAAAATAGGTGACAAAATTACTTAAGCATTGTTAGCTCACCTGACTGAAAGTCAGGGTGAGCTTTTCTGATCACTTTTTGTCCATCGTACGTCTTGAAGGTAGTGTTTGGGTCATTTTCTCCCAAGCCACTGGCTGCAGTTCAATGAAAATTCACACGAGTAGCAGTTATATAGGGGCAATTGGGTTTTTCTTCAAATTGGATTCCTGCTCACATTGAGGAGGGGGGTGTGGCCAAAATGCTCAAAATTTTAAAAAATTCTTCTCATGAACCAGCCGTAGCAGAGACTTGATATTTGGTATGCTGCTTCCATTTGAGGTGTAGACTCGAGTTTGTTGAAGAGAAGTTTGACCTGCAATATTTGCCTTTGTTCGGGGAGGGGCAAGAATTTTCGCCAAGCCCCAAATTTCTATTTTCCAAACCGAGAGGCAGATTTGAACCAAATTTGATATGAGGCTTATTGGGTCATAAGTACTTAATTTATGCCCATTTTTTTTCCCGTCGCCCATGGGAACCTCAGGAGCTAAAAATAGAAAAAATTTAAAATTCTCATCTCGAAAACTACACGGCACTGAGAATTCTTATTTGGTGTGAAGTTTCCTTAGGACCAACAGAATGGAATGGTAAAAAAAAATTGCTATCGGTTTTATCATGGGGTACTTTTTTGGGACTTTGAAAAAGTGCTTATCAGCATTTTTTAACACTGTTGGTAATGGGAAAAACATGTAAGACTACCTTTCTCCCAAACCACTGCTCCAAAAGCTTTCAAATTTCACATATAACATCTTTTGAAGACTGTTTCATATGTTTATTGAATTCAGTTCCGTGGGTCCATATTTGGGCTCTCTATGGGAGCCCAAATGTTTAAATTAGTGCAGTATGAGGAAGATTCTTTAAAAATCTTCTTCTTCAGATCTACCAATAGGAATCTTCTGATATTTGGTATGAAGCATGCTCAGGGAGGTGAGATTCAAGTTTGTTCAAGCCAAATCCCTGGGTTCATATTTAGGCTGAAAATTTGGGGCCCCGGTCCGTACTTGGAAATTTTGGACCAAAATCCGGAAATTAATTTTTTATACGTTTTGGTCAATTTTAAGACAAAAAATTTTTTTTTTTTTTTTTTTTTTTTTTTTTTTACACTGAAAATTTGGGGTCAGGGTGGGACTTGGAAAATTTTGGACCAAAATCCGGAAATTAGTTTTTTTGTTTTTTAATGCGTTTTGGTCAAGTTTAAGTAGAAGGAAAAAAAATTTAGTCTGAAAATATTTTGTTTGGGACTTCGAAAATTTCCGAATAAAAATTAAAAAAAAATCTGTTTTTTATGCGTTCATCTCAATTTTGGGACGTAAAAATGCAGGAACTGAAAATAAAAGGAAAATCCTGTGTATTGTGTGGGCACAATTGCTTCATCCAGTTGGTATATGCTTTTCTTAGGAGGGGTGTATGCAACTTATTCAAGTCAAGTCCCTGATTGGATATTTAGACTACCATGTCAGGTGAGCGCCCTAAGACCCCCTGGAGCCTCTTGTTTTTTTTACACCATCTCTTTATCAAATGCGATTTCCTTTGCAGAACTAGAACTTGTCACTTGTTCCTCATTTATAATGACAAATATATTTATTTCTGCCTGTAGTTTTGAAAGCTTGAACTCCAAAGCCAGCATCAAAATCACAGGTGAAGTTGGATGGAAATTTAGGGTTACAATGACCTGTATGAGTGACTTTTACTCGATAAAATGTTTATGGTCGGCATAATTTTTTATAGTCTGTAAGGTTACCCTAAACACAGGTATTTTTGGGAGGGGGGCTAATTTTGCAAAGGACTCCAGGCAAAAATCATTTTTCTCAAACTTGAAACTCTTGAAATAATTTATGCAAAAACATTATACTCAGGAAATCAGAGTACCGGTATATTATAGAGGTGGGTTGCCCTGAAAAGGGAGTCCCTGTGACACTGACTGGTGCCAAATACATCTTCCTATATGCAAGTGCAATGTATTATGTTTGTGCAATGAAAACCGAAAGCGATAACCCGACTCTTTCGATGAAACCAAAACCAGAACCGACATGAAATTTGAAAACCGTCCATCTCTACCAATTAATGAGTCTGACAGTTGCCCGCTGCTGCTTAGTGGTTGTCTCCAGGTACTTTGACTATCTCCACCCACAAAACTGTCTGATGCAATGTGACCTTAGCTGTTGAAAGTTCATTAAATAAATAAACATAATATTATTTGACAGCATACCTTTGTATATGCACTGCAGAATAGTACAGTGAAGCCCACTTAATTGTATATCCCTTGATTGAATTACCCTGTTTCTTGAAGATAACTTTCGAATAGAAAGCCATTTACTTTACTTTTGACCTATTAATTGCAGATAGGTTTTGGAGTAAACTGTCAATTGAATAAAATATTGGGTAATATATCAAAGAATTACTTTGGAAAATACTGAATTCCCTTGCTATAGACCTTTTGGGTATAAGTGCATCCAAAATTGACATTTAAGCTCCACAGACTCAAAGAAACTACAACAGAATAAATGCTCAGTTTATTACTGGAATACAGGAAAATGACCAAATACCTGTTAACTCTTCATCCAACAGGAAAAGCACTTGCAAACAAAATTCTTGAAAAACTAAATATTTTCATTTTTAGCTTAACTTGACATAGTCAAGATAAGCTATTGCCATCATGCGTGCGGAAGTCTGTGACGTCTGTGATGTCTGTTCACATTTTCCATTAGCACGGGCTACACCCCGCAGTTCTTGTCTAATCGTCACGAAATTTCATATGCAGGTTTGGGGTCATGTCTAGATGAGAACGTCTCCTTATGGTCGCGATCGGGCAACTGGTATGGCTGCCCGAGCCCAAAACTCGAAAACCATTAGCACAGTCTACAGGTCGTATTTATGAAGGGATTTCATTGTAACTTGGTAGGATGCCTCTGTATAATGCCTAGATTAGAACGTCCCCTTTTTGTCATGATCTGTCAACCCTGATGACTGCCCAAGCTCAAAACCCAAAAACTTTTAGCACAGTCTGCAGGTCATATTTAGTATGGAGGGATTTCATTGTAACTCGATAGGATGACTCCAGATTATGTCTAAATGAGAACTTCCCCATTTGGTTGCGTTCTGTCAACCGTGACGACTGCCCGAGCCCAAAACCTTTAGTACAGTCTACAGGTCATATTTATGTAGGGATTTCATTGTAACTTGGTAGGATGCCTCTGTATAATGCCTAGATGAGAAAGTCCCCTTTTGGGCATGATCTGTCAACCCTGATGGCTGCCCAAGTCCGAAACCCCAAAACTTTTAGCACAGTCTGCAGGTCATGTTTAATATGGAGGGATTTCATTGTAACTTGGTAGGATGACTCCTTATTGTCTGGATGAGAATTTCCCCATTTGGGCTTGATCTGCCAACCGTGACGACTGCCCGAGCCCAAAACCTGAAAACCTTTAGTACAGTCTACAGGTCATATTTATGTAGGGATTTCATTGTAACTTGGTAGGATGCCTCTGTATAATGCCTAGATGAGAAAGTCCCCTTTTGGGCATGATCTGTCAACCGTGATGGCTGCCCAAGCCTGAAGCCCAAAAACTTTTAGCACAGTCCTCGGGTCATGTTTAATATGGAGGGATTTCATTGTAACTTGGTAGGATGACTCCTTATTGTCTGGATGAGAATTTCCCCATTTGGGCTTGATCTGCCAACCGTGACGACTGCCCGAGCCCAAAACCCGAAAACCTTTAGCACAGTCTACAGGTCATATTTATTGAGGAATTTCATTGTAACTTGGTGGGTTGACTTCATATAATGTCTAGATGAAAAAGTCCCCTTTTGGACGTGATTGGGCAACTGTGATGGCTACAGGGGCCCGAAGCCCGGAAACCTTTAGCACATTCTACAGGTCATATTTATGAAGGGATTTCATTGTAACTTGGTAGGATGACTCCAAATAATGTCTTAATGAGAACGTTCCATTTTGATCGCGATCATTCAGCCATGATGGGTGCCCGAGCCCAAAAACCTTTAGCACAGGCAAAAGGTCATATTTATGGAAGGATTTGATTGTAACCTGTTAGGTTGACTTCTTATAATGCCTAGATGATGACATCCCCTTTTGGTCGTGATTGGTCAACTGTGATGGCTACAGGTGCCCAAAACCCAAAAACCTTGAGCACAGTCTACAGGTCATATTTATGAAGGGATTTCATTGTTACTTTGTAGGTTCACTCCAGATGATGCTCAGATGAGATTGTCCCCTTTTGGTTGCGATCATTCAACCATTATGGCTGCCTAAGCCTGAAGCCTGAATACCTTTAGCACAGTCTACAGGTCATATTTATGAAGGGATTTCATTGTAACTTGGTAGCTTTGACTTCATATAATGTCTAGATGAGAATGTCCCCTTTTGGACATGATTGGGCAACTGTGACACTACAGGGGTCCGAAGCCCGAAAACCATTAGAACAGTCTTCAGGTCATAATTATGAAGGTATTTCATTGTAGATTGGTAAGATGATTCCAAGTAATGTCTTGATGGTCCCCTTCTGGTCGCGATCATTCAGCCTTGATAGAACAGTCTTCAGGTCATAATTATGAAGGTATTTCATTGTAGATTGGTAAGATGATTCCAAGTAATGTCTTGATGGTCCCCTTCTGGTCGCGATCATTCAGCCTTGATGGCTTCCCGAGCCCAAAAACCTTTAGCACAGTCTATAGGACCTATTTATGTAAGGATTTCATTGTAACTTGTTAGGTTGACTTCATATAATGCCTAGATGATGACATCCCCATTTGGTCATGATTGGTCAACTGTGACGGCTTCAGGGGTCTGAAGCCCGAAAACCTTGAGCACAGTCTACAGGTCATATTTATGAAGGGATTTCATTGCAACTTCGTAGGATCACTCCAGATGATGCTCAGATGAGAATGTCCCC
Organism: Pictodentalium vernedei; assembly: GCA_031216915.1. Lineage (NCBI taxonomy): Eukaryota > Metazoa > Mollusca > Scaphopoda > Dentaliida > Dentaliidae > Pictodentalium > Pictodentalium vernedei. The sequence goes on along the minus strand of CM062296.1, from coordinate 448,229,296 downwards.
TTTTGGATGCGATCATTCAACCATGATAGCTGCCCGAGCCCAAAGCCCAAAAACCTTTAGCACAGTCTACAGGTCATATTTATGAAGGGATTTCATTGTAACTTGGTAGGTTGACATCATATAATGTCTAGATGAGAACGCCCCCTTTGGACGCAATTGGGAAACTGACGGCTATAGGGGCCTGAAGCCCGAAAACCTTTATCACAGTCTACAGGCCATATTTATGAAGGGATTTCAATGTAACTTGATAGGATGACTCGTTCTGGAATAATTTCACTGTAACTTGGTAACTTTTGTTGATATACATTAACTGTTAGGGCCACATACATTAACTGTGAGATCATATTAACCCACCCCTCAGCTCTTTAGTACAGTGTACACCTCATATTATTAGCTCACCTGAGCGAAGCTCAAGGGGAGCTTTACTAATCACTTTCTGTCCGTCGTCGTCCGTCCGGCGTTAACTTTACATTATCGACTTCTCCTCCTAAACCACTAGCCCAATTTTATTCAAATGTTGGCTAAATGTTTATTACCTAATGCCAATTCAGATTTGTTCAAATGAAGTTGCCCCTCCTGGGTGGTGCCACGCCCCCAAGGAGCACCAAAATCTTTGTAAATCTTCTCATGAACCAGCAGTAGCAGAGACTTGATATATGGTATGCAGCTTCCTTTTGAGGTGTAGACTCTTATGCAAAAAAAAAATTTCCCACAGCCCCGTGGGAACCGCAGGAGCTAAAAATAGAAAAAATTTAAAACTCCCATATCTCCAAAACTGCACGGCACCGAGAATTTTTATTTGGTGTGCAGCTTCCTTAGGACCAACAGAAAGGATTGGTAAAAAAAAAATTGCCATCAGTTTTATCATAGGGCACAGTTTCGGGACTTTGAAAAAGTGCCGAGTCAGCACTTTTTAACACTGTAGGCAATGGGAAAAACATTAAAAAATCTTCTTCTCCAGATCCAGCAGGCAGAATCTTTTGATATTTGGTTTGTAACATTGTGGGGTGGATCTGATTCAAGTTTGTTCAAATCGGCCCCCTGGGTATATATTTGGGCTCAGTATAGGAGCCCAAATTTGAACTTACTGCATTTCAGGCAAATTTCTTTGAAAATCTTCTTCTCCAGATCCAGCAGGCAGAATCTTTTGATATTTGGTATGCAGCATTGTGGGGTGGATCTGATTCAGGTTTGTTCAAATCGGCCCCTTGGGTTTATATTTGGGCTCAGTATAGGAGCCCAAATTCGAACTTAGTGCATTTCAGGCAAATTTCTTTGAAAATCTTCTTCTCAAGATCCAGCAGGCAGAATCTTTTGATATGGGGTATGCAACATTGTAGGGTGGATCTGATTCAAGTTTGTTCAAATCGGCTCCCTGGGTTTATATTTGGGCTCAGTATAGGAGCCCAAATTTGAACTTAGTGCTTTTCAGGCAAATTTCTTAAAAAATCTTCTTCTCCAGATCCAGCAGGCAGAATCTTTTGATATTTGGTATGCAACATTGTGGGGTGGATCTGATTCTATTTTGTTCAAATCGGCTCCCTAGATTCATATTTGGGCTCACTATAGAAGCTCGAATTCGAACTTAGTGCATTTCAGGCAAATTTCTTCAAAAATCTTCTTCTCCAGATCCTGCAGGCAGAATCTTTTGATATTTGGTATGCAACATTGTGGGGTGGATCTGATTCCAGTTTGTTCAAATCGGCCACCTGGATTCATATTTGGGCTCACTATAGAAGCCCAAATTCGAACTTAGTGCATTTCAGGCAAATTTCTTAGAAAATCTTCTTCTCAAGATCCAGCAGGCAGAATCTTGTGATATTTGGTATGCAGCATCCTTAGGGGGGTGAGATTCAAGTTTGTTCAAGCCATGTCCCTAGGTCCATATTTGGGCTCACTGTGGGAGCTTGAATTGTAACTTTGTTCGAAATGAGGAATTTTCTTAAAAAATCTTCTTCTTCAGATCCACAGTCGGAATGGTTTGATATGTGGTGAGTAGCATCCTTTGGGGGTGGGGGGGGGGGGGATTCAAGTGTGTTAAAGCCAAGTCCATGTGTCCATATTTGGGCTCCCTGTGGGAGCCCGAATTATAACTCCGTCAATATGAGGAATTTTTCTTTAAAAATCTTCTTCAGATTCAGCAGTTGGAATGTTTTGATATTTGGCATGGAGCAACCTTAGGGGGCTGAGATTCAAGTTTGTTCAAGCCAAGTCCCTTGGTTCATATTTGGGCTCACTATGGAAGCCTGAATGACAACTTTTTTCTTTAAAAATCTTCAGATCCAGCAGATGAATGCTTTTGAAATTTTTTATGCAGCATCCTTTGGGGGGTAAGATTCAAGTTTGTTCAAGCCATGTCCCTAGGTCCATATTTGGGCTGATTGTGGGAGCTCGAATTGTAACTTGGTTCAAAATGAGGAATTTTCTTTAAAAATCTTCTTTTTCAGATCCAGCAGTCGGAATGTTTTGATATTTGGTGTGCAGAATCCTTAGGGGTGTGAGATTCAGGTTTGTTAAAGCCAAGTCCCTGGGTTCATATATGGGCTCTCTGTGGGAGCCCGAATTATGACTTAGTTCAATATGAGGAATATTCTTTAAAAATCATTTTTTAGATCCACTGATCAGAATATTTGGTTTCAGCTTTTCTTAGGAGGAGCAGATGCAACTTGTGGAAATCAATTCTCTGGGTTGATATTTAGGCTACCATGTCAGGTGAGCGCCCTCGGGCCCCCTGGGGCCTCTTGTTTTTATTAAATACATAGCATACAGGGAACAGAAATGAACATATTCCCAATTATCACAATTCTTGTTAGCTCACCTGACTGAAAGTCAGGGTGAGCTTTTCTTATCACTCTTCGTCTGTCGTCCTGCGTGAAGGTGGTGTTTGAGCCTCTTTCTCCTATACCACTGGCCACATTTTAATTAAATTTCATGTAAGTGGTGGTTATATAGGGGCATTTTGATTTTTATTCAAATTAGGTTTCGGCTCATATTGAGCAGAGGTGTGGGGGGAAAAATGGCCAAATTTTTGGAAAATCTTCTTCTAATGAACCACCAGTGGCAGAGACTTGATATGTTGTATACAGAGTCCTTTTGAGGTTTAGAATCAAGTTTGTTCAAGAGAAGTTTGTCGGGCATTATTTGCCTTCGTTATGGGAGGGGCAAAAATTTTGGCCACGCTTAAAATTTCTATTTTCTGAACCGTGAGGTCGATTTGAACCAAATTTGATATGAGATGATAATGGGTCATAAGTAGTTGATTGATGCAAAAAAAAATTTTCTCAATGCCCCGTGAGAACCTCGGGTGCTAAAAATAGGAAAAACCTTAAAACTGCCATATCTCCAAAACTACACGGCACAGAGAATTCTTATTTTGTATAAAGCTTACTTTTATCCAGTAGAATAGAATGGTTAAAAAAAAATCCCTATCGTTTTGATCACAAGGTACTTTTTTCAGGACTTTGAAAAAGTGCTGAGTCAGCACTTTTTAACACTGTAGGCAATGGGAAAAACATTAAAAAATCTTCTCCAGATCCAGCAGGCAGAATCTTTTGATATTTTGTATGCAACATTGTGGGGTGGATCTGATTCAAGTTTGTTCAAATCAGCTCCCTGGGTTTATATTTGGGCTCAGTATAGAAGCTCGAATTGGAACTTAGTACATGTCAGGCAAATTTCTTAAAAAATCTTCTCCAGATCCAGCAGGCAGAATCTTTTGATATTTGGTATGCAACATTGTGGGGTGGATCTGATTCAAGTTTGTTCAAATCGGCTTCCTAGATTCATATTTGGGCTCACTATAGAAGCTCAAATTCGAACTCTGTGCATTTCAGGCAGATTTCTTCAAAAATCTTCTCCAGATCCAACAGGCAGAATCTTTTCATATTTGGTATGAAACATTGCGGGGTGGATCTGATTCAAGTTTGTTCAAATCGGCCCCCCTGGATTCATATTTGGGCTCAGTATAGGAGCCCAAATTTGAACTTAGTGCATTTCAGGCAAATTTCTTAAAAAATCTTCTTCTCCAGATCCAGCAGGCAGAATCTTTTGATATTTGGTATGCAACATTGTGGGGTGGATTTGATGCAAATTTGTTCAAATCGGCTCCCTAGATTTATATTTGGGCTCACTATAGATGCTCGAATTCGAACTTAGTGCATTTCAGGCAAATTTCTTTGAAAATCTTCTTCTCCAGATCCAGCGGGCAGAATCTTTTGATATTTGGTATGCACCATGCATAGGGGGGGGGGGGGGGGGGGGGGGGGGTGGAGATTCAAGTTTGTTCAAGCCAAGACCCAGGTTTTCATATTTGGACTCACTGTGGGAGCTCGAATTGTAACTTAGTTCAAAATGAGGAATTTTCTTTAAAAGTCTTCTTCAGATCCAGCAGTCGGAATGTTTTGATATTTGGTGTGCAGCATCCTTAGGGGTGGGGGGGGGGGGGGTGAGATTCAAGTTTCTTAAAGCCAAGTCCCTGGGTTCATGTATGGACTCCCTGTGGGAGCCTGAATTATAACTTAGTTCAATATGAGGAATATTCTTTAAAAATCTTCTTTTTTTTTTTAGTTCCCCTGGTCAGAATCTTTGGATATTTGGTATAAGCTTTTCTTAGGAGGAGTAGATGCAACTTGTTGAAATCAATTCTCTGGGTTAATATTTAGGCTACCATCTCAGGTGATTGCCCTCAGGCCCCTTGGGGCCTCTTGTCTTATTTCCTAATCCTGTCATAATCATTGAACATTATCCTTTTCATCAAACACAGCACACAAGTTGAGCTACAGTGTCATTGACACTTTCATTTTTAGCTCAACTTTGGCGAAGCCAAATTTAAGCTTATGCCATTGCCAGTCGTCTGTCAGGCCATCTGTCCGTCAACAATTCAATACGGCTCGGGCTAGAGGCCGTATTTATGAACCGATCGTTACAAAACTTATTGGGTACCTTTGTTATGACCATAGGACGAGAACAAGTGTTTTGGGGTCCGATCCGAAATTCAAGTTGGCTGCTGGCGGCCATTTTGTACAGACTTGGGTGAAATCAGATTTTTGCACAGAACTTCCATATGAAAGCGCTGATTTGAATAATTTTTTGTATGAATGTTTATTACCATGGAATACATCACATATAATACAGGTTTTTTTCCCGTACGTAAATTATGCAAAATAGACTAACTTTGATGTATTTAGTGTTACTTTCAGCACTGTAAGTGCAAATGCCAATACGGCTTGGGCTAGAGGCCGTATTTATAAACCGATCTTTACAAAAACTTCTTTCGTACCTTTGGTATCACCGTGGGACAAGAACGAGTGTTTTTGGGTGTGGTCCAAAATTCAAGATGGCCGATGGCAGCCATTTTGTACAAAATTAGGTGAAATCAGATTTTTGCCCAGAACTTCCATATGAAAGCGCTGATTTGAAAAATTTTGTGTGTGAATGTTTAGTACCATGGGTTACATCACATATAATACGGGTTTTTTTCTCGTTCAGAAATTAAGCAAATTAGATGAACTTTGATTTTTTAGCTCAACTTTGGCGAAGCCAAATTTGAGCTTTTGTCAGGGTCCGTCATCCGTCTGTCCGTATGTCAACAATTGGATACGGCTCGGGCTAGAGGCCACATTTATGAACCGACCTTTACGTAACTTCTTGGGTACCTTTGTTATGACCGTGGGACGAGAACGAGTGTTTTTGGATGCGGTCCGAAATTCAAGATGGCTGCCAGCCGCTATTTTGTACCGACGATGCAGAAATCTGCTTTTTTGTACAGAACTTCCATATGAAAGCTCTGATTTGAATAATTTTTTGTACGAATGTTTAGTACCATGGGATACATCACATATAAGGCCATACAAAGTTGATTGTCTGTTTCTCAGGCCATTTTTTCCAAAAAAGCATGCGGGCGGGCATTTTTTTTATTGGTTATTCACCACAGGGGTGTTGCGTCGTAAATGAAGTGTGGTTTGAATGTTTGTTTTTTCAGTGAAACATGAAAATTATAACACAGGACGAAAGTCACGAAACGCCTCGTGGGTGAAACGTCTCGGGTTGAAACGTCTCTGGGACAAATCAAATGTCGACGTGCCAACTTTCAGAGATTTATTTGACCCAAAAAAAAAAATCCTTTCACAACCTGCCTAATAAAATCGTGAATCGCAATTTTTCCCCATTATATTCAAAATTATCACAACCCATTTGAACGGGCAGTTCATCCATAAATCATATTTTTTTGAAATCTGAAAATGATATACAAAACGAATGTTTGCGTGTTTTTATTAACCAATTCGACCGCACATACCTGCCTGTATGCGATTTATTTTCAACTATGACTGTTACTTTTATATCAAGCAACGGTTACTATTAGTTATCCAATTATCCTGCATCTCAAATGCATTTATTTAAATTAACTGGGAAACTCGTAACGGTTTCAAATAACAGTACACAAATTCCCAATGACGGCCATTTACAATACAAATGTTACTAAAAATAAATGCCAGGAGACTGTGTTCCATTCAACATAGCACCTGACTTTGCAGACTTTCTGAGGGTTGGTGCGAATCAAACGTGGTGCGAATCGACCATTCCCCTTTGTGACTGTTTGTTGTCAGACTGAAAGACACCTTCCTTCTTGCTGTCATTATGACTTACCTTTTACAGAATAAAACACTTTCTGTCGTGAATATTGCTAGAACCCACCCACTTCATTAAGGTATGATGTAGAAAAAGCTTGAAGTGTGTTAATTTAAAATTTGCGAACGCATCGATATCGATTTACCGAAATGAGCACAATATCTCAAATTTTTTGAAGATTTTTTTTTGTCATAAAAAGGTTGCATGCGCACCAAAAATGACCATGCGCGCGGGCCTGAGAAACAGAGGTTCTTTTTTTGATGGCCTAATGCAGGCTTTTTTCTTGTGCGTAAATTGTGCAAATTAGACTAATTTTGATGTTTTTGGTGTTACTTTCAGCACTGTAAGTGCAAATGCCAATACGGCTCGGGGTAGAGGCCGTATTTATGAACCGATCTTTATGAAACTTCTTGGGTACCTTTGGTATCGCCGTGGGACGAGTGTTTTGAGGTGCGGTCCGAAATTCAAGATGTCCGATGGCAGCCATTTTGTACAAAATTAGGTGCAATCAGATTTTTGCACAGAACTTCCATATGAAAGTGCTGATTTGAATAATTTTTTGTGTGAATGTTTAGTACCATGGGATACATTACATATAATACGGGTTTTTTTCTCGTGCAAAAATTATGCAAATTAGATGAACTTTGATTTTTTTCAGTGTGACTTACACACAGTAAGTACACATGTCAATACGGCTCAGACTAGAGTCTGTATTTATGAACTGATCTTCACGAAATGTCTTGGGTACCTTTAATGTCACCTTGGGACGAGAACGAGTGTTTCTGGGTGCGATCTAAAATTCCAGATGGCTGCCAGTGGCCATTTTGTTCCGAAATTGGGTCTAATCATTTTTTTGTACACAACTTCTATACGGCTCAGACTAGAGGCCATATTTATGAACCAATCTTTACGAAACTTCTTGGGTACCTTTGTTATCACCGTGGGATGAGAGCGAGTGTTTTTGGGTGTGGCCACCAGCAGCCATTTTGTACCAAAATTAGTGCAATCAGTCTTTTGTACAGAACTTCTGTATGAAAATTCTGATTTGAATAAATCTTTGTATGAATGTTTAGTAACATGGAATACATCACATTTTGTAAGGGTTTTTTTTTCGTGCAGAAATTATGCAAATTAGTTGAACTTTGATTTATTCAGTGCTACTTCCACAGTGTAAGCACACATGTCAATACGGCTCAGGGTAGAGGCTGTATTTATGAACCGATCTTCACAAAACTTCTTGGGACAGGAACGAGTGTGTTTTGGGGTGCCTTTTTTATCACTATGCTATGAGAACAAATCGGTCATGATTAGCCATTGTACATAAATATGTGACCTTAAACATCAATAAATAAATAAATATGAGAACAAATATTTTGGGGTTCAGTCAGACCCACTCTGGGACTAAGATTTCTTTTCTAGTTTAGCATCTGACTGTCACCCACCTTTACAATACTTTACCTATACATTTGTTACAGGCAACGGTCAGTATTTATGTACAGACCGTTACAATACTTTATATGTACCTTTGTTATCAGTTCATTATCTAGATGTTTGTCATTGCTGTGTCACATACTATACATGTACATGTCTTTGTCTTGACAAGTTGAGCTACAGTGTCATTGACACTTTCATCAGTGCTACTTACACACAGTAAGTACACATGTCAATATGGCTCGGGCTAGAGGCTGTATTTATCAACCGATCTTCACAAAACTTCTTGGGTACCTCTGTTATCACCTTGGGACGAGAACGAGTGTTTCTGAGTGCGGTCCAAAATTCAAGATGGCTGCCCGTGGCCATTTTGTACCGAAATTAGGTCTAATCAGTTTTTTAGCTCATCTTGACAAAGTCAAGCTGAGCTAATCTAATCGCTTCCCATCCGTCGTCCGTCAACACCATGTTTTGGTCTTCTCCTCCAAAGCCACTGGGCCAATTCAAGTGAAAGTTTGTGTGAGTGATGGTCCCAAAGGGGCATTTCATTTTTGTTCAACTCTGTATGCCCGGCCCCATAGGGAGGGAGTGGGGGAAAATGCTCCAAAATATTTTAAAAATCTTCTTCTCAAGAACCAGTGTGTGCAATGACTTGGTATTTGCTATGGAGCTTCCATATGAGGTGTAGAATCAAGTTTGTTCAAACGAAGTTCGTAAAGTAATATTTGGCTTTGTAATAGGAGGGGTAAGATTTTTGGCCCCGCCCAAAATTTCTATTTTCTGAACCGATGGTCCGGTATGAACCAAATTTGGTTTGTGGTAGTATTGGGTCATAAGTACTTGACCCATGCAAAAAAAAAAATTCCCGCATCCCCATGGGAACCCTGGGAGCTAAAAATAGAAATATTTTCAAACGCCCATATTTCCCAAACCCCACGGAGCAGAGAGCTTTTATTTGGTATGAAGTATCCTTATGACCAGTAGAATTGAATGGTAAAAAAAAATTGCCATCGGTTATGTTAGGGTGTTCTGTAATGGGCATCGAAAAAATGCTGAGTCAGCATATTTGCAAAAATTAAAAAAAATCTTTTCTCCAGAACCAATCATCATAATCTTTTGATATTTGGTATACAGCATTCATAGGGGGGTCAGATAAAAGTTTGTTCAAATAAAGCTCATTGGTTCATATTTGGGCTCTCTACAGGAGCCCGAAGTTTTAACATAGGGTAATATGGGGAATATTCTTTAAAAATCTTCTTCTTCAGAACCACCAGTCAGAATCTTTTAATATTTGGTATACATCATTGTTATGAGGGTCAGATTCTAGATTGTTCAAACCAAGTCCCTAGGTTAATATTTGGGCTTCCTACAGAAGCCCAAATTTTATCTTTGTTCAATATGGAGGGTAATTTAAAAAAATCTTCTTCAGATCCATCAGTCAGAATGCTTTGATATTTGGTATGCAACATCTCTATGGGGGTCAGATTCAAGTTTGTTCAAATCAAATCCCTAGGTATATATTTGGGCTCACTATGGTAGCCCAAATTTTTACTTAGTGCAATATGAGAAAATTTCTTTAAAAATCTTCTTCTTCAGATCCACCAGTCGGAATGCTTTTATATTTGGTATACAACATCTCTAGGGGGGTCAGATTCCAGGTTGTTCAATTCGAGTGCCTAGGTTAATATTTGGGCTCCATATGGGAACATGAAATTTAACTTAGTACAATATGAGGGAATTTCTTCAAAAATCTTCTTCTTCAGATTCACTTGTCAGAATGCTTTCACATTTGGTATACAACATCTCTAGGGGGGGTCAGATTCAAGTTTGTTCAAATCGGATCCATAGGATAATATTTGGGCTCACTATGGTAGCCCAAATTTGAACTTAGTGCAATTCGAAGAAATTTCTTTACAATTTCTCTTCTTCAGATCCAACAGTCAGAATGCTTTCATATTCGGTACACAACGTCTCTAGGGAAGTCAGATTTAACTGTGTTCAAATCAAGAGCCTGGGTTAATATTTGGTCTGTCTATGGGAGCCGGAATTGGTCATTTTGCTGAAGAATTAAAAATTTTGTATTCAGTACCCTTGGAAGTAAGCAGCACTTGTTTACTGTGGTAAACCAGTTCCGCTTTACTAGTAAAATAGGACCCTGTCACCAATGCTTGGGGTGAAAGTCCTCTAAAATGGGCAACATGTTGATCAACGAATGACTAAACTTGACTTCATCTCCATGTTGTGTCACGATTAGCCATGGTGCATAAATATGTGACGTTAACCACCAACAAACAATTCAGTACCCTCTAGAGGTACTAAGATTAATCCACATAGGTTGTTTCAAGGGGCTTCATAGGGGAGTTCTACATTTTACTTATGATCAACTGAAGAAAAGGCATGATGCCCAGATTATTTTTGTCACTCCTGAGGGACTCAAGGATTGACAGTGTAGCCTATGGAGATGGCTTGCTTAATGTAGACTCATTCTTGGACTCTGTTTAAATTGTGTTCTGTACAAGATGAGCGCTTTAGGCCCCGTGGGGCCTCTTGTTTGTACACAACTTCTATACGGCTCAGGCTAGAGGCCGCATTTATGAACCGATCTTTACGAAACTTCTTGGGTACCGTTATCACCGTGGAATGAGAACGGGTGTTTTGGGGTTTGGTCCGAAATTCAAGATGGCCACCAGCAGCCATTTTGTACCAAAATTAGTGCAATCAGTCTTTTGTACAGAACTTCTGTATGAAAGTTCTGATTTGAATAAATTTTTGTATGAATGTTCAGTAAAATGGAATACATCAGATACAGTACAGGTTTTTTTCTTGTACAGAAATTATGCAAATTAGATGAATTTTGATTTATTTAGTGCTACTTACACACTGTAAGTACACATGTCAATACGGCTCGTGCTAGAGGCTGTATTTATCAACTGATCTTCATGAAACTTCTTGGGTACCTTTGTTTTCACCTTGGGACGAGAACGAGTGTTTCTGAGTGCGGTCCAAAATTCAAGATGGCTGCCAGTGGCCATTTTGTACCAAAATTAGGTCCCATCAATTTTTTGTATACAGCTCGTATTTATGAACTGATCATCACGAAACTTCTTGGGTCCCTTTGTTTTCACCTTGGGACAGGAACGAGTGTGTTTTGGGGTGCCTTTGTTATCACTGTGCTATGAGAACAAATATTTGGGGGGTTCAGTCAGACCCACTCTGGGACTAAGATTTCTTTTCTAGTTTAGCATCTGACTGTCACCCACCTTTACAATACTTTACCTATACATTTGTTACAGGCTACGGTCAGTATTTATGTACAGACCGTTACAATACTTTATGTACCTTTGTTATCAGGTCATTACCTAGATGTTTGTCAATGCTGTGTATACACTATACATGTACATGTCTTGACAAGTTGAGCTACAGTGTCATTGACACTTTCATTAACTTGTTAGGTTGACTCCATATAATGCCTAGATGATAACATCCTCTTTTTGTCGTTAATGGTCAACTGTGACGGCTTCAGAAGCCCGAAAACCTTGAGCACAGTCTATAGGTCATATTTATGAAGGGATTTCAGTGTAACTTCGTAGGATCACTCCAGATGATGACCAGATGACAACATCCCCTTTTGGTCGCGATCATTCAACCATGATGGCTTCCCGAGCCCAAAACCCGAAAAACTTTAGTACAGACTACAGGTCGTATTTGTGAAGGGATTTCATTGTAACTTAGTAGAATGACTCTGTATGGTGTCTAGATGAGGACGTCCTCTTTTAGTAGCAATCGGTCAAACGTCATGGCTACACAGGCCTGAAACCCAAAAACCTTTAGCACAGTCTACAGGTCATATTTATGAAGGGATTTCAATGTAACTTGATAGGATGACTTGTTTTGGAATAATTTCTTGGTATGATCTGTTGACATACGTTAACTGTGAGGGCCACATACGTTAACTGTGAGGTCATATTAACCCACCCCTCTGCCCTTTAGTATAGTGTACACCTCATATTATTTTTATTGAAAACATAGCATACAGGGAACAGAAATTAACATATTCCCAATTATCACAATTCTTGTCTTATTTCATAATCCTTTTATAAACATTGAACATTATCTTTTTCATCAAACACAGCACACAGACAACTTAAGCTACAGTATCATAGTCACTTTCATTGTAAATAGCGCTGGCCAGTTTTGGCCGTTACGTTGGGTAAAGGGTTAATTGATTACTCCTGTTAATTGAACTCTTTACTCTGTCAAAGTGCCTGTTCAATTAACAGGGTTTCTCAACTCGTTGACACCACATGGGGCACAAAGAAATAAAGGATGCCAAATACACAACATATCCAACGTGTCAGTTGTCATGACGCATGGCTTTTTTTTGCACAACTGAATCTTGATCTGTCCCTGTCTTTCAACACCTGTTGTTATACATCGTTTGTTGTCATATCTGATCGACTCACATTGAAATGTGTATAAATTGAGCAATCAGATATCAGTTCTAACGCCAGGCCACCATTTTCTGGGGCGGGCAACCAGATCTCAAAAGAAGCCTGCCCGACGGGCAATCACGTTTTTTCACTATTTGCGAGCCCTGGAAGAGCTCCATCAGCCAGTCTGTGTGAAAGTTTGTTTATGCAATACTTGAACAATAGTCATCACATTTTGATTAATTTTGGTGTGCTGCTTTATACTAAATGTCTTGGACAAGTTTAATAACCATCATCATTTATCAAAAATTAAAAGAGTTATAGCCCCTTGTTTGTTGAATTTTGTTTGAAATTTCATTGCATAGGTAAGAACTTGGAATATTAAGCTTCAGATTTCAATAAAATTTGATTCTCTGCTTTATATCAACTCCCAGCACTCTGGTAGTATTTCATATTTTTTCGTTACAGACTCCATGCGGCATGAAAAATTGAACAAATTATATTTTGTTTGACAGAGCTGGATTTTTTAAAATTCTCTGTTGCATTGTGGGAAAAATTTGCTGCTGAAAACCTTGATAGTTTGATATCAGAGTGTAGAGAGTTAACATTGTCTTGTTCTCGGTGAGATTGGTAAAGGGTTAATAAAAAAAACATGAATTTCAGTTGCCTTGTGTACTTGTCCTCCCACTTTTCAAGGCCTTGTATTCCTTAAAAAAACATTCATTCCGAAAGGAAATTCAAAATTAATATTAACAACTGTGTTTGTAACATGGTTACCTGCCAACCTGCCAAAAAATGTTCCAACCGAAACAAGATTTTTGCTAGAAAATATGCTGCTTTCTTTCCCGGGATTGATGATGCCAGTGCCAACATTCAACTTTGAAAAGCTTTTGTGGGGAGCTTTCCATTAACAAGCTGAATTTTGCTGGAATCGATCTCGGCCCAATGGAATCCGTGTGTATCTGATGGAATTAGAATAATGCCTCGGATTGTGAATACAATGAGGATATTACATTAAAATTGGCAATATTGTGCACAAATGCCCTCAGATTAAACATGTTTGTCAATATGTGTAGCTCATGTTTGGGGAGGCACTCCCTTGTTTTCTCCCTGGAACACACTTAAAAATCCTTGAAATTCTCATCTCTTCATGGGGTCCCAGTGGTGCTGTGCACTGAGGCGTACTGAATTTTGATTGTACACTTGCCTTCAACCAGTGTTAACCCTGCTTGTGCGGAGTTGGTACGTTGGGTTCACCACTGCACGGCGGTTCTCTTCAGGTACTCTGGCTTTCTCCACCTGTAAAACTATCCATGAGGTGACCCTGGCTATTAAAAGTGTTGAAACCCCAATAAATAAATGTTTATCTCTTTCTCGTTTAAAGTATACAGGGCAGCTCCTGGAAACCTCTCAATTTGATTACTCATTCAAATGTGGAAAAAAGAGTTCTGTTTTACTGGTAAAATAGGTATATTATTTTAATATAATATAGTAGCATAGGTATAATTGATGGGTAAAAGTTGACTTCATACTTGTGTTGAGGACATGAAGCCATAAATGCTGAGATTGACCTTAACCTCTTAAGATTCCTACTTTTTTTCAAACTGAAAACCCAGGACGTTTAACTCTTTCCATGCTGCTGACAGATATTCCTTCCAGGCACAGGGTTTCTCTTGTTACTGAAATAAGTATAATTTGGTCACATTTAATCATATTTTTCCCCTGTTAATTGAATAGTTTTTTTCACCATTGATTTCTTGTCTTACATTTAGATTAATTTTTCATCAACTCCAGTCAAGGCTGCTTCACAGCAGCCATGACTAGATTTGATAGGGGGCGCGGTTGCTCAGTTGGTAGAGGTGCAGGCTGCAAGCCGAGAGGTCCTCGGTTCGAATCCCACCTGCGGCAACCGCGTTGTGTCCTTGGGCAAGACACTTCACCCCGATTGCCTACATGGGAGCACGATGACGCTGTGTACTGAGGCGTATTGCACGTCGATGGTGCGCATGTCTTCAACCAATCTAACCCTGCCTGTGCTGCGGTGCAGAGTTCAGAGTTACGATGTTGGAGAGCTGACAGCTGCTCGTCGTTGCTCGGTGGTTCTCTCCGGGTACTCCGGCTTCCTCCACCCGTAAAACTGTCACGGTCATGATTAGCCATTGTGCATAAGTATGTGACCTTAAACACCAATAAATAATAACTAAATAACTAGATTTGATGAAAAATATCTTGAAAATACTCTGCGGGTTAAGATTTAAAGTTCTTGAAAATCTAACCACACTAACCTTGATATTTTGTTTCTGTGGGTTACAAGAATCCAACATTTTGTTTTCCCGAGGACATAATTTTTTGACAACTGAATATTTTTAACTTTTTGAACACTGGTGTCTTCCATGTCAGTTCAATGGCAGCAATTAGATGAGTCCATATTCATTATTTGGTGGGAGACCAATTAATATTTTCATCGTGCAGTCCAAGGCTGCACGTTGAAAATATCAATTGGTCCATCCCGTACATTAAGTTAACAGGCATCGTACTCAATTATATTATGATGTATTGATGTTTCAGTATTCTGGGCCAGCAACATCAAATTTGTCTCTAAAACAGTTAATTTCCCTATGGGAACCCTGGAAAGTGACACTGCTTGTTTTTTAATGTGGTAAACAAGCTCTTTTACTGGTAAAATAGGACCCAGTTACCAGTGCTTGAGGTGGAAGTCCTCTAAAATGGGCAACATTGGTATAAACGATTGACTTGACTTTATCTCCATGTTGTGGTCCTGATTAGCCATTGTGCAGAAATATGTGACCTTAAACACTTGTAAATAAATAAATAAACCGTTACTCTTTGCCTGTTGAAGGCAGATTTTCCTGCCCAGCACAAAAAACTCAAAACGCAACCCAAAATAGATATAATTCCGGTTTTTGTTGACATTATATGCCTCTATAAACAAGAGTCCACATATCAAAGATTTGTTGATACCAGACTACTGATTTTTCCATCAAAGGTGATGGTGGCGTTACAGTGGCCGTGACTTGATTTTATGAGAACTTTTAAAATATACACAGCATGTTAATACTGGATTGAGATGCTCGTTAATATGGGTGTGCCCTTGAACCCACAAAGCTGTTTTGGCGGTTGAGCTCATTTTGCAAAAGACAGATGGTCAAATTTTGAAGAGGACCATGAACAGTAAATGGATTCTTTTATTCATTTTGGCTGTAAATTACTAATAAAGTGCTTTGCGATGGGGAAACAATGTAAGCTCATAACAGGAAGGCATTGTCCAGTAAATATACTACTCAAAGTTTGCTAAGCACCAAGTATATATCCAACTGCCTGTTTTACGTTTAAGTTGAAATATTCTTATGAAAAGTGTATATATTTTTATTTAATTATATCTTTAATGATTTAAATATAGATATGAAGATTTTGTTTGTGTTTGACATTATTTTTTAGCTTTTGAATACGATAACCAAGGACAATGAATATTATTATTGAAAGAGGAAATTTTTCAAATTTGCCAGAAAGTTGACTGAGCGAACTGGTATGGGTTCAATATCGAGTATGAGACCCATTACTGTTAATTACAGCTTGACAACGCCTTCTCATGCTCCCAGTCAGGTTCCTGATGGTCCTTTGTGGGATGTTGGGTCATTATGGCACCAAGCTCCTGGACACTTCTTGGCTCGACTGGACGGGCTGAAATTGCAAGCTGCAACTCATTCCAGACATGTTCGATTGGATTGAGGTCAGGCAATCTTGCTGGCCAGTCCATACACTCAATCCGCTCCCCCTGTCGGTACTCCCGGACAGCATAGGTAACATGAGGACGGGCATTATCGTCCATCAGAATGAATCTATCACCCACAGCACCTGCATACAATCTGACGTGGGCATCCAGGATCTCACCAATATACCGCTGTACAGTCAACCGTAATCTGTGACACTGAATGAGTTCATCTTTCGATCATTCTTTGCCATCTGTGCTATGAAATTACACTTACAATTACATTTCCCATGACACTTTGTTGCCAAATCTGAATGGGTGATACGTTTGAAGCAAGATCTCGGTACACGTTTCTGACAAAGCCTAATTTAGAACTATTTTTGTCCCCCGAAAAAAAATTTTCAGGGGACTTTTTAAATAGCTGGTGTCTGCGTCTGTCCCACTTTAGTTTCCCCGATGATAACGTTAGTTATGGCTGGCCAAATCAAATGATATTTGATATGCAGGTGTATCGATGTAAAATACAGATTCGAATCTGGGTGTGGTTTGACAATTTTTGCTAGAGTTCTGCCCCTTTTTCGGCTTCAGAAATTCATATTTTGGGGGTTTCCTGATAACTTCAGTTATAGTCGGCCAAATCAAATGAAAACTGGTATGTTTGTGTATCAACATAACATACAGGTCAAGTTCGAATAAGGATGTGGTCCAACAAGTTTTTCCAGATATATGCCCCTTTTTTGACTTGGGAATTCTTTTTTAGCTCAACTTTGGCGAAGCATAATTTGAGCTTATGCCATTGCCCGTCGTCCGTCAACAATTGGATACGGCTCGGGCTAGAGGCCGTATTTATGAACCGATCTTTATGAAACTTCTTGGGTACCTTTGTTATGACCGTGGGACGAGAACGAGTGTTTTTGGGTGCGGTCCGAAATTCAAGATGGCTGCCAGCCGCCATTTTGTACCGACGATGCAGAAATCTGTTTTTTTGTACAGAACTTCCATATGAAAGCTCCGATTTGAATAATTTTTTGTATGAATGTTTAGTACCATGGGATACATCACATATAATACGGGTTTTTTTCTCGTGCGTAAATTATGCAAATTAGACTAACTTTGATGTTTTTTGGTGTTACTTTCAGCACTGTAAGTGCAAATGCCAATACGGCTTGGGCTAGAGGCTGTATTTATGAACCGATCTTTACGAAACTCCTTGGGTACCTTTGTTATCACCCTGGGATGAGAACGAGTGTTTTGGGGTCCGGTCCGAAATTCAAGATGGCCGATGGCAGCCATTTTGTACAAAATTTGGTGCAATCAGATTTTTGCACAGAACTTCCGTATGAAAGTGCTGATTTGATTAATTTTTTGTGTGAATGTCTAGTTCCATGGGATACATCACATATAATACGGGTTTTTTTCTCGTGCAGAAATTAAGCAAATTAGATGAACTTTGATTTTTTTCAGTGCTTCTTACACACAGTAAGTACACATGTCAATACGGCTCGGGCTAGAGTCAGTATTTATGAAACGATCTTCACGAAACGTCTTGGGTACCTTTGTTATCACCTTGGGATGAGAACGATTGTTTTTGGGTGTGGTCCGAAATTCAAGATGGCCACCAGCAGCCATTTTGTACCAAAATTAGTGCAATCAGTCTTTTGTACAGAACTTCTGTATGAAAGTTCTGATTTGAATAAATTTTTGTATGAATGTTTAGTAACATGGAATACATCACATATAGTACAGGTTTTTTTCTCGTGCAGAAATTATGCAAATTAGATGAACTTTGATTTATTCAGTGCTACTTATACACTGTAAGTGCACATGTCAATACGGCTCGGGCTAGAGGCTGTATTTATGAACTGATCTTCACAAAACTTCTTGGGTACCTTTGTTATCACCTTGGGATGAGAACAAGTGTTTCTGGGTGCGGTCCAAAATTCAAGATGGCTGCCAGTGGCCATTTTGTACCGAAATTAGGTCCAATCAGTTTTTTGTCACAACTTCTACACAGCTCATATTTGTGAACTGATCTTCACAAAACTTCTTGGGTACCTTTGTTTTCACCTTGGGACAGGAAGGAGTGTGTTTTGGGGTTCCTTTGTTATCACTGCTATGAGAACAAATATTTTGGGGTTCAGTCAGACCCACTCTGGGACTACCAAGATTTCTTTTCTAGTTTAGCATCTGACTGTCACCCACCTTTACAATACTTTATCTATACATTTGTTACAGGCAATGGTCAGTATTTATGTACAGACCGTTACAATACTTTATATGTACCTTTGTTATCAGGTCATTACCTAGATGTTTGTCATTGCTGTGTCACATACTATACATGTACATGTCTTTGTCTTGACAAGTTGAGCTACAGTGTCATTGACACTTTCATTTAGTTCCAGGGTTTGGTCTGACATTTTTTGCCAGAGTTCTGTCCCTTTTTCGTCTTCGAAAAAATTACATTTTTTTCAAATCTCGAATTGCACACTTTTTTTGCGGAATGTGTGGCCGGGCAGCCTTTTATTAGCTCACCTGACTGAAAGTCAGGGTGAGCTTTTCTGATCACTTTTCGTCCGTCGTCCGGCGTGAAGGTGGTGTTTGGGTCTTTTTCTTCCAAACCACTGGCCGCATGTTAATGAAATTTCATGTGAGTAGGGGTTATATAGCGGCATTTTGATTTTTGGGCAAATTAGGTTTCGGCTCATATTGAGCAGAGGGGTGGGGCAAAAATGCTCCAATTCTCAAAAAATCTTCTTCTCAAGAACCAGCAATAGCAGAGACTTGATATTTGGTATGCAGCTTCCTTTTGAGGTGTAGACTCAAGTTTGTTCAAGAGAAGTTTGTAGGTCTATACTTGGCGATGTTATGGGAGGAGCAAAAATTTTGGCCCCACCCCAAATTTCTATTTTTTAAACCGAGAGGCCAATTTGAACCAAATTTTATGTGAGGGCTTATTGGGTCATAAGTACCTAATTTATGCAGAAATTTTTTTTCCTGTAGCCCCGTGGGAACCACAGGAGCTAAAAATAGAAAAAAATTAAAACGCCTATATCTCAAAAACTGCACGGCAGTGAGAATTTTTATTTGGTGTGAAGCTTTCTTGGGACCAACAGAAAGGATTGGTAAAAAAAAATTGCTATCGGTTTTATCATAGGGTACTTTTTCGGGACTCTGAAAAAGTGCTGAGTCAGTATTTTTTAACACAGTAGGCAATGGGAAAAAAATAAAGAATTGTTTTCTTCCAAACCACTGCTCTAAAAGCTTTCATATTTTACATATAACATCTTTGGAACATTGATTCACATATTTGTAGAAATCAAATTCCTCGGTCCATATTTGGGTTCCCTATGGGAACCCAAATGTTCAAATTAGTGCAATATGAGGGATATATTTTAAAAATCTTCTTCTTCGGATCCACAAATCAGAATCTTTTGATATTTGCTATGCATCATCCTTAGGGGGGTGAGATTGATGTTTGTTCAAGCCAAGTCCCTGAGTTCATATTTGGACTCCCTTTGGGAACCCAAATTGTAACTTAGTGCAATACGAGGTATATTCTTTTAAAATCTTCCTCTTCGCATCCACCGGTCAGAATCTTTTGATATTTGGTATACAGTATGCTTAGGGAGGTGAGATTCAAGTTTGTTCAAGTCAAGTCCTTCGGCTCATATTTGGTCTCCCTGTGGGAGCCCAAATTATAACTTAGTTCAATATGAGGAATATTCTTTAAAAAAAATTTTTTTTTCAGATCCACCAGTCAAAATGTTTTGATATTTGATGTACAGCATTCTTAGGGGCTGAGAGTGAAGTTTGGTAAAGCCAAGTACCTGGGTTCATATTTGGGCTCACTGTGGGAGCCCAAATTATACCAAAATTTTTATTTTCCAAACCAAGAGGTCGATTTGAACCAAATTTGATATGAGGGCTTATTGGGTCACAAATACCTAATTTATGCCATAAATTGTTTTCCTGTCCCCCACGGCAACTACAGGAGCTGAAAAAATTTTTTTTTTTTGAATGCCCATATTTCCAGAACTACATGGCACTGAGAATTTTTATACAATGTGAAGCTTCCTTAGGGCCGGGAGAAAGGAATGGTGAAAAAAATGCCATTGGTTTTATCATAAGTACTTTTCCAGGACTAAAAGTGCCGAGTCATCATTTTTTAACACTGTAGGTAATGGGAATAACGTTGAATAATCTTCTTCTCCCAAACCACTGCTTCAGAAGCTTTTGTTTTTGGGTTCCCTATGGGAGCCCAATGTATAACTTAATTCAGTATGAGAAATATTCTTAAAAAATCTTTTTTTTCTGATACTCCTCTCAGAATCTTTTGATATTTGATTTTTAGTTTTCTTAGAAGCGGCAAATTGAAATTTGTTCAAGTTCTGGTTTATTGATAAAATTGGGCCCAGTAACCAATTCCTGCGTTGAAAGCCCTGTAAAGTGGGCAGTAATAGGCATAAACGATTGACCAAACCTGATATTATAATTATGCCTCTGTAATGATGTAGCCTTAGAAAGTGACCTTAAATTCCAATAAATAAATAGATAAATTATTGAGTACCCAATATGGGGATCTAACATATGAACACTCTGGGTTACTAAGTAGAGAAAACACTTTTATGTTGAAAAACTGATAATAACCACAAGGCAGAATCCCTTGCTATTTTGGTGATATGACTCGGCCAGTATCAGGTGAGCGCCCTCAGGCCCCGTGGGGCCTCTTGTTAAGATTAGCGAAAGCTGGTCTTGAAAATCCTTGAATTTGGCTCCTGTTGGGCCTTGGAATTATATTATTCCTTGCCAGCAAGAACCCTGTTATGGAATTTCATGTTTAAAAAATTGTGTATGCACCAGGGAGAGGGACATCTCATCCCTGACTGTTGCTACTTCATGCTCCTGGTGTATGTTGCATCAAGGAAGGGTTCTTCTGCACTGAAACTGCTGAGTAATGTTGGAAAGGGAAAAAAATGAACGGTTTGGTTAAGTTTACATGCAATTGAAAAAGATGGATCATGGTTTTTTTTTTTGGGGGGGGGGGGCCTATTTTTGCCCTAGTTTGAAAAACAATAGTGTCAATGTCCCTATGGGAGCCCAAATTTAATAAAAACAGTGTGAAGTGAGAAAATTTCTTTAAAAATTTTCAGATCCAACAATCTTTTGATGTTTGTTTTTCAGCATCCTTATGGATGTAAGATTCAAGTTTGTTCAAAGACCCCAGATCCATATTTGGGCTTCTTATGTGAACCTGACTTGTGACTTTTTCAGATCCACCTGGCAGAATCTTTTGGTATTTGATATTCAGCATCCTTGTTCAAATCAAGCCCGCAAGTTCCTGTTTGGGCATTCTGTGGACCCGGGATTCATATTTGAACTCCCTTTTGGCGCCCAATTTTTAACTTTTGCAATATGAGAAATACGCATTAAAAATCTTCTGATCCTCCAGTCGGAATCATCCGATATTTGGTGTATAGCATCCTTATAGGGGGAGGGGGGGGGGGGGGGGGCAGGTTCAGGTTTGTTCACATCAAGTCCCTGGGTCCCCATTGGAGCCCAAATGTTAACTTAGTCCAATATGAGAAATATCTTATTCAGATCCACCAGTCATGATCTTTTGATGTTCGGTATACAACAGCATCCTTATTGGGGGAGGGGGGGTGGATACTCTTTAAAAAGCTTCAGATCTATCAGTTAGAATATTCTGATATATGGTATACATGATCCTTATTAGGGTCAGATTCAAAATGGTTCAAATCAGATACCGGGATCCATTTTTGGGCTTATGTCTGCCCGAATTTTAACCTAGATCCACCAGTCAGAATCTTCTGATATTTGGTGTACTGCATCATTATGAGGGCCAGATTCAAGTTTGTTCGAAGCAAGTCCCTAGGTCTATATTCGGGCTTCTCATGTGCACCTGAATGTGAACTTTTTAAGATCCACCCATTGGAATCTTTGGGTATTTGATAGTCAGCATCCGATCAAGTGCGTGGGTTCCCGTTTGGGCTCCCTGTGGAAACCCAAATGTTGGCTTAGTGCAATATGTGGGATTTTCCTTACAAAGTTTTAGATTCACCAGCCATATTTTGATATTTGGTATAAAGAATCCTTACAGGGCTCAAATTCAAATTAGCTCAAATCAATTTCCTGGAGTAATATTTAAGCTTCCTATGGGGGCCCACCTTGTAACTAGGGCTGCAATGATTCATCGCGATTTCAGTGCATTGTGATACATTTGTACACGATTTGCATATCGTATCGTGTCATGTGTATCACGATACAAACAATACACTTCCAGAAGGTTGGCATGATGTAGTCAGAAATTGCATTTTCAGGACCAACAAGTCTATTTTGTACTTTTCCAACTTATAATTCCACCACAGGAGTCTGAAATTCTATCAGAATAGCTATAATTCACTTTCAATGTGATATTTACGTTCCCAACGTGATCCTCTTCTGAAGGGGATTATGTTGGGAATGTAAATATCACGTTGAAAGTGAATTATACCTATCCTGATAGAATTTTAGACTCCTGTGATTCCACTTGTTCATTTGTATTTCAGTAAAATATCAACTCTTGTCTAAATTATAAGCATAGTTTGAGGCAACAGACCTCTCACCTTGAAGTTGAACCCAGACTCCCAGAGGTCCATTGGCTGAAACTTGCTTGTCTTTCTCAAACACTAAAAAAGAAATTGGATGTTACTGGCCAAATGAAACTTGGATCTGCGCAGTTTGTGGGCCTTTTATTACTGATAATTCACTCTCAATGTACTGCACATAATGTATCGTGAAAAAATCGTATCGTGAAAAAAAAATCGCGATACATATTGTATCGTGAGTGAAACATATCGTTGCATCCCTACTTGTAACCTAATGCAAAGTAAGGAATATTATGGAAAAAAATCTTCAAATTTATGTCAGAATTTTCTGATACTTTGTGTACAGAATACGGATGACAGTTTTTACTTTATTCAAATCAAGTCGCTGGGTTTCTGAAAAAATTCTTATTGAAAAATATCTTCAAATCAGTCCTGGAAATGAGACGGGTGCAAGTGCAATTGCTCCCATCAGCACCCGTGTTTTCTATTTTATGTGAGCAAAAAAAATGCACTTGTTGAAAAATATTGTCGTGCATTAATATGTTTTCAGAAAACAGCACTCTGTGGCCAGTGGCAAGTAACTGTTATAGTTAAGCAGATCTTTATACAGTTAAAGTGTCTGGTGTTTGGGTGACAGTATTCCCTCAAAATTCATGTGCTAACATTTTACGGGTGCAATTTACTCCCGTCTCCGATTTCACGGGAGCTTAAAACTGCCCCGTCCATTTTGTTCATTTCCAGCGCTATCAAATTTTTCTGATACCTGGTATACAGCATAATTATGGGTGGCAGGTTTAAGTGTCTTTAAATCAAACCCTTAGGTTCATCTTAGGGGCTTTTTATGGGAGCCAGAATCTTAACTTGCAATATGAGGAATATTCAACTTAACTTCACATCCACCTGTCAGAAACTATCAATATTTGGTACATAATCCTTGGGGGTGCTGATTCAGATTTGTTTAAATCAAATCTCGGGGTCTATGCTTGGGGTTCTTAACTTTATGCTGTATGAGGAATTTTCTTTAAAATTTTTCTTATATCTACTGGTCAGAATCTGATGATTTTTTGTTTGTTTTTGTGTTGGGTTTTTTTTTAGTGCTCAAATGATTAGTCGATGTCGACGGGTTTTTTTTGCCTATAGTCGACTTGTTTTTGAAGTCACTAGTCGAAACACAGTTGGAGGACTCGCTAGCCAACAAAATCTCAATAGAAAGATCAACGAATTCACATCTCCGGGGAAATAGGGTTACAAAATGCTTGGAAAAAAAACGTGCTGCCGATCACTGGCTTCAGGTAGTGGATGGGACAATGTAACAACTGACTGGAAACTCGATAAACTTCAAAGAATTTTATAGACAGTTTGTACGCAGCATGTGTTGTGTCACGCTCCCCGACTCCCACGCAGTGTCTCAGTGTCTTGGTTTGACTCTCCCAGTGGGGTTGCGCCAACATCAAAATATAAATCATTGAATGTTTCTCGTAATACAACTGGCCCTCGACGTTTATTTTTTCCCTCTTTTGCTTATGTGGTAACCCGGATGTACCAGAACCGACATTTTCGGTCTTTTCCAAAATTACTCAATTCCATTTTCTGTACTTTGACGGCGCCGAGTACCGACTACTTTTTCTTTGGACCGAACAGCTCTACACTAAAATAGGGAGGTTTATGTGTTTAACACGTTTGTTTTACCATGACGCATAGCTCATAGTTCATCCTTGTAACGAAGCAGGGGGTAGCCTGTTAGGAACTAAAAAAAGAGTCTTTCTCATGTAACGCGGTGTTGTTTCCCGGTTACAAGTGCAATTTCCGAAGTTAGTCTGGTTTGCCGATTAGTCAACGTCGACTTGACTTTGGGGTGTCGACTAGTCGACTTTGAAATTCCATAGTCGTTTGAGCACTAGTTTTTTTGGTTTGCAGAATTCAAGTATTTTAACTGAAGTGCCTAGATACATGTTTGGTCTTTGTAGTGTTAATTAGCCATAGATGCTGAATATGACCTTAAATAGGGTTGGGCTCAAATATTAGGATAGGTCAGGAAACCAGAATTTCATTTCTGCCCCTCGCCTTTAATTAAATTGATTTTCCAATTTGGAGATCTGTGGAATTGGTAAGTGCTTAGTGATAATATGTATTATTTAATTTCACTATTTTTTTGTTGCTTTTTCAGGTACCTCAAATACACAAGTAACACAAAGTATAACAACTCCAGTTACAAGTGTCAACATCATATCAAGTTCAAATGAAGCTCCACGAATCAATACTTTTTCATCAAATGCCGTCAACTACCCACAAAGCTCATCATTACCAATGTTGCTCTCAGATGATGTGGATAAAAAGAACAAGGTGGGTATAGCACAAGGCATGAGCAGTGACAACATCCCACCCACATCCTATTCATCTGTGCCCAGCGGTACTACTCATATTGCCTCGTTACAAAGATTGCTGGAAGATGGTCAACCAGATAAGGAGAAAAAGGTGTGTATTTCATTAGTGAGATATTATCTTTCAGGACAGAATACACGAATACACACTGATCGTCCCACATAGTATTGAGGATGAATTGCAACATTTAAAACCTGGAAAGGCTTCAATTTCCAGTATTTTGTCCATGGCCTAGGAATACTCAACAATTACAACTTTTTAAACAAACTTTTAAAAGTTCAGAAAAATCAAATATGTTTTTATTTCATTAACTTGTACTAGTATGGTGCTGAATTATTTTTGGTTGTCCAAAATTTGTTTACATTGCTTTACCTTGTTACAATTAATGGGAGAATGCCTACAGGACCTTTGCCATAAATTGGCAACAAGACGAATCTGTACTAACGAAATAATTTCAAATCATAGATATGAAGCATAGCCCCAGAATCTGTAGCCTTCATGTTATGATACCAACACTCAACCAGTTTATTATCGAGTGACACAGATGGTTGACATACCATTCTCTATCTGTTGACTCGTTTGTACCTCATTTCCACACAGTTGTGAACGTAAAATACAACATTATTACCTGACCACCTAATTTTCTGGTGGAAATTAACTGGGTTTTTGTGGTTCCTTAAATTCCTGAAGGTCCTTGAATTTAGAAATCTTTTGCCAAGGACCCAGCAGAAAGTCTCTTAATGTTAGAACCTACCTTGGAAACCCTTTAAAAATGATATATTGGACAGTTAGAGGAGATTCATTTCAGCAGTATTCAGCTTGTTTCATAGTTAGCAGCACATTGCTGAAATGGTTCTTTGCTAAGTAGACTCACCATCTGCCTAATAAAATGAAAATCATACATTATATTGTGGATATGGATTACAAATTCCCTCAGCTTAGTTGTCCATGTTATTATGAGTTGCATGAGCATGGTGGCTCATTAGTTAGAGCATTGGTCTTCAGTTTGAAAGGTCGAAGATTCGTTTCTGATCCACATCATCCTGAGGCGGCTGAACCAGGGGGCACAGGGGACATATGCCTCTCCACTTTTTTCCAGTCATGTTGTATGGTTACACAATGATTTAAAATGGGTGCATGCAAACATGTCAGTATACAGGCATCCCTGCAATATATTATTTGCAAATCCCAGCAACATTTGGCAAATGAATCCCATCTTTGGTTGCTTCGGTCCATTTCTTCTACTTCACCCATCTTCCAACCCAAAGGCTTGGTTGGAAGATGATTGAAGTAAAAGGAATGGACAGGACAGTGACCACACCGTGGCATGCTCGTCTAAACGAGAGGCTATACTACCGTATTTCATCTAAATTTTCGGACACTTTTTGTTTTTGGACACCATTTTTTCATCAAAAAATTTTTCTTTTTAAGCCTTGAAATTTTCGGACACCCACTCAAAGATCGTCCTGGACTGATGTGGTGGGAAAATCCCAGTAATCATAAATCCAAAATGACAATGATTTTCTTTTCATTTGAAGATTTCATCTTTCTTTCTTTGTTTTATGTTAAAAACATGTATTGTATGTACACTATATTGTACAATCGAAATAGAATTATTAAAACAACACTATTTGCAAACTTGTTCTTTATTTATTGACAGGTAAGTATTGTTTTCCTTATCAAACTGACATGTCTGACGAACTGACAATCAAATTTTTGTTTTCAAAAAGTGTGCTTTCATTCAACTCCTTCGAGATTTGGAAAAAGAAAACCCCACAAATGTTATGGTGAACTGACCTTAAATGACGACAATGATGAAAGGGTCCCATAAATAAATCCATATAATGCAGTATAAACCATGCACCAGCAACAGAACAGGATAATTATTGCTTCGAATAAACATATTCAGTGCTCTGAACACCCAACAAAATTTTCCAACATTAAAAATAGAACAAAAGACAATGAGGTCAACACGTGCTGTTGCAGGGTTTCACAAAAAATTAACACATGGACCCGAACACTATCAGACCGTATCGGGTTTCGATTATTTTTCTCCGACATCAGAAGTGCTCGTGGGGAGGGCACGCTTCCAAAAACAAAAAATAGGAAATACGGGAGGAACTGTGATGCAAATACCAGTCATTAAAATTATTATTTTGTATTCGCTTTTATAAATTGTAGCACTCTGCGTTGCTCATTGGGGAGGGGGGGGGGGGGTGGTATTTCTAAATCAATAATCAAAGACTTGTATGTCATTAAGTCGTCCTTCTAAACAATAGTAACTGGTTTCAACACAGCGGAGGGGGGGGGGGGGGGGAGGAAGCTGAATAAAACTCATAATTCGTATTGGTCTTTCTTTTGCATTTTGCGTTCCACATTGGGGGGGGGGGGGGGGGGCAGTACTTTCGTGGTTAAAGTGGACAGCATTGTTGGGGTGGGCACCGGGTCAATAATCTAAACTTGTATGTCATTAATTAGTATGAGGGGATGGGCACAGGGTCCGAGTTGGGTGGCAAAAATAACTAACGACTGAATAAAATTCACAAATATATTCTAATACAACTGATAAAATGAAATACAAAATTCTACAATATACATGTACATACAAAAATATACAAGAATACATCCAAGAATACATAACAAGATCATACAAGAATACAATAATTTTCAATACAAGAACAAATAAGTTACATTTCATATTACCGGTACATCAATTACGCTCATTTAAAATACCTGCCTCAGTCAGGTCATCTTCATCGTCTGAATTAAAAATTTCAGACATGGCAGTCTCTACAGACATGATTGTCTTGGGGTCAATAAACAGTTGACAAGCAATGTCCAGCTCCTCCTGGTTGTCAAATAGCATCTCTCCTATGTATTCAGACTGGTTGATGAATTTATCCTCTGCCCCATTCAGGTGGTTGTTTAAACCGCAGACTTTGAAGGATTTTCTGATCATTTCTTTTTGCTTTTCTAGATTGCTGACGGCAAATAAAATCCAATCAACAATATCTTGTTTGGAGGCAGGCTTTATACGTTCTTCTTCCTTGTTGATAATTTTTTTGGTCCCAGACTGGATAAATTCTGTCCATTTTCTACTAAGATTCCCCTTCACAGGCTTGTTGATGCTGACATCGAGTGGCTGTAATTTAGATGTGCAGCCCCCTGGTATTAACTGCGGAAACGGCATTGCTCTTTCTTAATTCTTTCGTAACTTTATCAGTCAGATGGCCCCTAAAGCTGTCCATTATTAATAGTGATCTCTCCTTTTTGGTGTGTTTACAATAAATTTCCTTCACCCACTCTTTCAAATGCTCGTCCATCCAACCTTTTTCTTGAACCTTAATTATCCAATTTTTTGGTGCTTTTAACTTGAGTTCTCTTTTACCCTTAAAAATTACCATTGGTGGTAAGACATCGCCACTCGCAGATACAGCCAGAACCAGTGTCAGATGTCGTTTTTCGAATCCTGTTCTTCTGATCCTGACAGATTTCTCTCCAATCAGGTTGACAGTTTTGTTGGGGATAAAGTCAAAGTAGACTGGGGTTTCATCCATATTAATTATAAACTGGTTTTCAAACTCATCTTCTGCTCTTCTATCTTTGACAAATTCTCTAAAGCTGTCGATTTTCTGCTCTAAATCTTTTGGTAATCTTTGGGCTAAAGATGTCTTGGTATGGAGTGAAACGTTGTGACGAGCCATGAATTTCTCAGCCCAGCCTGTACTGGCTTTGAAATCGCTTTCTTTATTCTCATTCTTGACCATTTCTCTGGCATAGGCACATAATGATTCAACTGATACAGGTAGCCGCAAATCTCGTTGGTTTAATACCCATTCAGAGATGTTGTCATCTAGGTCGTCTCCATAGGTAACAGGTCTCCCACTCTTTGATAAATGACCTTTTGATCTGTCTCTTCCCTCTTCATCAAAATTTATCTTTTTCCAGTCACTGAGTGTCGATTTCGGTATTTTCAGTTTCAGGGCGGCTTGCCGTAGGCCAATCAACTTGATTACTTCAACTGCTTCCTTCTTCTCCTTCATATTATAATTTTTATAGTGCCCCTTGCGACAGTTGGATGGTGGTTGCTATCTTTAATGGTATCAGTTTCAGCCATTGAAATCTCTTTGTGGTGTTTCTTTGCTGGCTGCGGTTTTGCAGCTGTTTCATCAGAATCTCTTCTCTTTCTTTTAGTTGGACGTCCGACTGGTCTCATTTCTAAAGGCTTGTAGGGTGTCAGTTGTACTGTTGGTCTGGCTTCTTCTGATGTTTGATATTTCACTAGGAATTTTTCCATCTCGAGTTCTTGTGATATCAAATGCTGGTGATTGAATGCTGACTTCAGTATTCGCCCTGTATTTATGTATTAGCAGCACCACACGAAGATAATGCCATTTCGTTCAAGTTTACCGGCACACTTTTCCATCAATAGTGAACAGTTTCAACTGAACAAACAATTAAGCCAATGTACACACCACTCAAAAATTGTTCGCACTTCATTCCCTTTGAATGGCTACATTGGTCCGTTTTGAAAACACTGAAGCCCGCTCAGGTTTTTTATCCAACAGTAACAACACAAGCACATGGCTTAATTACTGTTCAACATAATTCGTGGAAACATCAAAACTTTTCAAGTACCAGTAGATCAAACGTGATTTCTTCTCCGGGATTTATTGGGAAAGTAAATAAAAACACAACAAACAATCGTAAATTTTTAATTCATTTGGTATGTTCATTTTATTCATTTATGCTGATGATTCAAGTTGCCGTATTGAACAGCTATTTTATCTTTCCCATTTCCGAGGTACCCCCGGTAGTTCGTGCATAATAAATTTATTAACCGGTGCAGTGTTTTTTTTTCAAAATTTCCACCCACATTTGCTGTCCACGTGTATTTTGGCCATTTTCGAAGTTTTCGGACGCTGGAAAATTTAATTATTTTTTGGCGTCCGAAAATTTAGATGAAATACGGTATGTCTTTGTACATTTACTGATATTCGATTGCAACTTTAATAAAAAAAAGCCAAACAAGGGTAGCCTTGAAAGGTTGTGCTCCTCCACTTCTATCAAGCTTACGCTGCCTCTGACATCATCTGCATTGTGTCCTTAGGTATGACACTTGCCTATTGCATTTTTGGGGTTAGTGTATTGTAGAATCAGTCATTCACCACTGCTTGATGGTTGTTTCAGGAACTGACTACTCTGGCTCATTGATTAGCCCAGAGGGCGAAGTGGGTGATATCTTTGCCCTGGCACCGTTCACTTCACTTAATTTCTATGCTTCGGCAAAATCAAAGTCACCTTGTGATTTTGTGAAGCTGACGTTAGAAAAGTGGTTTATCTTGAGTCATTTCTTAACCCTTTACCCAACACAATGGCCTAGACAAGCCAGCACTAGTCGCAAAAATTACCTTTCAGTTTTCATTATTTTTACATTTTTTGTTTAAAAAACAGCTTATAACCCATCATTGGAACAAGCTTATTGAGCTCGAGCCAGTGAGGGTCATAAGCTAAATTTTTGCTGCAAAAAATGAGTTATTCAAGAATTTTGTTTGCAAGTGTCGCCTGCCTTTCGTGTTAGGTAAAGGGTTAAAAGGTGGACAGGCTATTACCATAAATTTTATTTTTATTCTGTTACAAACATTGTACTTGAAAGTTGTCTCATTGCAAACCTAAATATTTTATGATGCTACAACAGCTAGAGTTTTTCTTTTTCTTGCAGATGGATATGCCCTCACCGCAAATGAACCATGTACCACCATTGAAAGGAACTCTACCAATGTTGCTGTCTGACAACTCACAACCCCCAGAAAAGAAGAAAAAGGTTGGTCTGGAGTTTTTGACGGGAGAAATATGTCTTTGCAGAAATACAATTTATTCTCTACACATCATCAGCCTGCTCTGTAGATTCATTGAAACATGTACATCTTCAGATGTGTGTGTTATCCATTTCTATGACTTTCTTTCAATATCAGTGTTAGTCACATGCTGTGTGCCATACAGGAAATTGAATTTTTGTATCCTGTCTTATACTGTTTTGTGAATTATAATAGCATTTGCTCACTTAATTTATAGCTCAACTTTGGCAAAGCCAAATTTGAGCTTTTGCCATGGCCCGTCGTCTGTCTGTCCGTACATCATCAATTGGATACGGCTCGGGCTAGAGGCCGTATTTATGAACCGATCTTTACGAAACTTCTTGGGTACCTTTGTTATGACCGTGGGACGAGAACGAGTGTTTTGGGGTGCGGTCCGAAATTCAAGATGGCTGCCAGCCGCCATTTTGTACCGACGATGCAGAAATCAGTTTTTTGTACAGAACTTACATATGAAAGCTCTGATTTGAATAATTTTTTGTATGAATGTTTAGTACCATGGGATACATCACATATAATACAGGTTTTTTTTCTCGTGCGTAAATTGTGCAAATTAGACTAATTTTGATGTTTTTTGGTGTTACTTTCAGCACTGTAAGTGCAAATGCCAATACGGCTCGGGCTAGAGGCCGTATTTATGAACCGATCTTTACGCAACTTCTTGGGTACCTTTGGTATCACCGTGGGACGAGAACGAGTGTTTTGGGGTGCGGTCCGAAATTCAAGATGGCCGATGGCAGCCATTTTGTACAAAATTAGGTGCAATCAGATTTTTGCACAGATCTTCCATATGAAAGCGCTGATTTGAATAATTTTTTGTGTGAATGTTTAGTACCATGGGATACATCACATAATACGTGTTTTTTTCTCGTGCAGAGATTATGCAAATTAGATGAACTTTGATTTTTTCAGTGCGACTTACACACAGTAAGTACACATGTCAATATGGCTCGGGCTAGAGTCTGTATTTATGAACTGATCTTCATGAAATGTCTTGGGTACCTTTGTTATCACCTTGGGACGAGAACGAGTGTTTCTGGGTGCAGTCTAAAATTCAAGATGGCTGCCAGTGGCCATTTTGTACCGAAATTAGGTCTAATCAGTTTTTTGTACACAACTTCTATACGGCTCAGACTAGAGGCCATATTAATGAACCAATCTTTACGAAACTTCTTGGGTACCTTTGTTATCACCGTGGGATGAGAGCGAGTCTTTTTGGTGTGGTCTGAAATTCAAGATGGCCATCAGCAGCCATTTTGTACCAAAATTATTCAATCAGTCTTTTGTACAGAACTTCTGTATGAAAGTTCTGATTTGAATAAATTTTTGTATGAATGTTTAGTAACATGGAATACATCACATATTGTAAGGGTTTTTTTTTTTCGTAAAGAAATTATGCAAATTAGATGAACTTTGATTTATTCAGTGCTACTTACACAATGTAAGCACACATGTCAATACGGCTCAGGGTAGAGGCTGTATTTATGAACTGATCTTCACAAAACTTCTTGGGTACCTTTGTTATCACCTTGGGATGAGAACGAGTGTTTCTGGGTGCGGTCCAAAATTCAAGATGGCTGCCAGTGGCCATTTTGTACCGAAATTAGGTCCAATCAGTTTTTTGTCACAAGTTCTATATAGCTCGTATTTATGAACTGATCTTCACAAAACTTCTTGGGTACCTTTGTTTTGGGGTTCAGTCAGACCCACTCTGGGACTAAGATTTCTTTTCTAGTTTAGCATCTGACTGTCACCCACCTTTACAATACTTTACTTATACATTTGTTACAGGCAACAGTCAGTATTTATGTACAGACCGTTACAATACTTTATATGTACGTTTGTTATCAGGTATTACCTAGATGTTTGTCATTGCTGTGTCACATACTATACATGTACATGTCTTTGTCTTGACAAGTTGAGCTACAGTGTCATTGACACTTTCATTTACTAGAAAATATATAAGCTGCAAGACATTTGGCAGGATTCAAATTTTTTTTTTCTTATTTATTTATATGCTTTGAAAATTCAGATTTAACTATGTTTGGGAGATGAGATAGTAAATTTGAAATTTTACAGATATTTGTCTTTTACCAGATGTACTTTTTGAAAACTCAACCCATTCAAGTAGGTGAAAAGTCTTTACCAATGTGTGTGTTTTATGAGGATTTACAGTCATGAATATAACTTACATAACATTTATTTATTCTCCAGGTTTTTTAGAGATTGGGTAAATGATCAGATGTTTTGTATTAACATACTAAACACCTCGAAAGAAATAGGGTGACCAATAAATATGATACACATTTTTTTTTACCTTAGTTGCATGATCTACGTTTTGATAAAACTTCATGTAATTTTAACTTTCATGATGAAATGCTTTGATGGAACATACTGTTGGTAAGGGCTCACTGGTCTCTTTCCAGCAGTGTATTACATCACCACATATTAACTGGTAGAGTGCTAAATTATTTCGTTCCTTTGCCCTGTTAGAGTTCATGGGAGAGTGCCAGTACTCTGCCATGAATTGTAATAAGGCAAATCCATACAGATTAAATAATTTCACTCCAAAGATAATACGAAGCCCACAGGATATGAAGTCTTTGAGTTGTGGTACCAGCACTTTAAAACAAAGCCCAAATATGGGCTTCCAGCACTCTAACAGTTAATGGAAGAAACTAATGAAATAATCTGCAGTATTTTAGGTTGCTCATCTCCACTTTTGCACTAACATGTGATTTAACCCTTTTGTGTCATTTTATTTGCCCAATTCAACTGCTATATGACAATGGTACACAGTTTGCTCTGATCTGTGTTCTGCTTGCACTTCAAAGCACCACCCGCTACTAAACAAAAAATGGTAAAACTTGAGAGAAATCATTAGGCTCAATTGAAGAAGGGTTAGGTTTAGCTGACCACTGCTTACCCTTATTGTACTGACCTTAAACATTTCTATTGTCTCCCATTTTAGTCCAGTAATTAATTAATGTTAATTAATAGGTTAAGTTTACAGAATAAAAATGGTTAAAACAAGTAATAAATATGATTTTCTGGACCTGAGACAGTTATTTGTTGGGAACATGTAATGGAATGAAAATAAACATACAAAAATTGATGAGACCAAGTAGTTTTAAAATAAAATGCAGAATCCCATATTCGTCAGCATTACCGAAATAGTTGAGAGAAAATTTTTTAGGTCATCTTAATTTCTTGCATTTCTTGTGAGAATTGTTTTAAATGTTCAGGCACATACAATTTAAAAAATATATTCATTGGAATTTGCCACATTAGTCCACCTTGGAATCTTAGAAGTGTCGACATGCTTGATTACTGCAGTAAACAGTTTCACTGATAATAGTACCAGATAACCAATTCCTTGAATGTGGATGGGTCTTCTAAAGAGAAATATTGATTGGCTAAATTCAACTTCACGTTGCGTTATTGTCATGATGGAGCCATAGTTGGTGAAAGTACTATAAACACTCATAAAAATAATCAAGCTGCATTAGAAGGGGCACATAAAGTGTTCTCAATCAAAATCAAGTCTCCAGAAGTCAAACTATAGGAACTGCAGTCCAGTAAGTTTTTTTTTTTTTTTTTTACTGAATATAATTCTTGACAATATAAATTATTGTGATGAATTGACGGCAACATGGTATGAGGTTTGCGGCTTGGTTCAATCGAGATGCGAAGCATCGTGGTTGACATACACTCTGAGCTGCAAACCTCAGACCATGTTGCCGTCAACTCATCACAATAATATATATGTTCCAATAAGACATTACCCATCACCCAAAACCTATAGTGTGACTTGAGAGAGGTTTAATTACTAAACCTGTGATCATTAAAAGTTGACTTCTGCAAGGCAACTTTTAACGATCGCAGGTTTAGTAGATAAACCTCTTGTGCACCCACGACGGCACTGGATAAATAATCAATAAACCAGATAAACCCATTCCATCTTGGTTCAAATCGTAAATCAGTTTGTAATTTAAACAACACTTTATCTGGAACTCCGTCTGCTGCACGTGTGAAAAATCCAGAAAAAATACTGGAGACATAAACAAAAAAAAACTAGATCAACTCTCATCCAATCAGAGGGTGAGGATTTTACTCTTATTGGAACATTTGGCATAGTTGACTTGTTATTTGACTGGTCGAGTGCTGAATTATTTTTTAAAGGTGATTTGTAACAATACCATGCTGCAAGCAAAAGGGACACCAGTTTAGTGAGATTTTGTTTATAAACAATTGTTTTGATAAAATTTATTAGAGAGTTCCCCTTGGCACTCTCCAATAAATTGTAATAAACCAAATTGGTTTAAACATTTTTTGTGTTTCAATTGCTGAGCAAACGAAGTAATGAATACTATGTGAAGAATACAGTGTGAATCCACTAAAGTGGCTTTCGGCACTTTTCAGTAGAGCCCTGAAAGTGGCTTCTAGTACTCTACCAGTTAAAATTTACCCATAGATGCTGAAAGTGACTGTTCCCACAGTAAATAAAAAGAACTTCAGATGTCAAGGCTTAAAGAGCTTAAATAGGAATAAGTTTTGTCTTTACTAATATATCCTTGAATGTCTCTGGTCTGAGAAGGGAAACCAGTTGAAAAAGTCTTTTTGAGTGTGTACAGTTTTTGTTGTTACTTCTGAAACTATTTAACTTAATCCATACAACCTAGTTGGTTATGCCCTCACCCAACAAAATGCATATTTCCACTACCATCCACATGCCAAGGATAGTGGAAGAGTTTATATTATCCACATCCCAGTTCAGTGAACCGTTCATGTTATCGCATGATAATAGTTGTTTGCCTTATTTCAGCGCAATATCAACCATGATGTGCAGAGAATGTACGAGATGGGTGATGAACCAGAAAGAAAATCATTCCTTGATCGACTGTTTGCCTTCATGGAAGACCGAGGAACACCAGTAAACCATACCCCTCAGATCAGCAAACAATCCTTGGATCTCTATAAATTGTACCTGGGTGTTCGAGATAGAGGAGGAATGTTGGAGGTATGCTGTGATTGTTTAATAAATACGAAATGAAGATCATTTTTCAAGAACATGTATATTTTCATTGTCAAGTCATTTTATTATCACAGTAGTACTATTTTTATACGCCCGTTTGAAAAACGGATGTATTATGTTATGGCTCTGTCCGCTGACCATCTGTCCGTCCAGGGACAGTTGTATTCTGTGCTCTACAGAGCGTGATTTCAATCGTATTTAAAAAATATTTGATATACTTCACAACCAGAATAAGATCTCGCGCAAATTCGAATTTGGGTCATATTCAACAGTTTTCCTTGTTGTTATTACCCCTTTAATACTTAGAAATCGAGCAAATTATGCTTTCTGTGCTCTGCAGACCGTCAACTTAATCAGATTCTTTTCAAATTTAATACGCACGCATCTTCATGGCCATAATATCTCGCACAAATTCATATTTGGGTCGTGTTCGGTTGTTTTCTTAGGAGTTATTTGCCCTTTTCATACTCAGAAATCAGTCAAATTATGCTTTCTGTACTCTACAGTCTGTGAACATAATCGGATTCATTTGAAACTTAATATGCGGCTGCATGAGCATGGTATCTCACACAAGTGCAAATTTGGGTCATGTTTGTCGATTTCCGCAGGAGTTATTGCCCTTTTCATACTTAGAAATCAGTCAAATTATGCTTTCCGTGCTCTACAGTCAGTGAACTTAATCAGATTCTTCTCTCAAAAAAAAAACCAAACGGGTGTATAATGCCCCGCTAGGCGTTGCTCTTGTTTCATTATTGTTGTGCAGCTCACAGTGAATACTTGGTTATGGTTTTGTGTTTCCTGAGAAAAAGTTTGATAAATTTCCAAGCCTCGAAATAAGCCTCCAACGATCGTTCATGTAATGCTGAGGTTACCACAATTGTGAAATCCACAAACGAATTATAGATTACCACAAAATAAATATACGGCCAGTACATTATTTCCTGCACTGGCAAGTTTTCCCATCAACATTGGCAATCTTTCTTGGCACTATCGGCGCAATTTGTTTAATTGCTTTTTCCCAGAACTTGCACAAATATAAATAAAACAACTCCCGCGATCACACGTGAGTTGTTGCTATTTAGTTTCAAGATAGTTACACAACATGATTCTCTTGTAAAAACTGGGAAGGCGACAGGTTGACAGAAATGAATATTCCCGCAAATGGTTATGCCATAGCTTATAGGTTACGGCCACGTTATTTGAGCATAACCTGCTGGCAGGTTACGTTCTAGGGCCTTTATTTCGAGGCCGGAATTTCCATTTAAATTTGTGTTTTGGGGTTCACCGAGATGCTTGAAGTCTTGGAAAGTGCTGGAGTTTTCAATCTCTTTTTGAGTTCAAGGCATTAAAACTCATGGATGTTTTTTTCATCATATGGAACTTCTCAGGGATTATTTTGGATGTCTACAGGGGCCTTATGTAGGGCCCATACCAATGACATTTTGGCATGATATTTCCCAATTCAAACTTAACTTTCCCAATCTTCAGTCCTCATTCAAATAAAATTTTTCTCCTTCTTTGACTTTTGAAGGCCTCATTCTGACTTTCATCACTTTTTACTGCAACAAAACAGGAACCTCAGCAGGCAGTTTTTAGATATATTTGCAAGTTACATCCCAAGAACCTTGTCAGTTGTTTCTAGGCAAGTCTTGGCTGCCTATATATAGGCAGCCAAGACTTGCCTTAAATACAACTACAAAGCCACAGAATGTCGGCTGTTAAAGGGTTGCTGCATAAATATCTTCATTATTTAATTGTATAAAAACAATTTATTTAATAGAAATTACAGACGAATCATTATTTCATGCAACTGTTTGTTATAAAACTTACTTCATGTGCTATACATGTTGAAGCTTCATGTTTAATATTCTCAGTTAAATATGAAGGTAACATTTATTATTCTTTGTGTGTTTCTTCTCCCAAATAAATTCCCAACTGGAGCCTTCATGATGCAGTCCTTCGCGTGAGACGGGCGCTATTGCGCTCGCAAGAGCCCGTAATTTAAAAAAGATGAGTGCAAAAAATTGCGCCCGTCATCAAACAGTTCATCTTCACTTAAATTGCACTCAACTCACAAGCATTGCCACGCTTCAAGTCAGAATGGACATTTATTTTGTTATTGTCCATTGGTTAATGGTAAAACAAAAACAAAATTAAAACTGCTGTTATATCCCCCCCCCCCCCCCCCCCCCCCCAACCCTCATATCACCATCCACTCTGCAAGAGGGCCGAATCGATATTGTCAGTGAAAACTGAAACATTTCCAGTTTCCTTTATTCACTGCGCATGTCATTATACATCCCCATTCATCCAGTAAACAAAACCGAAAGTACATAGCTAATTTAATCAGAATTTGCTTTAAAAATTCTCATGATTATCTTGTACATACGTTTCATTTCAGATTTTGGTTTTAATCCTCCATTTAATGAATAAAACAAACAGAAAACCATGCGGTGTTGTTTTCATTTTTTGTACAGGTTACAGTTACTCTCGAAGCTAGAAATGGACATAAGTTAAGCATGTCAATCAACACTGCAAACCACCCCCTTGGAAACAGACAAACATAGTCTGTTTAAAAACAGCTGTTTTTAGCTCAACTTGACAAAGTCAAGCTGAGCTATTGCCATCACTTCTCGTCAGTCGGCGTACGTATGTTAGTACGTTAGTACGTACGTCCACAATTTCCTTTGGCACACCTCACAGGTCGCATTTATGATCAGATTACTTTGAAACTTCTTATGCTTGTTTGGGGTGACCTCTAGATGGGAGCTATCGATTTTCTTCAATTTCCGTCAAAAAATGTTGCCGCGGCCAACGTTCTTAGAACTTAGTTTAGTCAAACCACAATATTTCCCTTTGGCACACCCTACAGGGCTCATTTATGATTAGATTGCTTTGAAACCTGGTATGTTTATTTACGGTGACCTCTAGATGGAAGCTATCGATTTTCTTCCATTTCCGTCAAAAAATGTTGCCACGGCCAACGTTCTTAGAATTTAGTCTAGTCAGACCACAATATTTCCCTTTTGTACACCCTACAGGGCACATTTATGATCGGATTGCTTTGAAACCTGGCATGCTTGTTTGGGGAGATGGGAGCTATCGATTTTCTTCGGTTTCTGTCAAAAAAAGTTGCCACTGGCAAAAAAAATGACATTGGTCCCAATGATCTTCAATTTTGCCATTTCATTTATAACTTACCAAGTTCAAGTTTGTCAAGTTGAGCTACAGTGTCATTGACACTTTCATTTTTTAAATATGTACATTTATTACGAATAAACAAAATATAGCTTCACACAAAATCAATAAAAAAAAATCATAATATGAAGACCAGATAAAATTTACGCAATGGAATATGAATAACAAAATAGTTGCCTCCCTTGGCGACATTCAAAAAATTGATTTTACACTGAAATTCATAAATTCACATGTTGCAGAGCATGATGAAATGATAAATGAGCATGTTTTATTAAACCAATAAGTCATACATCATATCGCTGGTTAAATTGTTATATAATTCTCAAATACCAGAGTTGTAATTATTTTTTTATTTTTAATTACCACTTTCTCATTAATTTCTGACCACCCGTTTTCACAGTGAGTTGTGCATGCTCGAAAGTGGCAGTGTTCTTTCACAATGAGTTGTGCACTGCTCGAAAGTGGCAGTGTTCAATCAGTATCTCTGTGATGATGTTCAGCCACTGTGAAAACTATATGTTATGGGCGTGGTTCAGACAACTATTGACAGCAGTATGCACACTTATTTGAAACAAGTCAGTTTTGCTTGAGATTTATAATTTTTTAATAAAGACTTATTACACTGAACACAGACATAATGTATTACACAAAAGACAAATTTAACAACACAAAAACCTCAACTCCCAAAAATATACATAATACAGTATTACAGTTCTATTTGATACCGGGGTAAGTACAGTGTTGCAACAAGTTACCTGTTTTTCCATTTGATGCCTGTAAATTTGACGTCTCAAACAACTTTCGTCCAATTCGAAACTTGGGGGTGGGGGGGGGGGGGGTTTGACTCGAGTAGGGCACCCTGGTTCATAAATCTGAAAAAGGGAGGGGTGGGCTTAATCACGAATATGGGCTTCGACACGGGTGAGTACGGTAGCTGTGTTTAAACACATCTGTCTCAAACATGCATAGTTGTGAAACTTTGGGGAATTTTGCGAGTGCGATTTGCACAAAATCGCACTCGCAACACAATTTGCGAGTGCACTATTTTGCACCCGTAAAATTTACTCACACGAAGGACTGATGATGCAGATTTTCCCAATTGCATGGATCCTGGACCCTTTCCCAAAGAGGGCAGAAGAATCCCTGGGAACTTCAAGCAACTGAGCCTTATTAACTGAATAGTCACTACAATTAGAAATATACTCAGATAAGACACAAGGAATATACTCAAAATAATGGGTGTATTATATTCAGTTAACAGACATTTTATTAACAAACATAAAATTAGGTACCTGGAGAAAAGACAATGGAAGACTGAATAGAATGTTAGTGGACTAAGCTGCCATTTAATGACTGATGTTTTTTATGCGGCAACAAAGCCGAAAAGCAACAAAATTTAAAAAAGTGGAAAAATATAAAATATGATTATGTGAGATATATATATGTACATGAAAAGGGGAGATGGGTGGATAAGACGCCGAAAGGCGGATAAGACGCCATGCCAAAAGCAGACAGGTGGAGAGCATTGGGGACAGAGGAGGGTAAAATTTCCAAGAATTAAGAATTCACTGATGCTTACGTGTACTGTAATCTAGATGGGATTGACAACAATTACAAACAAAGGGACTGACTTAATTGGTAATTAGGTCGAGTTCAGCCGTTGCCAAAGAAAATAGTGCATTCCTGGCATTGACTGAATCAGCCAGATGCAACAGTTGACTTTTTGAACCGCGGGAAACTCTTTTGGTGGGAGTGTATTCTTGCGACTGACAAATTGATTACAAAGAAAATATGTATGGGGTTTCCATTTAAAATTTAAGGTCGGGACCTGCGTGTAACCTGATGAGACTAAAGGTTCAACGTTGCTTTATGTACAGGGACGCAGGTCACT
Source organism: Pictodentalium vernedei (assembly GCA_031216915.1). Taxonomy (NCBI): domain Eukaryota; kingdom Metazoa; phylum Mollusca; class Scaphopoda; order Dentaliida; family Dentaliidae; genus Pictodentalium; species Pictodentalium vernedei. Next base: position 448,188,091 of record CM062296.1, on the reverse strand, counting down.
GAAAAGCTATTAATCTCCAACCTGTGCTCCACTCTCCTGGTAATGAGTCAATCGTATTCCCAGAGATTAGTGAAAGTGTACAACCCTATGGGGGCACGATGACGCCGTGTACTAAGGCGTACTGCACGTCGATGGTACACATGTCTTCAACCAATCTAACCCTGCCTGTGCTGCAGTGCGGGGTTACGATGTTGGGGAGCTGGCAGCTGCTCGTCGTTGCTCGGTGGTTCTCTCCAGGTACTCCGGCTTCCTCCACCCGTAAAACTGTCACGGTCATGATTAGCCATTGTGCATAAATATGTGACCTTAAACATCAATAAATAAATAAATGTACAACCCTATATTGTTTAATAAATACTGCAAGTTCCTGTGAATTTGCTGTCAATTTATTAACCAACATAAAATTAGGTACTGGGAGAAAAGACAATGGAAGAATGAATAGAATGAAAGTGGACTAAGCTGCCATTTAATAACTGATGTTTTTTATGTGGCAGCAAAGCCGAAAATCTACAAAATTTAAACAAAGTGAAAAAATATAAAATAGGATTATGTGAGATATATATGATATGTACATGAAAAGGGGAGATGGGCGGATAAGATGCCACATATGGTCCCCATTTGCCCCAAGTAGCTGAATGTTGATTAATGCCACATGCACTAGGGAACCGCCATATGAACAATGGGGGCCATCCCGCCCAGTTAACAGACATTTTGTCATTTTCCTGTATTCTAGTAATAAAGTAAGCATTTATTCTTTTGCATCTTATTTTAAAGAGTGCACGGAGATCTGTGAGTGTCAAACAAGATAAAATGTATTAAATATGCATATTGGATAAACTGAGACCAGAGGGGCCTTTTAACCTCAGTAATTAAGTGATTTTTAAAGTAATTCATCAGTAAATCACATGATTTTTAGCTCATCTGACTGAAAGTCAGGGTGAGCTTTTCTTGTCACTCTTCGTCTGTCGTCCTGCGTGAAGGTAGTGTTTGAGCCTCTTTCTCCTAAACCACTGGCCGCATTTTAATTATACCCCCCGCAAACAAAGTTACTGGCCACATTTTAATTATACCCCCCGCAAACAAAGTTTGGGGGGTATATAGGAATCACCCTGTCCGTCCGTCTGTCCATCCTTGTAAGCGCAACTCCTCCTAAACCATTTGAAGAATTTTCATGAAACTTTACACAATGGAAGAACTCCATATGAAGATGTGCATGAAGCAATATAATTCCGTTCTGACATTTCCAAGGGGAGATAATCTAACTTATACCGTCTCTCCATCCTTGTAAGCGCAACTCCTCCTAAACCGTTTGAAGAATTTTCATGAAACCTTACACAATGGAAGAACTCCATATGAAGATGTGCATGAAGCAATATAATTCCGTTCGGACATTTCCAAAGGGAGATAATCTAACTGTCCATCCTTGTAAGCGCAACTCCTCCTAAACCGTTTGAAGAATTTTCATGAAACTTTACACAAAGGAAGAACTCCATATGAAGATGTGCTTGAAGCAATATAATTCCGTTCGGACATTTCCAAGGGGAGATAATCTAGCTTATACCGTCTGCACATCCTTGTAAGCGCAACTCCTAAACCGTTTAAAGAATTTTCATAAAACTTTACAAAATGGAAGAACTCCATATGAAGATGTGCATGAAGCAATATAATTCCATTCTGACATTTTCAAGGGGAGATAATCTAACTTATACATTTCAGGCGTGGGGGGGGTATCACTTTGTGAGTTTGCTCACAGTACCTCTAGTTAAATTTATAAGTAGTGGTTATATAGGGGCATTTTGATTTTTAGCTCACCTGACTCAAAGTCAGGGTGAGCTTTTCTTATCACTCTTCATCCGTCGTCCTGCGTGAAGGTAATGTTTGAGCCTCTTTCTCCTAAACCACTGGCCACATTTTAATTAAATTTCATGTAAGTAGTGGTCATATAGGGGCATTTTGATTTTTATCCAAAATAGGTTTCGGCACATATTGAGCAGAGGTGCGGGGAAAAAATGGCCAAATTTTTTGAAAATCATCTTCTAATGAAGCACCAGTAGCAGAGACTTGATATGTTGTATACAGAGTCCTTTTGAGGTTTAGAATCAAGTTTGTTCAAGAGAAGTTTGTCGGGCATTATTTGCCTTTGTTATGGGAGGGACAAAAATTTTGGCCACGCCTAAAATTTCTATTTTCAGAACCGTGAGGTCGATTTGAACCAAATTTGATATGAGATGATAATGGGTCACAAGTAGTTGATTGATGCAAAATGCAAAAAAAAATTTTCTCATTGCCCCATGGGAACCTCGGGAGCTCAAAATAGGAAAAACCTTAAAACTGCCATATCTCCAAAACTACACAGCACAGAGAATTCTTATTTTGTATAAAGCTTACTTTTATCCAGTAGAATAGAATGGTTAAAAAAAATCCCTATCGGTTTGATCACAAGGTACTTTTTTCAGGACTTTGAAAAAGTGGTGAGTCAGCACTTTTTAACACTGTAGGCAATGGGAAAAACATTAAAAAATAATCTTCTCCAGATCCAGCAGGCAGAATCTTTTGATATTTGGTATGCAATATTGTAGGGTGGATCTGATTCAAATTTGTTCATATCGGGCCCCCTGGGTTCATATTTGGGCTCAGTATAGGAGCCCGATTTCGAACGTAGTGCATTTCAGGCAAATTTCTTAAAAAATCTTTTTTTCCAGATCCAGCAGGCAGAATCTTTTGATATTTGGTATGCAACATTGTGGGGTGGATCTGATTGAAGTTTGTTCAAATCGGCTCCCTGGATTCATATTTGGGCTCACTATAGAAGCCCGAATTCAAACTTAGTGCATTTCAGGCAAATTTCTTCAAAAATCTTCTCCAGATCGAGCAGGCAGAATCTTTTGATATTTGGCATGCAACATTGTGGTGGTGGATCTGATTCAAGTTTGTTCATATCGGCCCCCTGGGTTTATATTTGGGCTCAGTATAGAAGCTCGAATTCGAACTTAGTGCATTTCAGGCAAATTTCTTAAAAAATATTTTTCTCCAGATCCAGCAGGCAGAATCTTTTGATATTGGGTATGCAACATTGTGGGGTGGATCTTGGATCTGATTCAAGTTTGTTCAAATCGGCCCCCTGGATTCATATTTGGGCTCACTATGGAAGCCCGAATTCGAACTTAATGCATTTCAGGCAAATTTCTTTTTTAATCTTCTCCAGATCCAGCAGGCAGAATCTTTTGATATTTGGTATGCAACATTGTGGGGTGGAACTGATTCAAGTTTGTTCAAATCGGCCCCCTGGGTTTATATTTGGGCTCAGTATAGAAGCTTGAATTCGAACTTAGTGCATTTCAGGCAAATTTCTTTAAAAAAATCTTCTCTTCAAGATCCAGCAGGCAGAATCTTTTGATATTAGGTATACACCATGCTTAGGGGGGTGAGATTCAAGTTTGTTCAAGCCAAGTCCCTGGGTTCATATTTGGGCTCACTGCGGTAGTCCTAATTATAACTTAGTTCAAAATGAGGAATTTTCTTTAAAAATCTTCTTCAGATCCAGCGGTTGGAATGTTTTGATATTTGATACTTAGCATCTTTAGGGGTGAGATTCAAGTTTGTTCAAGCCATGTCCCTAGGTCCATATTTGGACTCACTGTGGAAGCTTGAATTGTAACTTAGTTCAAAATGAGGAATTTTCTTTAAAAAAAACTTCTTCAGATCCAGCAATCGGAATGTTTTGATATTTGGTGTGCAGCATTCTTAGGGGGTGAGATTCAAGTTTGTTAAAGCCAAGTCCCTGGGTTCATATATGAGCTCCCTGTGAGAGCCCGAATTATAACTTAGTTCAATATGAGGAATATTCTTTAAAAATCTTCTTTTTTTTTTAGATCCACTGGTCAGAATCTTTGGATATTTGGTATAAGCTTTTCCGAGGTGGAGCAGATGCAACTTGTTGAAATCAATTCTCTGGGTTGATATTTAGGCTACCATGTCAGTTGAGCGCCCTCAGGCCCCTTGGGGCCTCTTGTTGTGCAAATTAGGATTAGGCTCATATTGAGCAGAGGGGTGCAGAAAAAATGGCCAAATTTTTTGAAAATCTTCTAATGAGCCACCAGTAGCAGAGACTTGATATGTGGTATACAGAGTCCTTTTGAGGTTTAGAATCAAGTTTGTTCAAGAGAAGTTTGTCGGGCATTATTTGCCTTCGTTATTGGATGGGCAAAAATTTTGGCCACGCCTAAAATTTCTATTTTCAGAACCGTGAGGTCGAATTGAACCAAATTTGATATGAGATGATAATGGGTCATAAGTAGTTGATTTATGGGAAAAAAATTTTCTCATTGCCTCGTGGGAACCTTGGGAACTAAAAATAGGAAAAACCTTAAAACTGCCATTATCTCCAAAACTACACGGCACAGAGAATTCTTATTTTGTATAAAGCTTACTTTTATCCAGTAGAATAGAATGGTTAAAAAAAATCCCTATCGGTTTGAACACAAGGTACTTTTTTCAGGAATTTGAAAAAGTGGTGAGTCAGCACTTTTTAACACTGTAGGCAATGGGAAAAACATTAAAAAATCTTCTCCAGATCTAGCAGGCAGAATCTTTTGATATTTGGTATGCAACATTGTAGGGTGGATCTGATTCAAGTTTGTTCAAATCGGCCCCCTGGGTTCATATTTGGGCTCAGTATAGGAGCCCGATTTCGAACTTAGTGCATTTCAGGCAAATTTCTTAAAAAATCTTCTTCTCCAGATCCAGCAGGCAGAAACTTTTAAAAATTTGGTATGCAACATTGTGGGGTGGATGTGATTCAAGTTTGTTCAAATCGGCCCCCTGGATTCATATTTGGGCTCAGTATAGAAGCCCGAATTCGAACTTAGTGCATTTCAGGCAAATTTCTTAAAAAAAATCTTTTGATATTAGGTATGCACCATGCTTAGGGGGGTGAGATTCAAGTTTGTTCAAGCCAAGTCCCTGGGTTCATATTTGGGCTCCCTGTGGGAGCCCGAATTATAACTTAGTTCAATATGAGGAATTTTCTTTAAAAATCTCTTCAGATCCAGCAGTCGGAATGTTTTGATATTTGGTGTGCAGCATCCTTAGGGGGGTGAGATTCAAGTTTGTTAAAGCCAAGTCCCTGGGTTCATATATGGGCTCCCTGTGGGAGCCCGAATTATAACTTAGTTCAAATAACTTAGTTCAATATGAGGAATATTCTTTAAAAATCTTTTTTTTTAGATCCACTGGTCAGAATCTTTGGATATTTGGTATAAGCTTTTCTTAGGTGGAGCAGATGCAACTTGTTGAAATCAATTCTCTGGGTTGATATTTAGGCTACCATGTCAGGTGGGCACCCTCAGGCCCCCTGGGGCCTCTTGTTCATCTAGTTTGCAGAATTTGCAACCTGAATGCAATTTATAAGTTAAATTTGATATTTCAAAGTTTTGTAAAGAGCTTGGTGTTTGAAAGTTATAGAAATTAAGTTGTATGATCAAGAAATCTAATTCGGTTGCATCATCTGTATTTATATTGTAAAACATAGCTTATACTGTATCGAAGGAAGAAGCTTGGACTCAGTCCTTTGATAGATCACAGGCTTTGTGTTCAAAGACAATTGTTCTTGTGCACTGTGGAGTAAAGTATGAAATCTCATTTAAATCTTTGTAATTTTTGTATATTAAATTTTTTTCAGGTTACCAAAAACAAGAAGTGGAAAGAAATTTGTTCTGCAATCAATATTGGTTCTTCTGCAAGTGCTGCATTCACACTGAAGAAAAATTACATTAAACATTTGTTTCCATTTGAATGTCGGTTTGATAGGGGTGGATTAGATCCCCAGCCTATACTTGCACAGATGGAGGCACAATTACAACAGAAGAGGGACCAAAAACATCGGGGTAGAGCCCCATCACCAGGTAAATAAACCGATTTTCTCTCATTAACACTAAGTATTTTAACCCTCAGGTTTTTGAATTTGAAAGATGTAAGTGCACATTTTAGTTTATTCTCATCCTGCTTTAGTGATTTTCAGAAGGATTTTTAGTTAAGCGTCTCTGTAGAATTGAACTTGAAATCTCAACTGTGGATTGATATATTTGATTGTGAGGAACCAGTGCATGGGATTCCCATCTTGATCTTCCAAACTGAAAAAAAAATTTCCTTTAACCTTTCACCCAGCGTAATGTCCAAAACCAACCAGCACTATTCACAAAAATCACCATACAATTCTCAAAATTTTTTTCATTTTTTGACTCGAGAACATAGCTTATGACCCCTCATTTGAATAAGCTCATTAAGCTATGTTTTTGATGCAAAAAATGAAAAAAACTAGTCAATCACCAATTTTGTTTGCAAATGTCTGCCTTTCGTGTTAGGTAAATGGTTAACCATTGTTGAGCAAATGATTAAGGCCCAGCTTATTTTCAGTTTGCACAGATGATAGAGGGTGATTGAGTGCCTCAAATGTGCAGGCTGAATATAAGTAATACCAACCCTAGGTGTCATGATAATCAAGTTTGTTCAGAGCAGATCATTTCATACCTAAATGTAATTGAAGTTGGATTTTGTCCCTCAAAGGTATCTTGTGTGAATGTGTTTTGTAAGCAAGTTTTCATTTAAACATAAATTGCAATAAAATAATTAAAACAATTGAGTCCGTCCATAGCAATGAAGGGCAAAGAAAAAAGTACTGGAATATCTACCTCCTCCCCCCCCCCCCCCCCCCCCCCCCAAAAAAAAAAAAATAATAAATAAATAAATCGCTCAAATATCTTAAACAGTATTCAGAAGAGTCATCTTTGAATGATGATTTTTGTGTTTAACCCTGGAGGGTTGGCACTTTCATTACAAAGAGCCTTAAAGAGGGTTGCTTGAAACTAATTAGGTCATAAAAATGTTGAAATTACTCATAGAAAAATCAGTTCGCTTTTTCCAGTTTTAAGCATATTTTAATCGGACCTTTAGATTACCCCCAAGTCATGATGCTTAATGTTGTCCTAAAATATGGCTGTGTCCCTAAATTTTGAGAGTTGTGCAGAAGAAATTTTTCAACCAAAATCAAGTAAAGTTTGTGATATGTTGGGCATATAGGAAATATAATTTGTTGATGAATGCAAATTGAGAACACTACAGAGAACAGAAAGATAATAAATATTGCATGGGATCAGGTGACCTTGGATCTCGGTACATTTGAATTACAATGTTGTTAGTCTAATTTGGTAACTTTTGACCATGGTCCAAAAAGTGAATTCGACAAATGATTTCCGACCTGCTAAAAATTATTTTTGTTAATCTGGGGGAATTTCAAGGCCCTTGGTATAATTTAAGGACTTTCAGTGCCATGAAAATTGGTTGAATTTGGAGTAGTGCTGGGAGGTTAACCGAAAATACAACTCTGTTTCAGTTATTTAAAAACACCGACCGACCTGAATGTGTGATAACCATCAATCGGGACACGCACGGTTATTTAACCCTTTACCCAATGAATCGGCAACATCCGCCCGCATAATATGCAAATTCATCAGCAGAAAAAATACTATTTTTCCAAAAATTTCAACAAAACCATATCACGTGACACCTCTTTGGAACAAGCTCATTCCAATGAGGGGGTCACATGATATGGTTTTGTTGAAATTTTTGGAAAAATTTTTTAAAATGTTAATTAAAATAATAAATTTTGATATCGTCGGCGTTGGGTAAAGGGTTAACTGCACAATCTTGAATGCTGTCACTTCGTGTAATGTATTAAATAAAAAGGGTGGAAATCACAGAAAAAAATCAGAGCCAGATAGGCCTAATTAATACCTTTTTTGCTCCCATAATATAATTGTATTTACGTATTAAATAAACTTTCTTTCGAATGACAAATGAATGAGATGATGAAAATCACCCCATGCAGTGTGAGATTGAAAGCGCCACCTGGCTTTGGACAAAAATTAAACAAACATCGAATTACCAAAATGACCACACACTTGAATGCAATATTCAAGCATCTGCTGGCCGCTGTCAGTAATTTCTGTTTTTAATTGCATGGAATTAAAAAAACAGTTGTACACTATACTTGCACCAATAACATTTTCAAGATTCAGGGCTTTCAGTATCAATACACGAAACTCAGCACGATATTCATTATTTTTCATGACCTTCAACACCAACGGTAAAACACGGTATCTATAAAATGATCAATTTATAAAATGCGGTTTCCTTTGAACTGGAACTTGCCACTTGCTCCGCATTTAAACTGTCCAATATTTTCATTTCCACATGTAATTTTGAAAGATTTAACCTCAAAATAGGTTTCAAATTCACAATTGAAGTCCGATAAAAATTAGGGTTACCATGACCTAAATGAGCGACTTTTACTTTGTAAAATTTTTAGGGTCGGCATAATTGTTTAGGGTCGGTGGGGGTACCCCAAACAAAGTGATTTCGTTTCTTTGGTCTGACATTTCACAACATTACATCTTCAGCATTTTTTACCCAAGTTCTACATCGCTACCACAGCATTTTCCTCCTATCTTGGTGGGGTGGGGGGCTGCCAATGCTATTCAACTGTATATCCAAGGCTTTGTGAACAGTCTTCATTGTCTTCTGGGTTAATGGTTCACTGTACATGTGCTGCACTATATATAATCTCATAATTTTAGAGAGAGAAGAAGGTACTTGCACTTTGAACTTGTATTAAAACTAATATTTGCCAGCAGGCCACGAAATTTCACGCGAACGATCGTTTCGTTCGCGGGATGGTTACGCAAATCCAAAAACCCGCAAACGATGTTTCGTTCACGCAAAAAAATATGACATGAACAAAATTTTATAGTCCGAATTCTTTGTTTATTGATGTGTCAGTGTGCCGTGATACTCTGATCGCCAGATAAGAAATACAACGAATGAGTATGAAGTAGAAGTGGTAGTTTGTCCTGTTGCTTGGACTTATATAGTACTGTATTTTACATGTGCGATTCTAAACACAACATTTCAACATTTATTTTCACGAACATTATGTAAGTAAAGTAACTGACAGCACGAAAGCACGAAACAAATCAACCATTGTGGGGGTTTTTCCGTGGTTGTGTTCTATTTGATATTGGTGTAGATTCAGCGTGCTTTCCCCCTCATTATTGTTGCGTGTGAATTCGCCTCAGTTTTTTTTTCTTCATATCTTATGGATCAAACAAAGGGATGCAAAGGTTGAGATTGAAGACACTAATTTTAGAATTTGGACTTGAACAGTATTTGCAGTGGCATTGATATGGAAATGCAGAAAAATATTCAAGGAAAAACTTGATCTAACGTTAAACATTTATGTGGGCCGAAATGGCATGGGCCTGGAACACCTATGGTTGTTTCACTAGTAGACTTCAATTTTTTTGGTAAACATGCATGCACTGGTGTTTGTTTTATTTTTTTTATGAATGGCGCAGTGATCTGTCAATATTTTCTCAGCCCCAGTCCTGAGGTCTTGCATCCATTGATGTTTATTAGCGAAAGAATCGTATGCTGACTCGAGCCTTCCTTTGCTGACATTAACAACACCAGCCACTGGTATTGTCTATGTCAGCAAAGGAAGGCTTGAGTCACATGTAATATTCATTGATTGCGGAATGGCTTCTACGTCAATATTCATTATTGCTCTAATTTATTACAATGAATACTAGTCTCTTTAAATACTTTGTTTCTTAATGGTTTTACCATATTGGTATAAGCGTAAACCTGTACAACTTATGTCAACCACTGAATATTTCATATCATATCTTGTTTTAATCACGTAACCTTTTGCGTAACCAATTGTTTGCGCAAAAATAATTAACATGAACGAAACAATGGGTTACGCAAGCCCAAAACACACGAACGAAAAATGGGTTCCGTAAATTTTTTAAATTTCATGGCCTGTTTGGGAAAAAACCCAAGTGTTTATAATGTTTAATACTTGAATATTTTTCTTTAAAAAAAAAAAACCGAAACTGGACTCAACTCTTTAAAAAAAAGTAGAAACCGTGGTAAAATTTCATAACCTTCCAGCACTAATTTGGAGGCATTGAACCTGCCATCACTCCATTATGTGTGGTGCTACAAAAGAAAATCAATCTCTCTGTCCCCAAATTCAGCTCATCTCGAGCCCATCTTTAATAGATCTTCACTGTTAGTTTACTTCCAGCACGATATGACCGTGACTGTTGAAAGTGTTGTTAATAAATAAATTTTAGTTTTCTAAATGTTTTCACAATAACATTTCATCAGATGGAGAAGGTAGAGACGAAGTACCATTTTTATTATTACCCTTGTCCATCTGACTGCACATCTGTCTGTCTGTCCATCCCAAATATGGTTTCGGATTGTAACTTTAGTTTGACGAAACGAAATGAAACAAAATTTTATACACAGGTTTAAAACCACAATACATGTTGGGTTTGATAGTGGGCTTGATCTGATATTTTTTGGCAGAGTTATGACCCTTTTCATACTTAGACGACATGTAAGTACGTCACGTACATTCGTCCCGAATATAGTTTCCGGTCGATAACTTCAGTTTGACTGAACGAAATGAAACAAAATTTTATACGTAGATTTACAACCACATAATACAGGTTGGGATTGATAGTGGGCTTGGATTGATATATTTTGGCAGAGTTATGGTCCTTTTCTGATTTTACATGTTGATATTGGTTTCTGAATGGTAACTTGATTTATAGGTGTTCGATTTCAATCAAACTTGGAATATGGCGTTCTCAAGATTTTGAGTGTTGTGCGATCATTTTTTAGCTTATCTTGACAAAGTCAAGCTGAGCTAATCTCATCGCTGTCCGTCACCATGTTTTGGTCTTCTCCAAAGCCACTGGGCCAATTCAAGTGAAAGTTTGTGTGAGTGATGGTCCCAAAGGGGCATTTCATTTTTGTTCAACTCAACATGCGCAGCCCCATAGGGAGGGAGTGGGGGGAAAATGCTCCAAAATATTTTTAAAATCTTCTCAAGAACCAGTGTGTACAATGACTTGATATTTGCTATGGAGGTGTAGAATCAAGTTTGTTCAAACGAAGTTCGTGAAGTAATATTTGGCTTTGTAATAGGAGGGGTAAGATTTTTGGTCCCGCCCAAAATTTCTATTTTCTGAACTGATGGTCCGATATGCACCAAATTTGGTTTGTGGTATTATTGGGTCATAAGTACTTGCTTGACCCATGCAAAAAAAAAAAAAATCCTGCATCCCCATGGAAACCCTGGGAGCTAAAAACAGAAATATTTTCAAACGCCCATATTTCCCAAACCACACGGAACAGAGAGCTGTTATTTGGTATGAAGTATCCTAAGGACCAGTAGAATTGAAAGGTGAAAAAAAAAATTGCCATTGGTTATGTTAGGGTGTTCTGTAATGGGCATCGAAAAAATGCTGAGTCAGTATATTAGCAAAAATTTTTTAAAAATCTTTTCTCCAGAGCCAATCATCAGAATCTTTTGATATTTGGTATACAGCATTCATAGGGGGGTCAGATAAAAGTGTTGAAATACAGCTCATTGGTTCATATTTGGGCTCTCAACAGGAGCCCGAAGTTTTAACATTGGGAAATATTCTTTAAAAATCTTCTTCAGAACCACCAGTCAGAATCTTTTAATGTTTGGTATACATCATTGTTATGACTGTCAGATTCAAGATTGTTCAAACCAAGTCCCTAGGTTAATATTTGGGCTTCCTACGGAAGCCCAACTTTTATCTTTGTTCAATATGGAGGGTAATTTAAAGAAATCTTCTTCAGATCCACCAGTCAGAATGCTTTGATATTTGGTATGCAACATTTCTATGGTGGTCAGATTCAAGTTTGTTCAAATCAGATCCCTAGGTATATATGTGGGCTCACTATGGTAGCCCAAATTTTTACTTAGTGCAATATGAGGAAATTTCTTAAAAAATCTTCTTCTTCAGATCCACCAGTCGGAATGCTTTCATATTGGGTATATAACATCTCGGGGAGGGGGGGGTCAGATTCCAGGTTCAAATCGAGTGCCTAGGTTAATATTTGGGCTTCATATGGGAACATGAAATTTAACTTAGTACAATATGAGGGAATTTCTTCAAAAATCTTCAGATCCACTTGTCAGAATGCTTTCACATTTGGTATACAACATCTCTAGGGGGGTCAGATTCAAGTTTGTTCAAATCGGATCCATAGGTTAATATTTGGGCTCGCTGTGGTAGCCCAAATTTGAACTTAGTGCAATTCGAAAAAATTTCTTTACAATTTCTCTTCTTCAGATCCAACAGTCAGAATGCTTTCATATTCGTTACACAACATCTCTAGGGAAGTCAGATTCAACTGTGTTCAAATCAAGAGTCTGGGTTAATATTTGAGCTCTCTGTGGGAGCCGGAATTGGCTGTATTGCTGAAGAATTACAAATTTTGTATTCAGTACCCTCTGGAGTTGTGTAACTAAGATTAATCCACATAGGTTGTATCAAGGGGCTTCATGGAGGAGCTCTACATTTTACTTTATGATCAACTGAAGAAAAGGCATGATGCCCAGATTATTTTTGTCACTCCTGAGGGACTCCAGGATTGACAGTGCAGCCTATGGAGATGGCTTGCTTAATGTGGACTCATTCTTGGACTCTGTTTAATTGTGTTCTGATCAAGATGAGCGCTTCAGGCCCCGTGGGGTCTCATGTATTTGAGTTAAGGTCCCTTTTTGTGCCCTCAGAACCTCCTAGGGGCATTGTTTTCACCATGTCCATCTGTTAACTTTTGGTTTCCATCCAATAACTAAAGAACTGCTTATTTGATCAAATCATAATTTTAGGGGCAACGTGTATGACTAGACAATGCTTCCTTTCGATTTTGGTCCAGCTAGTTCCCCGTGGGAACCCCAGGAAGTGAAGCAGTGCTGTTTTACTGGTAAAATAGGACCCAATCAGCAATGTTTGGGAGGTGCAAACCCTCTCTAAAATGGCAACATGGCTTATTAACTCTCATCCCTGGTCTTGAGTTGATACTAATGTGGTCATGATTAGCCATTGTGCAAAAATATGTGACCTTAAACACCAATAAATAAATGGTCCAACTAGCAAATTCAATATGGCTGCCACGAATGCCATTTTGAATTTGGTTTCCGTCCAATAACTAATGAATACTTACTCGAATCATTTTTATTAGCTAAACTTTACAAAGTCAAGCTGAGCTATTGCCATCACTTCTCGTCTGTCGGCGTACGTACGTCCACAATTTCCTTTGGCACACCGCACAGGTCGCATTTATGAACAGATCGCTTTGAAACTTGGTATGCTTGTGTGGGGTGAGCTATCGATTTTGTTCAATTTCCGTCAAAAAATGTTGCCGCTGGCAATGTTCTTAGAACTTAGTTTAGTCAGACCTCAATATTTCCCTTTGGCGCACCATACAGGGCACATTAATGATCGGATTGCTTGGAAACCTGGCATGCTTGTTTGGGGTGACCTCTAGATGGGAGCTATCGATTTTCTTACATTTTTGTCAAAAAATGTTGCCGCTGGCAACAACCTTTGTACTTAGTTTAGTCCGGCATCAATATATTCCTTTGGCACGCCAGATTGGGCACATTTTATCAGATCGGTGTGAAACTTGGTATGCTTGTTTGGGGTTGCCTCTAGATGGGAGCTATCGATTTTCTTCAATATCTGCCAAGAAATGTTGCCGCTGGCAACAACCTTTGATGAACTTAGTGCAGTTATGCATCAAAATATCCCTTTCGCACACCCTGCAGGGCACATTTATTATTAGATCACTTTGAAACTTGGTATGCTTGTTTGTGTGACCTCTAGATGGGAGCTATCGATTTTCTTCCATTTCCGTAAAAAAATGTTGCTGCTGGCAATGACCTTTGAACTTAGTTTAGTCAGGCATCAATATATTCCTTTGGCATGCTCTACAGGGCACATTTATGATCAGATCGTTTTGAAACTTTGTGTGCTTGTTTGGGGTGACCTCTAGATGGGAGCTATCGATTTTCTTCCATTTCCGTCAAAAAATGTTGCCGCTGGCAACGTTCTTAGAACTTAGTTTAGTCAGACCTCAACATTTCCCTTTGGCACACCCTACAGGGCACATTTATGATCGGATTGCTTTAAAATCTGGCATGTTGCACATTTTTGACCAGATCACTTTGAAACAAGGTATGCTTGTTTGGGATGAGCTTTAGATGGGAGCTATTGATTTTCTTCCATTTCCCTCAAAAATAGTTACCGCTGGCAATGACCTTCAATTAACTTGAACAATATTTCCCTTTGAGGTAGCCTGCAGTGCACATTTTTGACCGGATCACTTTGAAACTTAGTGTGCTTGTTTGGGGTGACCTCTAGATGGAAGCTATCGATTTTCTTCTATTTCCGTCAAAAATAGTTGCCATTGGCAACAACCTCTGATGAACTTAGTAAAAACTTAGTACAGTGAAGCATCAATATTTCACTTTGACACACCCTGCAGGGTACATTTATGATTGGATCACTTGCAGACTTGGGGTGCTTGTGTGGAGTGACATCTATATGGGAGCTGTCGATTTTCTTCCATTTCTGTCAAAAAATGTTGCCGCTGACCTTTGAACTTAGTTTAGTCAGACCTCAATATTTCCCTTTGACATACCCTTCAGGGCACATTTATGATCGGATCACTTTGAAACTTGGTATGTGTGTTCGGGTGGACCTCTAGATGCGAGCTTTTGCTTTTTTTCATTTCCATAAAAAATTATTGTTGTTATCACCAGCCTTTGAACTTACTGCATTTGTGCAGCAACTTATCCCTTTGCACTCTCTCCAAGGTATATTTATGAATTTCCATAAAAAAAAACAAAAAGACATTGCCACAAGCAATGACCTTCAAACTTAGTGCATTTGTGCATTAACATCTTCCTTTGGCATGCCTCAGAGGGCACATTCATTATCAGGTTGTTTTGAAACTTTGTATACTTATGCAGGGTGACAAAGACAGGAGCTATTGATTTTCTTTTCATTTCCATCAAAAACTGTTGCTGTTAGCAACAATCTTTGAATTTATTGTATTTGTGCATCAACATTCTTCTTTGACATGGCTTACAGGCCACATTTATCATAGGATTGTTTTTATACCCCCCGCAAACAAAGTTTGGGTAGGTATATAGGAATCACCCTGTCCGTCTGTCCATCCTTATAAGCACAACTCCTAAACCGTTTGAAGAATTTTCATGAAACTTTACACAATGGAAGAACTCCATATGAAGATGTGCATGAAGCAATATAATTCCATTCTGACAGGTGCGGGGGGTATCACTTTGTGAGCTTGCTCACAGTACCTCTAGTTGAACTTGATGTGCTCATTAGGCAAGACCTTTTGATAGGAGCTATTGATTAGCATTCATTTCTGTGAAAAACGTTGCCATTTACAATAAATAACCTCTGAACTTGCTGCATTTGTGTATCAACATTCTTCCTTTAGCCAGTCTCACAGTTTACATTTAAAAATGCATGGAGTACTCAGACTTTGTGCACACACAATGCTGTTATGTTGAAATTTCATCAAATAACATTGGTACCAATGATCTTCAATTTTGCCATTTCAGTTATAACTTACCAAGTTCAAGTTTGTCAAGTTGAGCTACAGTGTCATTGACACTTTCATTTTTAGCTTAACTTGACAAAGTCAAGATAAGCTATTGCCATCACGCGTGCAGAAATCTGTTAGTCTGTGAGTCTGTTCATATTTTCCTTTAGCACAGGCTACACCCTGTAGTTCTTGTCTGATGATAACAAAATTTTATATGCAGGTTTGGGGTTATGTCTAGATGAGAACGTCCCCTTTTGGTCGTGATCGGTAAACTGGTATGGCTGCCCGAGCCTAAAACCATTAGCACAGTCTACAGGTCGTATTTATGAAGGGATTTCATTGTAACTTGATAGGATGCCTCTGTATGATGTCTAGATGGGAACTTCCCTATTTGGTCGCGATCTGTCAACCGTGACGACTGCCCGAGCCCAAAACCCGAAAACCTTTAGCACAGTCTGAAGGTCATATTTATGTAGGGATTTCATTGTAACTTGATAGGTTGACTTCATATAATGTCTAGATGAGAAAGTCCCCCTTTGGACATGATTGGTCAACTGTGACAGCTACAGGGGCCTGAAGTCCGAAAACCTTTAGCACAGTCTGCAGGTCACATTTATGAAGGGATTTCATTGTAACTTGGTAGGATGACTCCAAATAATGTCTAGATGAGAACGTCCCCTTTTGGTCGCGATCATTCAGCCTTGATGGCTGCCCGAGCCCAAAAACCTTTAGCATACTCCATAAGTCTTATTTATGGAAGGATTTCATTGTAACTTGTTAGGTTGACTTCATATAATGCCTAGATGATGACATCCCCTTTTGGTCATGTTTGGTCAACTGTGACGGTTTCAGGGGCCCAAAAACCTTGAGCACAGTCTACAGGTCATATATATGAAAGGATTTCATTATAACTTGGTACAATCACTCCAGATTAAGCCCAGATGACAACGCCCCCTTTTGGTCGCGATCATTCAACCATGATGGCTTCCCGAGCCCAAAACCCGAAAAACTTTAGTGCAACCTGCAGGTCGTATTTGTGAAGGGATTTCATTGTAACTTAGTAGAATGACTCAGTATAATGTCGAGATGAGGACGTCCCCTTTTAGTTGCAATCGGTCTACCGTCATTGCTACACAGGCCTGAAGCCTGAAAACGTTTAGTACAGTCTACAGGCCATATTTATGAAGGGATTTTAATGTAACTTGATAAGATGACTCGTTTTGGAATAATTTCACTGTAACTTGGTAACTTTTGTTGACATATCTTAACTGTGAGGGCCACATACATTAACTGTGAGGTAATATTAACCCACCCCTCGGCTCTTTAGTACAGTGTGCACCTCATATTATTTTTCTTAAAAACGTAGCATACAGAGAACAGAAATTAACACATTCCCAATTATCACAATTCTTGTCTTATTTCATAATCCTTTCATAAACATTGAACATTATCCTTTTCATCAAACATAACATGCAGACAAGTTAAGCTACAGTGTCATTGACACTTTCATTTAATTATGTATTGTTGGTGTCTAGAGGAAGCTTTCTTTTAATTTCAGAAATTCATCAAGACCATGTGTGACCTTTCATTGGAGAGATCACATTCAATTGCTCAATTTGTAAATTATGTTTGTGGGTGTGGCAGACAATTTGTTAGGTGAAGGGTTAAATAGAACAGTCATCAGTAATGAATTGTATTATATTTTTTCAGCAGGCTCTCAGGGTTCATCCCAGGATGCCTTCCCAGCAATTGGAACACCAAATAGCAATAGTCAAGGTCTTGATCCGTTTTCTCCTGGCATGCAGCAACATTATATGCCAAATGATCATAGCATGGGACACATGGGTGGAATGGTTCCCGCAAATCATCAGATGATGAACAGAAACTCGATGTTGCAGGCTGGTTCCATGCATGGTGGCCCAGGAATGCACCCACAGATGGGTGGGCCAAATATGATGATGCCCAACAATTATAACAGTATGCCAAATAGTGGGATGATGGGAAACAGTGTTCCAGGACAACCACAGAATATGATGGGTAACAACATGAATGGACCACAGAATATGATAGGTGGTCCCTCAAACAGCATGTATCCAGGGAACATGAATGCTCCACCACAGCAAAACAGTATGATGTCAAATATGAATGCCCCACCTGCAAACAGTATGATGGGCATTCAAAATGGTAGTGGAATTCCTCCTGCTGCTGGAAATTCTATGTTGACAAATCAGGACAGTGTCAGTGTTAAAGATCCATTCTCAGACGATATTAATAGTGGTGTAAATAATTATCCAAACCCCAGCTCAAGTGCTCTCACACAATCTTCTTTCTCAGGAATGCCCACCCAAAGTACTGCATCCAGTAACTTTAATTATAATCGCCCTTCCATGCCAGTCCAAAATGTGCCTGCTTCCTTTCCTGGTAATAACCAGAATAATAACCATGTTGGTTTTGAAGAAGGAGGAAATAAAATGCATAATCAAGGACCAGAATCTTGTGAACAAACTCCTCTTGTGAACAGTTCAGATTTTCAGTCAAAACAGTCTAGTGAAGGATTTAGCAGTAGTAGTGTTCCAGTTTCAACCAGTAAAGAAAAGCGAAGTTCATTTCCGTTTGGCAGTCAGTTTGAAAGACCAGATAAGTAAGTAGTTACCTCTGCTCTCATTCTTAGGCCCCACTTAGTAGATCTGTTTCTCATGTCAGTTTTTGTAAAATTGCATGTGGACAGGCGTTTTCTTTATTTTATTTTTTATTTTTAGCTGCGACCTTTTTTATTAGCTGCGACCAGCAGCTCTATAAGTGGCAATGTCGGTCTGTCTGTGACCAACGAGTTTCAAAACTCACTAACTTTTTAAATACTTAATGGAATGACTTTATATTTGGCATGTAAGTGTATCTTATTGATGTCTATCCACTGTTCAATGCATGTGTTGTTCCAAATATTTTTGTTGTAGTTATGGCCTTTGATGAACTTAGAATTTTGTGAGATTGCACCACCCGTCGCAGCTACGGTGTCGATGTCGCGATGTTTTATTATTTCTTTGCCATCAAACGTTCTGAGTTAATGTTCTCGACTTGTTTTATATTCTTGCCCTCACAATCTACAGAATAGCTTGGGTTGTGGTGTATTTCGGCCTTTGAGTTCAAGAAGGCTTTGTAATGCTTGTACTCAAGGGACAAATTTTTCAGTTTTATTAACATGGGTAAAATATCAGATAACCATTTCAAGTTTGCATTGGTCATAAAAAGAGAGCATGCAGCCGCCAAAAGAACAATGCGGGAGGGCCTGGGAAACAGATTTTTTACTTTTTTAGGCCTTATTTTTCCTTTTTTGGCATCAGTTTTGTAGCAGCGTTTGACTTGATAAAGAAAAGTTGCCAGGGTTTAAACCTTTACCCAATGCACATGATATCAAAATTTATATTATTTTTCTCATAACATTTTTCAGATAACAAACCCATACATTGTGACACCTCATTGGAACAAGCTTGTTCGAGTGAGAAGTCATATGATATGGTTTTGCTGAAAGTTTAAAAAAAAAAAAGAAAAAATTTCTGCTGCTCAGTTTGAAATTGTGCATTTGAATGCAGTCTTTTCATTTAGTAAAAGGTTAATCTAGGGCCTTTTAGGAGCCGCATTTCTGACCCATTCCCAGTGTGAAATCGGGAGTACAATTCCCAGCTGAACTGACCATGTTTTTCCCTGACCTACCATCCCTCAGTTAGCTAATCCTTTCATTACGGAGTCCAATCCTGAACACATTACATTCATATTTGTAAACACTATCACTGAGGGAGGGTGGGATGTGGGACTGCCGCCAGGCCTGGGATTTTTTGTGTTTTAAAAATGTGCAGGTTGACCTATCAAGATGTCTTGAGTTGTAAGTCATCGGAAGGCTTTTGCTACGGGCATCCGATGCTGGTAGAGGTGGCAAGAGTATGTAGTTGCATTACTGACCAGGTTCCATTCATATAAAAAAAATCCACTTGTTTCAGTTTGTTGGTTTTCCATCTGTCATTTCTGCATCCTGTTGGTCATAATCAATTTTGGAGAAAAACTGCACCATACACATAGAAATACAGGTAATAAATTCCTGAATTTGTTAGGAATTAATTGAGTAGATGTCAAGAAAATACAGGAGAATGCTGCTTGTAATAATTTTAAAAAGAATCTGGGGAGGACCCCCCCCTCCACTTATCACTTTGCACAGGGGTGCGGTGGCATTGTGGTAACCGGATCTCATCAGATCACTGAAGTTAAGCAACGTCGAGCCCGGTTAGTCCTTGGATGGCTGCCGTCTGAGCGATCGATTCAGACTCGCGCGTTGTACAAGGCACTTCACCCTGATTGTCCACTTGGGGACACAATGACGCCGTGAACTAAGGCATACTGCCCGCCGATGGGGCGCATGTCTAACCTAACTCTGCCTGTGCTGCAGTGTGGAGTTACGATGTTGGGGAGCTGGCAGCTGCTCGGTGATTCTCTTAGGGTACTCTGGCTTCCTCCACCTGAAAAACTCACCGACGTGATATTACCTTTGGCTGTTGAAGTGTCATTAAACCTTAATAAATAAATATCACTTTGCACCTCAGGCGCTCATGGGGCCTGTAAAGCCTGTGCTACACATTTCCCTGGGGCCTGTCCTTGCCCTTGGTCTCCCTGTTTGTAACTGCCTTAACTGCCATGTATTATATTTTCACAGGATTTAATATAGGATGAGTTGCCACGGCTGCTTTATATTCATCATTTTCAGGGATCTAAATAGATCTGTTATGCATGACAAATTATCTTTGATCATTTGTTGTCCCTGGAATTATGATGTAGTTTCTTTGAATCCAGCAGGTAACCCTAGTAGAACCACTTTTGAAAAAGACCCTTTCCATTTTCCATGGATCAAACCCCCCTGTCTGCATTTTTAGCGCAAATTTCAACAAAATGGCCCTTTGGTCAAAGAAGTGAGTGCGGTGTCTCATTGGTTCCTGCATTGGACTTCAAACCAAAAGATTCACAGCTTGACCCCTGCCAGAGGTAACTACATTGTGTCCTTGGGCAAGGTACTTAATCCCAATTGCCCATGTGTTGGCACAGCTTTGTTGTGTTTACTAAGGTGTACTGCACGTTAATGGTGCACTTGTCTTCAACCATTGCTAACCCTGCTTGTGTAGAGTTAGTACATTGAGGCATCTGACAGTTGCTTGCCACTGCTTGGTTCTCTGGGTTCTCCGTCTTCCTCCACCTGTAACACAAGGTGACCTTTTAGCTGTCAAAAGTATCATTAAATCCCAATAAATGAATAAATTTGGTCGAAGATCTCGCAGACCGGTGAATGTATTTTGTAATAGTGGCAGAAAAGTTGACCATCAATGACCAGGCAACAAAATGAAACACCTAATCGGAAATTTAATAATTTAATCCAACAGCCTTATTACATTCTGAACTGAACTGCACTGAAAATAGAAGAAAAAAAACGTCCATTTTCTGTTGACTTGAACTTTTTGTGAACTTGACATATTTTTCAAGTGTTCCTTAAAATTTACAAAAAAACCTTATAATTGGAAACACATGGGGCAAAGCGACTTCTAATTTTGAACCCAAAGGTAAAATCCTGTTTTGTTTTTTTTTGGGTTCTCGTACGTACGCACGTACGTCCACAATTTCCTTTGGCACACCTCACAGGTGGCATTTATGATCAGATCGCTTTGAAACTTGGTACTCTTGTTTGAGGTAATCACTAGATGGGAGCTATCGATTTTCTACAATTTCTGTCAAAAAATGTTGCCGCGGCCAATGTTCTTAGAACTTGGTTTAGTAAGACCTCAATATTTCCCTTTAGCACACCCTACAGGGCACATTTATGATTGGATTGCTTTGAAACCTGGCATGCTTGGGGTGACCTCTAGATGGGAGCTATAGATTTTCTTCCATTTCTGTCAGAAAATGTTGCCACGGCCAACGTGCTTAGAACTTAGTTTAGTCAGACCTCAATATTTCCCTTTGGCACACCCTACAGGGCACATTATTGTCGTTATCAAAAGCCTTTGAACTTACTGCATTTGCGCATCTTATCCCTTTTGCACTCTCTGCAGGGTATATTTATGAATTTCCATAAAAAAAAAAACATTGCCACAAGCAGTGATCTTCTACTTAGTGCATTTGTGCATTAACATCTTCCTTTGGCATGTCTCAGAGGGCACATTCATTATCAGGTTGTTTTGAAACTTTGTATACTTATGCAGGGTTACAAAGATGGGAGCTATTGATTTTCTTTTCATTTCCATCAAAAACTGTTGCTGTTAGCAACAATCTTTGAATTTATTGCATTTGTGCATCAACATTCTTTGACATGGCCTACAGGCCACATTTATCATAGGATTGTTTTTGAACTTGGTGTTCTCATTAGTCAAGAACTCTAGATCAGAGCTATTGATTAGCATTCATTTCTGTGAAAAAAGTTGCCATTTACAATAACCTCTGAATATACTGCATTTGTGTATCAACATTCTTCCTTTAGCCAGTCTTACAGTTTACATTTAAAAATGCATGAATTACTCTGACGTTGTGCACACGCAATGCTGTTATGTTGAAATTTCATCAAATAACATTGGTACCAATGATCTTTAATTTTGCCATTTCATTTATAACTTACCAAGTTCAAGTTTGTCAAGTTGAGCTACAGTGTGAATGACACTTTCATTTTTATTAGCACCACTTGACAACGTCAAGCAGGGATGGGTCGCGATCCTTCATCCTTCTCTACATACATTCCTCTGTCCATCCACGATTTCTTTAGCATACTCTACAGGCTGCAGCTTTCACCTGATCCCTTCCAAATTTCATACCTGGCTTTGGGGCAGAGTCCAGATGAGAGAGATAAAAAAAATTCCAAATTTCGTTGAAAAACATGGTCACTAGCAGCCATCTTGGATTTAGAACATAAATTGCCAACAATTCCATTTGCCCACCCCACAGGCCGCATTTCTCACCCAATCAGTTCCAAATTTCATATGTGGTTTTGACGTAATGTTTAGATAGGAGCTATTGAATTTTTCCAAATTTCATTGAAAAATATGGCTGCCAGCAGCCATTTTAGATTTGGCATATAAATTGTCAACAATTTCATTGGCACACCCTGCAGGCCACATCTCTCACCCGATCTTTGTCAAATTTTGTATGTAGCTTTGGTGTGATGTCTAGATGGGAGCTATCAAATTTTTCTGGATTTTTTTTAAAAACATGGCTGCCAGCAGCCATCTTGGATTTGGCACATAAATTGTCAACAATTTCTTTAACACACCGTGCACGCCACGTTTCTCACCCGATCTTTTTCAGGCGCCAAATACTTTGTGCTGTTGGAAGTTTTTTGTTCATAATGATCTTAAATGTCTGACTTTACAAAAGGAAGGCTGAAGTTCTATTTTTGGCATAAGTGTTCCAGAGACACATTTTTTCTAGTTTCATGCTGATATATGTTGGAGTTCTACAAAGCTGGGCCGCTAGTTTGTTCTTGGAAAAGAGTACTAGTTTCTTTGAAAATTAAATGGCGAGATTCCTCCAAAATGCAGTCATTTAATATCTTGCTCAATATATCTTTCTTCAGAAATACAGATTGGAATAAAATTGCAATTCGAGTGAATGTATGTCGAAGACCTAGTAATGTTTGTGAATGAAGAATTGTTTATCTTATTTCTTTTTAGGTGAATGGCGATACGAACGAAACAGTCATTCGCCCTTTGTACAGCCTAGATAGTCCATGATAATCATCATATTCATTGAAAAGTGCTTAACCCTTTACCCAACGTAACGGCCAAAACCGGCCAGCGCTATTCTCAAAAATCGTCAATTAATTTTCATTATTTTTTCATTTTTTGTCTCAAAAACATAGGTTATGACCCCTCGTTGGAACGAGCTCGTTCCAACGAGGGGTCATAACCTATGTTTTTGAGACAAAAAATGAAAAATATTGGTTATTCAATATTTTTTTTTTTGCAAGTGTCTGCTTTTCATGTTCGGTAAAGGGGTAAATTCTGCTTGAATTTGATTCTCTGATATCAGTGGGAACCATGACTTTCGATTCGACATATCTTATTGATTATTTCTGTTTTGCAGTAACCTGCAACAGTGAATGGTAATTTATAATGTATTGATTATTCATGTCTTTCAGATTTGATCAATCACCTCCCACCTCATCTAGTCAGCCATTTCGCCCTTCCACATCACAAGCCATTAGTCAGCCCTTGGCATCTGATCAAATGTATCCAGGTTCCTATGGAAACCAAATGCCAGTGAGGACATCCACACCTCAAGAACAATTGGGGCAGCAGCAAAGTTTTCCTGGTGGCAGCTTTAAAAATCGAACTCCAGCAGGACAAGAACAATCTCAAGCAGGCTTTGGGAATACACAAGGACCACCCTTTCATGGGCCAAGGCACCCTATGAACAGGGATGTAAGTGGGAGCATACATTCCACACCAAACAAACAATACAGTGATTTAGACAGGAGAGAAAGATACATGTCACCAGGTATGATGATTTTGTTTTGGTTCAGTCGTTAGAGCTGTATTTTTAAAAAAGTCTTGTCCAAACTATAATCGCAGGTGCATAAGTTTCCATGATGTTTATGGGTTGATTCCTTTGAAACTTGGTATGAATGTTTACTACCATGGGAACCTGTGCAACTGCGATTATAGTTTCGATCAGACTTTATTTTTCCAGAGTTATGCCCATTTTCGTCTTATTTAACTAATATTGGGAATATTTTTCAATTCCACAATTTTAGTATTTTTGGATTCCTTCAATTTAGTAAATAGGTATTGACTTGATATCGATAGGTATTTATGGTACACAGCCCATATTTATTCGTTGAATCTTCAGGCTGTTCATCCAAAAATCTGGTTTCTCACATTAATCACATGTCTTTCAAAATCATTCTGCACCATCAAATGTCATTCAAAATCATTCTGCACCATAAAACTGATGAAAAATTATAGAAGCCCAAATTTTAACTTGTGCAGTATGAGGAAATTCTTTGGGGTATCCCCCCTGCCCGATCTGATTTCAAATCAAGTCTGTGGGTTCATATTTGGGCTCCTTGTATGGGGCAGAATTTTGACTAGGTGCAATATAAGGAATATCCTTCAAAGTACTTCTTTATATCCATCAGACAGTCTTTATATTTATACCCCCGCAAACAAAGTTGGGGGGGGGGGGGGTATATAGGAATCACCCTGTCCGTCCGTCTGTCCATCCATTGTAAGCGCAACTCCTCCTAAACTGTTTGAAGAATTTTCATGAAACTTTACACAATGGAAGAACTCCATATGGGGATGTGCATGAAGCAATATAATTCCGTTCTGACATTTCCAAGGGGAGATAATCTGTCAGACTGACCATCCTTGTAAGTGCAACTCCTTCTAAACCGTTTGAACAATTTTCATGATACTTTACACAATGGAAGAACTCCATATGAAGATGTGCATGAAGCAATATAATTCCGTTCTGACATTTCCAAGGGGAGATAATCTAACTTATACCATCTGTTCATCCTTGTAAGCGCAACTTCTCCTAAACCGTTTGAAGAATTTTCATGAAACTTTACACAATGGAAGAACTCCATATGAAGATGTGCATGAAGCAATATAATTCCGTTCTGACATTTCCAAGGGGAGATAATTTAACTTATACATTTCAGGCACGGGGGGGGGTATCACTTTGTGAGTTTGCTCACAGTACCTCTAGTTGGTAATGGCTTTTCTCCTAGATTAAAGTTAAGTTTCTTCAAAGCATTACAATCTACATATTTTGGGAGGCACCAGAGGGATGTGGATATTTAACATGGAAGTCTAGGGAGAATTTACCGTTTTTTTTTAGATTAATTTTGCTCACGAGTGACTGCGCTGAGTGTGATAAAATTTAGTCCAATGTATATGTGTGTGGATAAGATCAAACTTGGATAAGATTAGCATTTGTTGAAATAGGGCCCACCCTGGTGGGTGTTCAAAGGGTGATAGATTTTTGGGCTTTAAAATTTGGTTTGAAGGACATAAAGTTATTTTATTCCCCCCAAAAAATAAAAAAATACCCAGTTGATTATATGGGGTGGGTGGGTGTTGAGGTGGCCAGACTTCAAAACTCATTTTTAGGCCTATGAAAAAAATCTCGTTACTCAAGCAATTTTGCTTGAATTTTGTGATGCACAACAGTCCTGTAACTAGTTGGAATTAAAAAATGTTTTCAAATTACACTATTATGTGAAAAAAAACACCAATGTTTTCAGTTGTGGAAATTTCCTATAATGCAGTTGTAAATTGACCAACTATATCTCTCACTGACCTCTGTCAAACAAGATATAGTTTTTTAATTTTTATGACGCCCCCCCCCTCCCCCTCCCCCCCTCCCCCTCCCCCCCACCACCACCACCACCACCACCATTCTTTTGACTGGCATTAAGTGTTACCCTTGTCTGTATGTTCGTCACTTACGTCCATCCCGAATATGGTTTCCGGACGATAAATTTAGTTTGACTGAACGAAATGAAACAAAATTTTATACATAGGTTTATAACCACATAATACAGGTTGGGATTGATAGTGGGCTTGGTCTGATATTTTTTGGCAAGAGTTATGGCCCATATCCGACTAAAAATACGTTGATATTGGTTTCTGGATGGTAACTTTAGTTATTGGTGTCAGATTTCAATCAGACCTAGAATATAGCTTACTCTAGACAATATACCAGACAGGTTTGATTTAGAGTGTGGTGTGATAATTTTTATCTGAGTTATGGCCCCTTTTTGGACTTTGTTAACCACTAAATATAGTTTCTCATAAAGCGGGAACATTTGTGTCCCATGGAACATTTGGTAATCTGCTATATTGTTGCTATGGTGTGATGAAGATATTTATTAATTCAGTATCAACAGATATAATTGACTAGAAACTCATGCTTGGCAGTGGGGGGAGGGGACGGGGGAGTCATAGTCGCCCTTGGAGTTGCACTTGTTTCATCCTAAAAGTGCAAAATAGTATCAACGAAAAGATTTCCAAATAAAAAAATGAGGTGACGAGGGAGGTGCCTGAGAAACCAGATAAGCTATTGCTATCAAGCGTGTGGAAGTCTGAGTCTGTTCACATTTTCTTGAGCACAGGCTACACCCTGTAGTTGGAGGTGCGGTGGCTCAGTTGGTAGAGGTGCAGGCTGCAAGCTGAGAGGTCCTCGGTTCGAATCCCACCTGTGTCCTTAGGCAAGACACTTCACCCCCATTGCCCACGTGGGGGCACGGTGACGTGTACTAAAGCGTACTGCATGTCGATGGTGCACCTGTCTTCAACCAATGCTATCCCTACTTGTGTGGAGTTGGTATGTTGGGGAGCTGACAGTTGCTCGGTGGTTCTCTCCGGGTACTCCGGCTTCCTCCACCCATAAAACTGTCAGTCATGGAAAGCCATTGTGCAGAATTGTGTGACCTTAAACACCAATAAATAAATAAATAACACCCTGTAGTTCTTGTTTGATCGCTAAATTTCATGTGCAGGTTTGAGGGTACGTCCAAATGAGAACGTCCCATTTTGATAGTGATCGGTCAACCGTGACAGCTGCATGGGTTCAAAACCTGAAAACCTTTAGCACAGTCTACAGGTCGTATTTATGAAGGGATTTCATTGTAACTTGGTACTTTGGTAGGATGATTCTGCGTGATATCTAGAAGAGACTGTCCTATTTTGGTCATGATTGGTCTACCGTGATCGCCGGATGGGCACGTGGTGACCTAGATTCCTTTAGCAAAGTCTGCAAGTCATATTTATGAAGAGATTTCATTGTAACTTGGTAGGAATACTCAAAAAAAATGTATAGATGAGAACACCCTATTTCAGTTGTGATTGCCGTGATGGCCGCACAGGCACGCGACTCTGATTCCTTTAGCATGTAGGGTACAGAACTTAATATATTCTCAATTATCACAATTCTTGTCTTATTAGTCCCCCACGGTTTCATTTTTGTGCGTATTATGTTGTGTACTGTTACCACCTGTATCTTAGAGATTCTTTAATGCTTTTGTTTCAAATTTTCAGATTTGATGGGCATTAGGAAAAATTGATGCACGTCAATTTTTTCTGAAAAAAATTCAAGATGTCCGACTGGCAGCCATTTTTGTTGGAAATTACGTGTAATTCGTTATACGCTCAGAACTTCTCAATGACATTTCTGATTTCTATAATTTTTGGTATGGAGGTCTAGCAGCATAAGATCAAGAACATCATACAGGGTTTTTTGTTGTGCATAAATTTTGCAAATTAGCCTTAACCTTTTTCTCGGGTAATATTTTTGTGCGTATTATGTTGTGTACTGTTTCCACCTGTATCTAAGAGATGCTTTCATGCTTTTGTTTCAGATTTGAAGGGAAGGGACATAAGATAAATAATATATTATACAGGATTTTTTTCTTGTGCATAACTTATGCAAGTTAGCCTTACTTAACTTTTTTACAGGTATTTGGATGCTTCCAGTAAAACCACAGAAATATGGGAAATATTGGGACTAGTTTGTTGAGTTGTTCCTTTGATATCCATATTTGTTTGGGTTTTATTGAGAAAATATCAATATATTTCACAGTAATCCACGTACTGTGGGGGACGATTGTCTGATCGCTGGCGGTCGGCGTTGCACTTGTTTCATAATTCTTTCATAAACATTGAACATTATTCTTCTCATCAAACACTACGCAGTGAAGTTAAGCTGCAGTGTCGTCGTCACTTTCATTTTTTAATAGCCTCAACTTCGGGTTGACCCGCATTGTGTCCTTGGCCACTTTATCCTGGTTGCCCTATACCCAGCAGAAATTTTGGAGGACACTTTCATTTATTTTGCCGCAAAACATAGCTTATTACAAGCTTGTTCCAATGAGGGATCATAAGCTATATTTTTGAGACCCCCAAAAAGTTATAGTGAAAAGATTTGACCCTTATGTTAGGTGAAGGATTAAGTTCTCTTTCTGACCTTGTTAACCCTTTATCTAAGAAGACTACAAGACAGCACTTCTAAAAATATTTCTTGGATACTAAAAAAAAATGAGGCAATAAGCTCATTCTAATGAAGGGTTTCAAGTTAGGTTTTGGAGGCCAAAATTTAACCCACCCAACATAGATGATATCAAAATTATTTTACCTACTATTTTTTCAAATATTTCAACAAAGTCGTATCATATGACCCCTCATTGGAACGAGCTTGACAAACACGTTCCAATGAGGGAGTCAAGTGATATGGTTTTGTTGAAATATTTTTTCAACTGCTCAGTTTTTATGTTACGTGACCGGATGCGGCGATTTGTTGGGTCAGATGTTAAGAAATCAACTTTAAATAGCGTTCTGGTGAATAGCACTGGTCGGATATGGCATTTACTTCAGGTAAAGGGTTAATGTTTTTTTTTCTTTTTTTCTTATTGAATAGGTGGTCCTGGGCAGAGACCTCCTCCAGTGTATTCTAGTGCATCTAATTATCAGCCTGATGATTATGCAGATCCAAGAAGAGATCCTAGTCAGTGGTCATCCCCGATGACTTCCAGATATCCAACTCCACAGGGAGCACCTGGCTACATGCAGCCTTACAGTTCTTTCAAATCTATGGGTCAGAGGATGTCTCCAAATCGAGATAGAGGGGCAATGTCACCTTCCAAGGGTTTGGTATGTTCACTAGTTTAAACCTAAAATTAGGTCTTGTTTTTCAGGTGACAACCCACAATTAGAAGTGACAAGTCGGTCAGCTAGCTGATTTCACAGGAATGAAAGGGCTGTCAATCTATAAGACACGTTCATGAGAGAATATTTCAATTGGAGAGTGGGGTGGGGGGGGGGGGGGATTTTAACTTGTGCTCCAGTAAAATAGAGACCCTGAAACTGATAATGTGTGTCTTGATTCTGCGATACTTTACTGGTGTGTGAAAAAACAGCTCACTGCAGAAACCAAACCCAATCATGGCCTGCTCTGTGGTTTTGTATAAAATATGAGCTGAATCTGGATTTTCTTTCATGTACAGAGAGATCCATTTCTAATTTTTCTGTGATATTCAAATTTTGTTTATTAGTCTAAAGTAGAATGCAGTCAGTATAACGACATTCCTTTTTATACGCCCGTTTGAAAAACATGACGTATTATGTAAATGGTCTCGCCGTCCGTCTGTCTGTCGGTCCGTCCGTGGACACCTTTCGTTTTTGGACGATAACTTTAGTTGTAATGGTTTGAGCTGAGTTAAATTTGGCTATGGATTTAGTACAACAAAATACAGGTTAGGTTCGATTTCCGTCTTTAGCGGCCCATTTTTAGTAGAGTTAAGGCTCTTTATTTATGGAGAATTTTGCCCAAGTTCTTGTTTATACTTAAGTACATACATCACAGTATTGTGTCGCCTTCTCCTTCTACATTTTACATACTATATTGTTCAAACTTTGCACACATGTTGACCACCAATTGCCGCTGTGCATGTGACAAGAGCAAGTAACTCTCTTTTGTATTTCCAGAGTTATGCCAGTTTAGAACTTGAAACATTAGTTTTGTGTCGCCTACTCCTTCAATATTTTACAGGCTATATTGTTCAAACTTTGCACACATGTTGATCACCAATTGCCGTTGTGCATGTGACAAGGGCAGATAACTTCATTTTGTATTTCTAGAGTTATGCCTCCTTTCAATACTTGAAACCTTACACTATTGTGTCGCCTACTCCTTCAACATTTTACATTCTACATTGTTCAAACTTTGCACACATGTTGATCAGTAATTGCCGTTGTGCATGTGACAAGAGCAGGTAACTTTGTTTTGTATTTCCAGAGTTATGCCCCCTTTTAGTTCAAACATTGCTGTATTGTGTCGCCTACTCCTTCACCATTTTGCATGCAATATTGTTCAAACTTTGCACACATGTTGATCAGTAATTGCCATTGTGCCTGTGACAAGAGCAGGTAACTTTGTTTTGTATTTCCAGAGTTATGCCTCCTTTTAGTACTTAAAACATTACTGTATTGTGTCGCCTACTCCTTCAGCATTTTACATGCTATATTGTTCAAACTTTGCACACATGGTGATCACCACGGGCTATGTTGCCCCGCTAGGCGGTGCTCTTGTTAGTCAGTATACCAACAAAAATATGTGACAATTTCAGGTTTGTTGCGCAGACTGTTTCATTTATAAACATATGTACAACACATCCTGCAATATGGTGGCAGTCATATGCCACTGTTCATTGAAAGTCTGTTGCTGGTTATATCGATGATTATATTGATGATCCAACAAATGGTTGTGAATGTGTCCCAGGGAATCGCGTGCACAATGCAACCAAAGAAGTTTCAAAATACAGTTTGTGCATAATTTAAATGAGGAATTGGGTATTTTTAGTGCCTATTTTCAACATTCAATCACTATCTGTCACCATGACATCAAGAAGGATGACATGCACAAAGATTCAAATTATTGGTGTGCATTCCGCTGGTATGCCCTTTAAAGCAATCAGTCGTCAACCTGACATCCATTACACAGTCACCGGTCGTTTAGTGAGAAAGCACATGCAAACCAATGAGGTTGAAGACCGTCCATGGTCAGGACCCCCCTCCCACCCTGTGACATCAAATGTTAAAACAGGATACTTCCTAGGCTTGTCCGACGACAGCCATTCACCTCAAGTACACTTCTGAAAAAGCCTGTTGCTACCAAATCGACGAATCTGAATGGGAACAGTCGGGAATGGCCTGAGAAAAGCTACATTGAGGTCCAGAAGGGCCATCAAACGTCCTTTACTTAGAGATCATCACCATGGAATACATTTGGCTGGGTTTTTAGCATTTTTACCTGCATCTCCAGCGGCAGAGCAGGTCTAGTAACCGCTCGACTCAGTCAGTCCGTCCGAAACACTTTTTCCGTCAAAGTTTTCTTGGCTTCTGTGAAAGGGAATGGTTTTATATTTGGTCTGCTGCTTCATAATGATTAGTTGTATCGTGTAAACAATTTTAAGATCTGCCATGCAGCCACTTGCTGTTTGCCGTTACTTTGAAATTTTACTGTACCCACTGAACATTGAAATTTTTCATCAAACTTTTCTCGGCTTCTATGCAAGGGATTGATTTTATATTTCATCTGGAGCCTGATAATGATCAGTTGTATCATGTATGCAATTTTCAGATCTGCTGTGCAGCCACTTCCTGTTTGCTGATTCATTTGCATGCAGCGACGCAGGTCCAGACCCGGTATTGGTCTTGGCTTGTTTATTGAGTGCATTGCATTGACTACCGTTCCTTGGTCAACCATGAAACCACTGGATCACATTGGGACTTGTTTGTTCAAGCCATGGCCATAGTTCCATAACATTTGTCTCTCATGACTTCATTCCTTTGTAGTGTTGATGAACCATGTCCAACTGAATGTGACCCCCAAATACTTTTTTGAACCACTTTGGCGTAAGGTTCCTTGGAGCATGTCATTTACCGCAAAATAGACGACAAAATTACTTTCTACGCATTGTGGTTTAAACGTTCATCTGTTTATCAAATATGATTTCCTTTGCAGAACTGGAACTTGTCACTTGTTCCACATTTATAATGACAAATATATTTATTTCTAAACGTAATTTTGAAAGCTTGAACTCCAAAGTCAGTGTCAAAACCACTGGATGGAAATTTAGGGTTACAATGACCTATATGAGTGACTTTTAATCGATAAAATTTTCATGGTTGGCATAATTTTTTAGGGTGTTTCTGGTTACCATAAACACAGGTATTGGGGGGGGGGGGGGGGGGGGGGGGAGGGCTAATTTAGCAACAGACTCCAGGCAAAAATAATTTTTCTCAAACTTGAAACTCTTGAAATAATTTATGTAAATACATTGTGCTCAGGAAATCAGAGTACTGGTATAGGCTATTATACAGGTGCATTGCCCTGGAAAGGGAGTCCCTGTGACTGGCCCCAAATACATCTTCTGATATGCAAATGCAATGTATTGTTATGTTTGTACAATGAAAACCGAAACCAAAAACCTGACTCTTTGAATGAAACCGGAACCAACATGAAATTTGAAAAAAAACTCCTCTCTAGTATTGAACCCTAATAGTTACTTTGGTTCATCAATGCTGTCATTGAAATAATGATGAAGACTGATTTTTAGCTAAACTTTCACGTAGTCCAACAATTCAATATGGCTCGAGCTGGAGGCTGTAGTTGTGAACCGATCTTTACAAAATTTCTTGGGTACCTTTGTTATCACCTTGGGACGAGAACGAGTGTGTTTTTAAAATTAGGTGCAATCAGTTTTTTGTACAGAACTTCTACATGAGTGCAGCCAATTAAACAAACATTGATTTATTCAGTGCTACTTATACACAGTAAGGGCACATTTCAATACGGCTCTGGCTAGAGGCATCTAACTGTCACCCACCTTTATAATACTTTACCTGTACATTTCTTACAGGCTACTGTCAGTGTTTATGTACAGCCGTTTACAATACTTTACATGTTCCTTTGTTATCAGGTCATTACCTGGATATGTGTCATTGCTGAGTCACATACTAAACGTGTACATGTCTTACACAAGTTGAGCTGCAGTGTCATTGACACTTTCATTGTGTGTTCACATAGCCTGAATATGTTCATTCAAGACAGCATTCAGTTTTTGAAGCTTACTTTGCAAGTATTTTACTGATATCAAGCAATACAATTACCATGATAAAATATCCAGGGGATGCCTAACATTTTTCTTTGTGCATATTTGGTATTGAACTTCCTTTTGTGGTGTGGAATAAAGTTTGTTCAAACAAAGTTCTTAGGGAAGGAAATATTTACCTTCATGATGGGAGAGGAAAGATTTTTGGTCCACCCTAAAATTTCTATTGGATCCAATTTGAACCAAATTTAGTGTGTAGTATTATGGAGTCATAAGTACTTGATTCATTCAAAAAAATGTTTTTCCCTGATCCCTATGAGAACATCAGGAGCAAAAAATAGAAATATTTTCTGCTGCCCATATTTCCTAGAATGCATGGAACAGAGAACTGCTATTTGGTATGAAGTAGTCTTAAGATCAGTAGACTTGAATGGTAAAAAAAAGCCATCAGCTATGTCCTAGTCTACTGTAGGGAGAATCGAAACAATGCTGAGTCAGCATATTGGCAACTAATTTTTTTAAATCTCTAGAACCACCAATCAGAATCTTTTGATATTTGGTATACAACATCTGTAGGGGGGCAGATACAAGTTTGTTAAAATTAAGCTCCTCGATTCATATTTGGTCTACCCATGCGTGCCCGAATTTGAACTTGGAGCAATATGATACAATACTAGATAAAATCATCTAACATGGACAACAAAGTTTCAAGTAATTACATGATTTCATTCCTCTGTATTAACTAGCCATAGATGCAAATTAAATCGTATCTTAAACAACTTTGTCAGGTGAACATCTCAAGCCCCCCCCCCCCCCCCCCCACCCCCCCCCCCCCCCTTTGGCCTCTTTTTCTTCTGTTCAGAATGGATAAAATATAAAATTACATTGTCATTACCTCCTTACCAGATGAAAGCTCAAGCATTGTGCAAGTTGTCAGCGGTGTTCACACTGACAAGTGTAGTTACTGAGAAATGCTTGCTATTTTTATTTCCACTCCATCATATCTCACTGACACCACCAGCAAGGAAGTTGACTGTTTCTTTGTCCTTCAACAGATGCAGTTATCAAAGGCGAGAGAGCTGATTCATTACCAAACTTTATTTTCCATATATTTATGTGAAAACGCCTTTAACTATTTTCTTGGGAGTTTATAGGAATAAATAATTCAACAATATTGTTATTCATTTCTTGTAAGTAAAACTTAAGGAAGCGTGGTGGTTCATTGGTTAGGATATTGGACTTCAAACCAAAAGGTCCATGGTTGTATCCCGGCCAGTGGTAACTGTGTTGGGTTCTTGAGCAAGGCACTTAGTCCCGACTGCCCACTTGGGGGCACAGTGGCACAATGTGCTAAGGCAGGCTGCACATCGATGCTTCACTTGCCTTCAACCAATGCTTTACCCTTTTTGTGCAGGGTTTGTATTTTGGAGAGTCTGACAATTGCTTGCCACTGCTTAGTAGTTCTCTCCAATACTCCCTTTCCTCCACCTGTAATACGTCAGCCCTGTCTATTTGAAAATCACAGGAGGGCAGTTGCTGGCTCTCCTTGATCTATATTCAGGCAGGCTGGTACATAACAAAATCATCAGAATTAGACAATTGAGCAGGGTAGTTACTTGCTCTCCACGGCCAAATTCCAGGAGGGCTATAATGATCTGGAGCAATCGCCCTCCTCAGAATGACAGGCCTGATACATTCTGAGGTGGCCCTGGCTGCTGAAAATGTTGAGCCCCAACAAATAAGTAAACCTTGCACATTGTCTCACCAAAGTGGAGTAATTATACCCTACTCTCGAAGAGAATGGGAAGTATACTGGATTACATGCATCCATCCATCTGTCTGCAACGAGTTATCATCCTTACTTTGTCAATTTTTATGCCCCCTGACGAGTCGGGTGGCATATAGTGATTGAAGTGTGCGTGTGTCCGTCCGTGTGTGTGTGTGTCCGAGCCAATAACTCGAAGACTGTTAGGGCCACAGTCATCAGACTTCACACAATTATAAAGGACCATGGGAGGATGTGTCACACACCAAAGCCAGGTTCGTACCTTCAAGGTCAAGGTCACACTAAAAATCGGTCAGTATTGGTGTCTCAGCCATAACTTAGAAACGAATCATAGTACAATTGTTAAACTTTCTACATATGTTAAGGACAGTCAGAAGGTGTGCCGCATATAATAGTTTCTGCCGCATCTGCAAGGTGATGGTCACTCGGGGCATGTGTTACCTTAGTAACATTTTGTTTCTGACTGCAGCGATATCTCAACAGTGAATGGATGGATTTCAATGAAAATTGGTGTAAGGGATCTTTGTGACAAGCTGCTCCTGCACGTTATAAAAAGTCTGCGCATTTTTCACCAGAGTAACTTTCTTAACGTTGGCAATTTTTTATGACTTTATGGTCCTTGCTTTGTTTTAGTTCATTTATGCTTCATTGGTCCAGCACTGCAGTGGGGGTATAATTTCCTTCAGCATTAGCTCGTTTCAACTTCAGATTATTATGCGCCCGACCTCCGAAGGAGGATTTGGGGGTATCTAGTTAAGCCATCTGTCCATACAAACATTTTGCATTGTAATTTCAAAGCCATAGCTCGGATTTGGATCTCCTTTGGTATGCCGACAGACCTGCATGGGGGAACATATATGCACAAGGAACAGGTTCCGTCCAATAATTTTTTCCCACAGTTATTGGACTTTTTCGACTTGAAAATTCTTCTGTTTTCATTCTTTCCACTTAGAAAAATTTTCTGTCCCACAATACATCAATGCTACTTAAAACTTGCATACAGGTCGGGGGCAGTGGCCCACGCTTTACATTGCCCTTGTTTAAGTTGCATTCAACACTTATCTGAATACTTCATTTGCATCAACTACTTCTGCTCTTGCCTACAACGATTTGGTCACAATGTGAAAATGACAAAATAGTCTCGAGTTCCATAGCAAGCTGCTAAATTTCTAAAATTACATATAAAATTTTATTCAATCTCGTGTTCATTATTGCTGCTGAGAACTACGAAATTTTGTCTCAAATTATTTGATTATAACCCCTTGCTAAAGTTGGATAAGTAGACACCATGCATACCTGAAAGAAACATGGTCCCTGAATTGGTGGAACCAATTCTTCAGATTGAAGACGTGCAATCCCCCTCTTTTGCCCACCTGATTTGAAAATGATGAGTGGTAAATGCCTACTTAGAAAATCCTTGACAAACTCTCAGTATTTTTTATTGTCATTTTGTTTGAAAAAGAATAATTTTCTAATACCATGGAACCCTGTTAATTGAAAAGACCTTTGCCAGTAAAAAATAATCAGTTTATAGGAGTAGTCAGCTGTCTTGAATTTGCTCATTTTAAGCTTAACTTGACAAAGTAAAGGTAAGGTATTGTCATGTGTCGTGCAGACATCTATTAGTCTGTCCACAATTTGTTTTGTTTCAGCACTGGCTAAATAAAACCCTCAGTTCTTTTCTGATCATTACCAAATTTCATATTCATGCCTTGATGAGGACGTTCCATTACAGTTATGGTCAGCCACTTACAGTGACCACCACTGTAGCCACCTTGTATTTCTTTCAATGTGTGCTACAGGTTGCATTTATGCATCAATATTGTTGTTTGAAATTTGTCAGGGTGACTGATGAGTGAGGAGAACATTCTATTTTGGTAATGGTTAGCCACCCATAATAGCAGCCACAGCCGGCATTTTGATTTCTTCAAAACACTGTCCAGTCCACAGTTCCAAAAGCACACAGTTCTTTTCCAATCATCACAAAATTTCATTTGCATGTTCAGATCCATGACAGCCATTTTGGATTTTTATACGCCCGTTTGAAAAACGGGACGTATTATAGTATGGCGTTGTCCGTCCGTCTGTCCGTCCGTCTGTCCGTTTGGTTTCAGAACAATAACTTTAGTATTTGTTTTCCGATCGGCTCCAAATTTGGTATGTGGTTTAATCACAACAAAATACAGGTCAAGTTCGAATATGGGGTCGGTCCGAACATTTTTCGCCTGAATTATGGCTCCTGTTGGACTTAGAATTCGTCAAATATTTGGTTTCCGGATGATAACTTTAGTATTTGTTTTCCGATCGGCTCCAAATTTGGTATGTGGTTTAATCACAACAAAATACAGGTCAAGTTCGAATATGGGGTCGGTCCGAACATTTTTCGCCTGAATTATGGCTCCTGTTGGATCGTCAAATATTTGGTTTCCGGATGATAACTTTAGTATTTGTTTTCCGATCGGCTCCAAATTTGGTATGTGGTTTAATCACAACAAAATACAGGTCAAGTTCAAGTATGGGGTCGGTCTGAACAATTTTTGCCTGAATTATGGCCCCTGTTGGACTTAGAATTCTTCGTCAAATATTTGGTTTCCGGATGATAACTTTAGTATTTGTTTTTCGATTGGCTTCAAACTTGTTAGTCTTTTTTCTCAATGACTGAAAAAATTTAGTCATTTCACAAAATCACTGATTTCAAAGTCTGACCGTAACATATATATATA
This sequence comes from Pictodentalium vernedei, assembly GCA_031216915.1. NCBI lineage: Eukaryota > Metazoa > Mollusca > Scaphopoda > Dentaliida > Dentaliidae > Pictodentalium > Pictodentalium vernedei. The sequence goes on along the minus strand of CM062296.1, from coordinate 448,150,416 downwards.
TGCCAGTATAAATTTCTCGCACTCTAAAAAAAATTGCAAATGTGTTAAAATGGTACAATTTGAACAGTTCACGGGCGTATGATGCAATGCCCAGCGGTGCTCTTGTTTCAGATTAATCTGCAGTCGCATTTATGCATCAGTTTTCTTGAAACTCACCCAGCTGCTTAAGTACGATGAGTAGATAGAAGATGGAAACAGTCATCTGAACACAATGGCAGCCATCTTGTGTTTTTTCACATAACCTATAGGTTGCATTTTAATCATCAGTTTTATTGAAATTTAGAAGGACAAATTAGTATGATGAGTAAATGAGATTTATTGAAATTTAGAAGGACAAATTAGTATGATGAGTAAATGAGATTGTCATTTTTCAGTCATGGTTGGCCACCCTCGGTGGCCACAATGGCAGCCATCTTGGATTTCTTCAGTACACCCTACATGTTGCATTTATGGATCAATGTTCTTGAAACTTGGCAGGATAGTTTAGAATGATGTGATGAGTAGATGAGACTGTCATATTTTCATCGCAATTGGCTGCCTGGAAGAGTCATCATGGCTTGTATTATCACAGGACTGTCGGTTACTTCTTTCAAATGACCTTGTGCGATCCTGGATCAAACACAATGGTAAGACCACAGATGCAGCATACCACACCAAAGCTCACTTTCTGTTAGATTCAGGTTTATTTGAGAGACTGCATTCCCTAAAACATTTTGTTTCTTTAACCCCTTTATCTAACACGAAAGGCAGATGAGACTTGTAAACAAAGTTCTTGAAAACTATTTTTTCCTTTTTTTTTTGTCAAAAACATAGCTTATGACCCCTCATTGAAATGAGCTCAATGAGATTGTTCCAATGAGGGGGTCATAAGCTGTTTTGGAGACAAAAAATAATGAAAATAGAATGGTGATGTTTGTGAATACCTCTGGTCGATATTGGCCGTACTGTAAAAGTAAAACCAAGTTATAGCTTGTGTATTTTGGATGTGTGGTTTTTGAGTGCCTGAGAGTATCTTTTGGCGTGTACTCGTCATCTGAACCTGTGATTTCAAAATGTTTTTCTTTGGTCCTGCATACACGAATAGCCATTCAAGTCTTTTCTCTTGGCTCCATTCTTGCTGTTTATCTGTTTAGCAGTTGGCTTTACACATGTTAACCCCAGAAAAAGTGAAGCTGTGCTGGATTACTGTGGTACAATTTACATTTTACTGGAAAATTACCCAATAAGACCTGATGAGCAATGCGGATGAAGTCAACTAATGTAAATGATTGCCTACACTCGACTTTCTGTGTGTTGCATTCATGACCTTGGCTTTACAAATATACGTACAATCATCAGCATTACAAGATAAACCACCCAATCTAAATATGAATATTCCCCCATTTCAATCTTGAGTCTTAAGTGAAGTTCTTCATACTGTCTTGAAGTTGTCCGCTTGAGCCTTCAAATTTATATTCATGTCAAGACTTCCAAAAAGGTGAGGAGGGACCATACACGACACATGAGGGTGCCTGATACATGAACATCTATAAATACAGCATGTACCATAGGATACATCACATATAATACAGGTTTTTTCTCGTGCAGAGATTATGCAAATTAGATGAACTTTGATTTTTTCAGTGCGACTTACACACAGTAAGTACACATGTCAATACGGCTCGGGCTAGAGTCTGTATTTATGAACTGATCTTCACGAAATGTCTTGGGTACCTTTGTTATCACCTTGGGACGAGAACGAGTGTTTCTGGGTGCAGTCTAAAATTCAAGATGGCTGCCAGTGGCCTTTTTGTACCGAAATTAGGTCCAATCAGTTTTTTGTACACAACTTCTATACGGCTCAGGCTAGAGGCCGTATTTATGAACCGATCTTTACAAAACTTCTTGGGTACCTTTGTTATCACTGTGGGACGAGAACGAGTGTTTTTGGGTGCCGTCCAAAATTCAAGATGGCCACCAGCAACCTTTTAGTACCAAAATTAGTGCAATCAGTTTTTTGTGCAGAACTTCTGTATGAAAGTTCTGATTTGAATAAATTTTTGTAGGAATGTTTAGTAACATGGAATACATCACAAATAATACAGGTTTTTTTCTTGTGCAGAAATTATGCAAATTAGATGAACTTTGATTTGTTCAGTGCTACTTATACACAGTAAGTGCACATGTCAATACGGCTCAGGCTAGAGTCTGTAAAATTAGTGCAATCAGTTTTTTATACACAACTTCTATACGGCTCGGGCTAGAGTCTGTATTTATGAACTGATCTTCACGAAACTTCTTGGGGGTACCTTTGTTATCACCTTGTGACAGGAACAAGTGTTTTTGGGTGCCTTTGTTATCACTGTGCTATGAGAACAAATATTTTGGGGTTCAGTCAGACCCACTCTGTGACTCAGAGATTTCTTTTCTAGCTTAGCATCTGACTGTCACCCACCTTTACAATACTTTACCAACACATTTGTTACAGGCTATGGTCAGCATTTATGTACAGACCGTTACAGTACTTTACATGTACCTTTGTTATCAGGTCATTACCTAGATGTTTGTCATTGCTGTGTCACATACTATACATGCACATGTCTTAAACAAGTTGAGCTACAGTGTCATTGACACTTTCATTTTTCCTTTCCATAAAAAATTATTGTCGTTATCACAACAAAATACACCTTTGAACTTACTGCATTTATGCAGCAACTTATCCTTTTTGCACTCTCTGCAGAGTATATTTATGAATTTCCATAAAAAAAAAAGAAAAAAACATTGCCACAAGCAATGATCTTCAAACTTAGTGCATTTGTGCATTAACATATTCCTTTGGCATGCCTCAGACGGCGCATTCATTATCAGGTTGTTTTGAAACTTTATATGCTTATTCAGTGTGACAAAGGTAGGAGCTATCAATTTTCTTTTCATTTCCATCAAAAACTGTTGCTGTTAGCAACAATCTTTGAATTTATTGCATTTGTGCGTCAACATTCTTCTTTGACATGGCCTACAGGCCACATTTATCATAGGATAGGATTGTTTTTGAACTTGGTGTGCTCATCAGGCGAGACCTTTAGATAAGAGCTATTGCTATTGAAAAGTTGCTATTTACAATAACCTCTGCAACATTCTTACTTTAGCCAGTCTTACAGTTTACATTTATAAATGTATGGATTACTCTGACGTTGTGCGCACACGATGCTGTTGGTCCCAATGATCTTCAATTTTGCCATTTAACTTATAACTTACTAAGTTCAAGTTTGTCAAGTTGAGCTACAGTGTCATTGACACCTTCGTTCAGAATGCCAGGCTTGTAACACTGCCTGCCCTTACCATCATATTATATCTGGGTTGAGTATATGTCAGAACAATATTTACACAGTTAATATTACTTTGATTCAGTGAACTCATTTCCCAAAGCAGCATGATTCTTTTATAATGTGTTTGTGTGCATAAATATAGTTTGAACTTCTTGAATTTTGATCCAGTGAGTTAGAAGCCCTGAAAAATTAGTGGTTTTAAAAGTGTACCTTTTTGTGGTATTTGATTTCTTCCAGTTCTGTTCAGTCAATTTAAATGTTCTTTGCTTTTTTTTGTTTCTCATGTTATAATGATGTGTATTGTATTGTAACTTATTTACATTTTACCATAGTTTTATCAATTTCAATGACTATTAACGGGCCTTGCATTTTGTCCCACCTGACCGGAAAGCACCAAGATCAGATACAAAAGTGTTTTGTTTTTTTTTTGAAAGCCTGGAGTAGGCCCATAGAAATTTTATTTTATCAAGTTTAATGAAAGCAGGCTGTGATGACAATAATGTAATGCAGCCCAACCCCCCCCCCCCCCCCCCCCCCCCCTCAAGTCCATTAAACAAGGCCTTTGGTAAGGCACTGGCATTATTTCAAAATGCAAGGCATATATTACGATTTGGTTTTATATAACTAAGTTACAGTGCTTATTCAGAACATGAAATATCTTTTTAATTTCTTAAATAATGAACTAGTTGAGAGCAAGAAGCCCATGGTTCAACTTGACAGAAAAAAAAAGTTGGTGCCTCGATTGTAGACCTGAAACGATGAATCGATTAACCAATGATCAACGTCTTGATCGGTCAAAAAAGTAATTGATCGATTAACCGTTACTTTTGAACTATTGTATTAGATAGCTTAACAAAGGAACAAACTTGCTCCAAAACACGCCCACGTCACAATGATTCACATCAATTATATGAGACAGAGTAAAGCATGCAAGTTACGTGCTGACATACTTGTTCATGTGCTGACATACTTGTTCATGTGCATGTATCAGTAGCTGGAAATGGTCATTCTGAACCCTTTACCCAATGCTGTTGAAAGACGATAAATTTTTAAATTACTAAAAAAAAATTCAATTTTTGTCTCAAAAAGATAGCTTATGACCCCTCTTTGCGACGAGCTCCCATTACGTTGGGCAAAGAGTTAATATGCTGTAAATCATCAATGGTACGGAAATTATTCAGCTACCCATTAGGGTAAGTGATTAATTGGTTAACCAAGGTTAATCCATGTGATTAATCGGTCGAGAAAACCCTTTACCCCTTTCAGCTCTACTCGATTGAAAGGCATCATATTAAGTAAAAAATATCTTGTTCATCTAGATATATCTTGTCACAATTTATTGGAAAGTGCCTATAGGCAAACCTGGATGAACCATTTCAAATAACAAAAATTCATCTAGCACGCTCCCAGTTAAAAACTTTGAACACTGATCATCAGCTCAAGTTATTGCATTCATATCTGACTGCATTATTTCTTCTAAAAGATGCCTTGGAAGTCATGCTGAGAATCTATTCTTGCATCTGCTATCAGTAGTGCAAAAATACTGGAATAGTACTGGGATCACAACCCCCGTGAGAACCCCGGGAAGTGAAGCAGTGCTTGTTTACTGTGGTAAACAATCTGTCTTTCTGGTAAAATAGGACCCATTTACCAATGCGTTGGGTGTAAGTCCTCTAAAATGGGCAACATGGGTATAAACGATTGACTAAACTGCCTTTATCTTCATGTTGTGGTCACAATTAGCCATTGTGCAGAAATATGTGACCTTAAACACAAATAAACTGGGATCACAAAGGCAGTCTTTTGGGGGTTTGATCGCAACACAATCATGCTACAGGTCCAGGATTTCCTAAATAAAGTACTGCCTAATGACCATATCAAGGCGAACAATTGAAAATAGCATCTCTGATTCAATATTTTCACATTTCCTTTTCAACAGATGAGATTCTGCAGTGTAACAGGAAGGGAAGCGAACAGAATTTTGACTGAATTGGGATTCCCGAACCTTTCAAAATTCTCTGGCCGCTCATTGGGTATTTTTTTTTGTTATTGTGAATTCCCAATTCTTGCTCTTTATGCAGGATCAGAAATTATATTGGAGCCTGTGCAGAAAATGAGTCCTGCATTTTTTTTTAGCTCACCTGAGCGAAGCTCAAAGGGAGCTTTTACTAATCACTTTCCGTTGGTCGTCCGGTGTTAACTTTACATTATCGACTTCTTCTCACAAACTACTCAACCAAATTGAACCAAATCTGGTGTGCATATTCCCTATCATATGTCAATTCAAGTATTGTTCAAATCAAGTTGACCTGCCCCTTCGTAGGGCCACGCCCAAAAAGTGAATCTAAATCTTAAAAAATCTTCATCTCATGAACCAGCAGTAGCAGAGACTTGATATTTGGTGTGCAGCTTCCTTTTGAGATGTAGACTTAGATTTGTTCAAGAGAAGTTCGAGGAGCTATATTTGCCTTCGTTACGGGAGGGGCAAGAATTTTCGCCCCACCCAACATTTCTATCTTACAAACCGAGAGGCAGATTTGAACCAAATTTGATATGAGGGCTTATTGGGTCATAAGTACTTAATTTATGCCCAAATTGTTTTTTCCCGTCGCCCCATGGAAACCGCAGGAGCTAAAAATAAAAAAAAAATTAAAAAGCCCATATCTCCAAAACTTCACGGCACTGAGAATTCTTATTTGGTGTGAAGCTTCCTTAGGACCAACAGAATGGAATGGTCCCAAAAAATTGCTATCGGTTTTATCATGGGGTACTTTTTCGAGACTTTGTCAGCATTTTTTACACTGTGGGTAATGGGGAAACATTTAAGACTCTTCTCCCAATCCACTGCTCCAAAAGCTTTCAAATTTCACATATAACATCTTTGGAAGATTGTTTCACAGGTTTATTGAAATCAAATCCCTGGTCTGTATTTGGGCTCTCTATTGGGAGCCCAAATGTTTAAATTAGTGCAGAATGAGGAATATTCTTTAAAAATCTTCTTCAGATCTACCAATCAGAATCTTTTAATATTTGGTATGCAGCATGCTTAGGGGGGTGAGATTCAAGTTTGTTCAAGCCATGTCCCTAGGTCCATATTTGGGCTCACTGTGGGAGCTCGAATTGTAACTTAGTTGAAAATGAGGAATTTTCTTTAAAAATCTTCTTCAGATCCAGCAATCGGAATGTTTATACCCCCCCGCAAACAAAGTTTTGGGGGGGGGGGGGGGGGGGGGGGGTATATAGGAATCACCCTGTCCCTCCGTCTGTCCATCCTTATAAGCGCAACTCCTCCTAAACCGTTTGAAGAATTTTCATGAAACTTTACACAATTGAAGAACTCCATATGAAGATGTGCATGAAGCAATTTTATTCCGTTCTGACATTTCCAAGGGGAGATAATCTAACTTATACATTTCAAGAGCGGGGGGTATCACTTTGTGAGCTTGCTCACAGTACCTCTAGTTTGATATTTGGTGTGCAGCATCCTTAGGGGGGTGAGATTCAAGTTTGTTAAAGCCAAGTCCCTGGGTTCATATTTGGGCTCCCTGTGGGAGCCCGAATTATAACTTAGTTCAATATGAGGAATATTCTTTAAAAATCTTCTATTTTTTTAGATCCACTGGTCAGAATCTTTGGATATTTGGTATAAGCTTTTCTTAGGAGGGGCAGATGCAACTTGTTGAAATCAATTCCCTGGGTTGATATTTAGTCTACCTTGTCAGGTGAGTGCCCTCAGGCCCCCTGGGGCCTCTTGTTTATTTTTTAGTTTTGTTTTTTTAACATTGCCTCAATGAAAACCCACCTGTCAGTTTCTTTTCATTATGTTGAATTGGGAATACCATTAAAGAACTTGCTAAGTGGATTTACGACTAAGACAATAGCTCAGATTCTCTGAGAAAAATTTTAAAGAAACACTTAACGATTTGGTCAGTAGACCTCAAGGTGAAACCCAGAGGTCCATTGGCAAAAAACTTCTGGTTTGGGAGGGGTTTTTTTCATAGAATTAAGTTATTGTCTGGAAAGAAACGCTACCCTTCAAGTGTTTTAGTTTCATTTTCACCCTTGTATTGCTGTAGCATAATAACCAGTAATATGCAATTATAGGTATATTCCTCCTGTAAATTAAAAAAAAAAAAAGATAACTTTCATAGAAACACACCAGATTGCAGAAATATTTTTAAAATGTTAAAGTTGTCTGGAAAGAAAGCCATTGTATTATCACCTGAGCATTTTGGATAAAACATGGTTTCAAAATCATAAACAAAAGTCTGTTGCAGTATTGTTTTCGTAAGTGTTGAACATCTTTACATTTCAAATTTTGGTATTATGGTCTAACATTAGGGATGAGCATATCAAATGCTTTTGAAGTCCTGATTTGCAATTGTTTCTTTTCAGAGAAATTAGAAATTTCTTATGAGAATCATTTTAGAGTTGAAAGACTTGGAAGATCGAGTTGAGGTTTTTGAAACAGGTGTTCTTTCATATTTCTCGGTGATTTCTCAAAAAATAGATGTTTATCTGCTAAATTCAACAAGTCTCTATTTCTTCTTCTCTCGGTATGAATGTTCCCTTTCAAAAATCTTGAACAGAACAAGACATGGAAACTGTGAACAGACAAGTCATAAAAATATTAAAACCTAAAAAAAAATAGAAAAAGAAATCCCTCCTTCCTGAAAAATTATAATTTTGCTGTAAGCATAACAAGATTGAAATAATACCAATCTGTTTTACAGAAACCTGGTTCTATGATGCCTAACTCAAATATGCCACCAAAGAAAGAAATAGTCTTTCCACCTGACAGCTTAGAGGCTACTCAACCATTAACGCTAAAACGACGGAAACTTACCAGCAAAGACATAGGTAAGAAAACATAGTCACCCGTTTCGTTTCACCACTTACACCATTTCAATCATGTTCCTTTCACTGGCATGCACTATACGCAGAGTTCACCGATTTGAAATTCAGTTACTACCTTTGGTTGCTTGTTTTTCCCTACTGATTACTGATCAAGTTGAGCTGATTAGCTATTTCCTGTTTACTATTAACCAGCTGTTAGAAAATTTCTAGTAGTAGTGACTGTATTTTAAGTATGAAATTTGCACCTTAAAGGCATGGTGTGGAGTGCATGGCTTGATTAACCCGTCTTTGACAGTTTCCTTGCTCTTGTCTCTGTTGCTTGAAAGTTGTAACACACCACTATTTATGTTTAATTTAACTTCAGGACTTTACAGAAAGTGAAAGACTTGGCCCTGTGCTTCATCTTTTTCCCCAACACAAATACAGTAATGGAGAGTGGATCATCACTTGTGGGGTGGACACTCCACCAATACTAAAAACTCCTTATCTGGGAAAAAGAATTGGAACAACAAGCAAAGTTTCAGCAAATGGACCTCTCGGTTGAACCCAGAAGTCTGTTGACTAAAACTGCGTGTTCTTCTCATGCATTCTCAGGAACTGACTCTCATTGTCTGGTGGAAACACCACTCCACAAGTGTTTAGTGGTAATTCACACTCCACATACTGTAGATGGTGAAATTTGTCAAAATTTTTGAGCAACTAAAACTATTCATTTGAAACTATTCATTTTTTCCTCAAAAACATAGCTTATGACCCCCTCTTTGGAAAGTGTTCAATTACTGGGTCATAAGCTATGTTAAAATTGAAAAAAAAAAATTAAAACTTTAATAGCGATTTTTGTCAATAGCACTGACTGGCTGTGGCCATTGCATTAGAAGAAGGGTTAACTTCAAGACAGTTTTATAGGAAGTACAGTTTGTCAGAATGCTCTAGATTAACTTGAGTGTAGGTACTGCAACTTAAAGGCATAACATTCTATGGATTTGCTTCATAGTACCTTTGAAGTGAAATCTGTCCTGATTTTCCTTTGTTTCAATTTTGAGAGAGTGCCTACAGGCACTCTCCCATAAATTGTAACATTGCAAGACAGATGAACAAATTCTCATGATCAAAATAAATTTAGCACTTTATCAGTCAACTACAAGAAAGTTTCAGTATAGTTCCTTTCATTTGATAAAGCAACATGAACATATCTAATTTTAATTCAAGAGAAATCCTCAAAACCTCTGAAGAAAAACTGTTAATCAATTAATTTTAGAAGGGAAAGCAAAGAGAACTGAACTTTTATTGCAAGTTGCTGAATTTGCTTGATAATTAACCCTTCATATATGTGGACAAATCAGCTGTAAAATATATGAAACTGATTTTTCTTAACCCTTTTACTAACAAAATCATTGTGGCATTTCTTTATAATAAAATTCACTTCCTTATGCTACCAGAAGATGATAATTCCTTTTTTTTTCATGAAGAACTAAAAATGTTGATTTCAAAGTATAGCTTCTGAGCTCTCGATGGACTGAGCTTATGAGAAATTTCATTTTGGGGTCTGAAACTGTGCAAAATCTAAACAGTTAATTACTTCAGTTTAACCCTGGACAGATTTTGTCCTCCTCTTAGGTAATTGGTTAACTGAAGTTCTAGAAAAATTAAATTTTTATCAAACCCTAGCTTATGACTTATTAGACCAAGCTTAGCAAGCTTGTTTCAGTGAGGGGTCATGAGCTTTCTTGATGAGGAAATATTGAAAAAAATTTCCCTGTGGGAACCCTGGGAAGTGAAGCAGTGCCTGTTCACTGTTGTAAACAGGCCCTGTTCAATGTTGTAAACAGGCCCTGTTTTACTGGTAAAATAGGACCTAGTCACCAGCGCTTGGGAGGTGCAAACCCTCTCTGAAATGGGCAACATGGCTTATTAACGCTCACCCCTGGTCTTGAGTTGATCCGCATGTCGTAGTCATGATTAGCCATTGTGCAAAAATATGTGACCTTAAACACCAATAAAAATAAATAAATATTAAAATTAAACAATTATTGAATGGTAGTTTTTGTATATAGTCTGGATGGATTTGACAAAGTGGTCACTTAAAGGTTTTGATGTTTTTAGCTCACCTGAGCGAAGCTCAAGGGGAGCTTTACTAATCACTTTCTGTCCGGCATCGTCCGTCCGGCGTTAACTTTACATTATCGACTTCTCCTTCTAAACCACTACCCCAATTTTATTCAAATGTTGGCTAATGTTTATTACCTAATGCCAATTCAGATTTGTTCAAATGAAGTTGCCCCTCCTCCTGGGTGGTGCCACGCCCCCAAGGGGAACCAAAATCTTTGTAAATCTTCTTCTCATGAACCAGCAGTAGCAGAGACTTGATATTTGGTGTGCAGCTTCCTTTTGAGGTGTAGACTCAGATTTGTTCAAGAGAAGTTTGTGGGGCTATACTTGGCGTCGTTATGAGAGGGGCAAAATTTTTTGCCCCGCCCAAAATTTCTATTTTCCAAACCGAGAGGCTGATTTGAACCAAATTTTATGTGAGGGCTTATTGGGTCATGAGTACTTGATTTATGCAAAAAAAAATTTTCCCGCAGCCCCGTGGGAACCGCAGGAGCTAAAAATAGAAAAAAATTAAAACGCCCATATCTCCAAAACTGCACGGCACTGAGAATTTTTATTTGGTGTGCAGCTTCCTTAGGACCAACAGAAAGGATTGGTAAAAAAAAATTGCCATCGGTTTTATCAGAGGGTACAGTTTCGGGACTTTGAAAAAGTGCTGAGTCAGCACTTTTTAACACTGTGGGCAATGGGAAAAACATTAAAAAATCTTCTTCTCCAGATCCAGCAGGCAGAATCTTTTGATATTTGGTATGCAACATTGTAGGGTGGATCTGATTCAAGTTTGTTTAAATCGGCCCCCTGGGTTCATATTTGGGCTCAGTATAGGAGCCCGATTTCGAACTTAGTGCATTTCAGGCAAATTTCTTAAAAAATCTTCTTCTCCAGATCCAGCTTCAGAATCTTTTCATATTTGGTAAGCAACATTGTGGGGTGGATCTGATTCAAGTTTGTTCAAATCGGCCCCCTGGGTTTATATTTGGGCTCCATATAGGAGCCCAAATTTTAACTTAGTGCATTTCAGGCATATTTCTTAAAAAATCTTCTTCTCCAGATCCAGCAGGCAGAATCTTTTGATATTTGGTATGCAACATTGTGAGGTGGATCTGATTGTGATTCATGAACGTATTTATTTATAAAGTTGATAGAATCTTATAGAAAATTTGCAGAAAAGATCTACTATAGAAGGGGTGGTATCCAGGGTGAACCATTTACCCAAATCTAGCAGTACTAATGCATTATTCACACAAATCTCCGTTCAAATTTTATGACCCCTCATTGGAGCACACGCATTCGGCTCATTCCAACAAAGGTCATATGCCATGTTTTCGAGACAAAGGAATAAAAATTTTAGTTATTCATGAAATTTTTAGGCAACTGTTGTCTGTTATTCACATTGCTTCATGAAATTTCAGTACTTTTAGAAGTTACCTCAGTAAATAAGGGTTAATTCCCCGTAATTAAATGTCGCCTCTAAAAAACAACCACTTTGCATATCTTACCTTTTTACCAGCATAACTGCCAAAACTTGTCTGCATTCTTCGCAAAAATCGCTATTAAAATTTTAATTTTTGTCTCTTAAACATACATGTACTTATCGCTTGTAAATACCCCATTAAATGAGCTTTTTGAGCTCATTCCAATGAGAGGTCGCACACCATGCTTTTTGAGTCAAAAAAGCAATTTTTTTAGTTATTCCAGAATTTCGTACGTAAAACACAGCTTTATGACTTCACATTAAAATGAGCTCTCTAAGCTTGTTCCAATCAACATTCACGCACTATGTCTTTCACACAAAAAATAAAATTTTCCATTTATTCAGGAATTTTGTTTGCAAGAACACTCTTACCCCCCACACACACACACAAACACACACACACACACAAACACAGACACACACATCTAAAAGTTCGTCAGCAAAAAAACAGTTACTTCAATTTTTAAATGCATTATAGGAACAACTTGCCTAATCAAATTTAAATACTTTTGCATCATTCTGTATCTAGAACAAACCATTTACCATATCTTTACGCAAAATTCTCCAGCATCCTTCACAAAAAAACACCATTATTTATATATTCACATTTCTGTCTCAAAAATATACCTGATCTTCCCATACCCCTATTGGAATAAGCTGTTTGAGCTTGTTCCAATGATGATAAAAAAAACTAATATTTTGGAAAATTTGTGAAAATTTTTGTTTTCTTGCATGCAAATATATACATGTAGCACATGGAAGATATCCACAGTTGGGGAGAGATGTCCAAGGCTATCTCTTCACATTCCTTGTTTGTGCTTCATGCTAAACCAGTTTGTCTGCAGAGATAAATTTGCTTTATTAAAAATCATTGGAGATTGGCCACACACCAATGATTTTAAATAAAACTAATTTTAGGTAACAAATGTTGAACTTCAAACAAAATCTATCACTCAACCAGTTAATGTTGATGAGGCATGACATGGTTAAGGTGACCTAAAATACTTCTTAGAGTCACTTTGTCAGGTGAGCGATTAAGGCCACGTGGGGCCTCTTGTTCTTTCGTAGCACACAGTATGTGTTGGGTGATTTGGTTCTTGGACACTTTGTGAGTGGACATCAACTGATACTACTGATACTGTACCTTTCTGTACCAGTTGGTGTTAAGTGGTTCATCAACTGATCAAGTGGACCCAAAAATTTGCTGGTTGACCATCGAATACACCCCTCAGAATTCAATACTTATTGACATCCTGGGCATCGGTACACCAATCCATCTTAATAAGGAGCAATTTCCCCGAAAAAAACATACTCAAAAGGTTCGGAGAACTAGTTATACATTTGTTCACTCTGTCACAGAGTATGAACGCTATCGATATTCTACTTGAGGATGTTACAAATCAATGTAGCAGCGACTTGCATGACATTGAAAAAGCAATCAAACTCTGCAGTTGAAGTTATGAATGATTTTGCATGATATCTTGTTTTAACAGAGTGCTGAATGCAATAGCACAGTCAAGTATATCAAGTGACCTAACTATAGCCATACAGATCAACTTCTCTGCCTTCAGTTTAGCTCTGAATGGCTAAATTGACCATTTTTAGCTTAACTTGACAAAGTCAAGATAAGCTATTGCCATCACGCAGGCAGAAGTCTGTTAGTCTGTGAGTCTGTTCACATTTTCCTTTAGCACGGGCTTTACCCGCAGTTCTTGTCTGATCGTCATAAAATTTAATATGCAGGTTTGGGGTCATGTCTAGATGAGAACGTCCCCTTTTGGTCATGATCGGTCAACCGGTGTGGCTGCCCAAGTCCAAAACCCAAAAACCATTAGCACAGTCTACAGGTCGTATTTATGAAGGGATTTCATTGGAACTTGGTAGGATGCCTCTGTATAATGCCTAGATGAGAACGTTCCCTTTTAGTCATGATCTGTCAACCGTGATGGCTGCCCAAGCCCAAAACCCAAAAACTTTTAACACAGTCTGCAGGTCATGTTTAATATGGTGGGATTTCATTGTAACTTGGTAGGAACTCCTTATGATGTCTAGATGATAATTTCCCCATTTGGGCGTGATCTGCCAACCGTGACGACTGCCCGAGCCCAAAACCCAAAAACCTTTAGCACAGTCTCCAGGTCATATTTTTTAAGGGATTCCATTATAACTTGGTAGGTTGACTCCATATAATGTCTAGATGAGAACATCCCCTTTTGGTCGGGATTATTCAGCCGTGACGGCTACCCAAGCCCAAAACCCGAAAACCTTTAGCACAGTCCACAAGTCGTATTTATGAAGGGATTTCATACCTTGGTAGGATGACTTCATATAACGTCTAGATGAGAACGTCCCCTTTTGGTGGCGATTGGTCAACTGTCATGGCTACAGGGGCCCGAAAACCTTTAGCACAGTCTACAGGTCGTATTTATGAAGGGATTTCATTGTAACTTGGTAGGATGACTCCAGATAATGCCTAGATGAGAAGGTCCCCTTTTGGTCGCGATCATTCAACCATGACAGCCCAAAACCTGAAAAGATTTAGCACAGACTACAGGTCGTATTTATAAAGGGATTTCATTGTAACTTCGTAGAATGACTCGGTATAATGTCTACAGACTACATGAGGACGTCCCCTTTTGGTTGCGATCGGTCAACTGTGATGGCTACACAGGCCCGAAGCCCAAAAACCTTTAGCACAGTCTACAGGCTGTATTTATGAAGGGATTTCATTGTAACTTAATAGGATTACTCATTTTGGAATAATTTCACTGTAACTTGGTAACTTTTGTTGACATACATTAAATGTGAGGGCCTCAAACATAAACTGTGAGGGCCACATTAACCCACTCCTCAATTCTTTAGTACAGTCCACACCTCATATTATTTTTATTGAAAACATAGCATACAGGGAACAGAAATTAATTCTTGTCTTATTTCATAATCCTTTCATAAACATTGAACATTATCCTTTTCATCAAACACAACACACAGGCAAGTTAAGCTGCAGTGTCATTGACACTTTCATTTTCAGAGTAATGGCCCTTTTTGTATTCGACTTAAAACTTTTTTTGCGTGTCAGGGGCATTGCCATACCTTTGCATTGCCTTTTCTTGTTGAAAGATGTTTGATCCATTCACCATCATAGAGTGACTGGTTGGGGTCATTTCAAGATCACTTTTCAATTCGAAAGAGACCTTTCAGTATTTTAATCTTTTTTGAACATTGGTGAAACTGCTATTAAATTGCATGTCCATGCCAAGAAGCCCAATAGATCTGAACATGAACTAAATGATGATTTCATTCACAAATCAGAACCATCCACTGGAGATGTTTGTCTCAGTCACCAGGAAGACAATTTTTAGAGAATTGGGAAATGACAGCTTGAATCATGGGGGTAGTTGTAAAATATGTAATATGCTACTCAAATCATTTTTAGTACCTTGTGTTCAGAAATGTGTCCTTGAAAATCCTTGAATTTTATAACTTTGGACCTTGAAAAATCTCTAAAAATTGCTGAGAAATTTCATTGCCTTGAATTTCTTTTGATTTTTGGTTGAGTTGCATTAACAACCAAGACCTATGGTTTGGTGATGGTCATTGGGCGTCTGGAGGTCCTTGCACTGTTAGCGCTATAACTTGAAGAAACGTTCTACAATTTGTCTAATATTTGCCATACAGGTCTTTTGCAGTAACATCTCGCGAGTTTGAAAACTGGCCTGACCCGGCCCATTTTTTCGTTACATAGTTATGGGCCTTATTTAGTAAATTTTTACAAATTTTGATCTCGTTTGTGCAATAACTTGAACAAATGTTTTCCGATTTGACTAATATTTGCCATACAGAATTACGGACCTTAATTAGTTGATTTTTACTAATTTTGAGCTTGTTGGCATCAATTCTTACAAATTTTGAGCTCGGCGCGATAACGTTTCTGATTTTCAATAGAGTGTGCATGAAGAAAGTAGCCTTAACTCAATGCCTACATCTTCAATGCACACATCTTTTTAATCTGTGGGAACCTGAAAATGGTATTCCTAAGACAGACAGGTGAGAATTCACACATGGTCCAAAATCTTATGTGTATTTTTATTTTTTGTTAGTCGAGTTGTGACAAAGTCCAACTTGACATATAGTTTGATGAATGTTGGGCAGGCTGGCGGGTTTTGGGCGTAAACAATTGGTTTCCGGATGATAACTAGATAATGGTTCAACCCATGTTCATGAAACTTCATAGGTTGGTTGGCGTCGGTGAGAGGAAGAACCCTATTTATTTTGCACTCACTAGGTCAATGGTGAAGGTCACAGTGACTTTGAACATACTAAATCATAAACAATTGGTTTCCAGATGATAACTCGACTATGGTTGATCCCACATAAATGAAACTTCATATGTAGGTTGGCCTTCGTGAGAGGAAGAACCCTATTTATTTTGGACTCGCTAGGTCAAGGTCACAGTGACTCTGAACATAGTAAATCAAAACACTTGCTTTCCGGATGATAACTTGATAATGGTTTGACCAATGTTCATGAAACTTCATAGGTAGGTTAGCCTCAGTGAGAGGAAGAACCCTATTTATTTTGAACTTGCTAGTTGAAAGGTCAAGGTCACAGTGGCCTTCAACATAGTTAATCTGTAAACAATTGGTTTCCGGACGATAACTTGATAATAGTTTGACCCACGTTCATGAAACTTCATATGTCGTTGGCATCAGTGAGAGGAAGAACCCTATTTATTTTGGACTTGCTAGGTGAAAGGTCAAGGTCACAGTAACCTTCAACATAGTGAATCGTAAACAATTGTTTTCCAGATGGTAACTTGATAATGGTTCCACCCACGTTCATGAAACTTCATAGGTAGGTTGGTATTGGTGCAAGAAAGAGCCCTATTTATTTTGGAATCACTAGGTCAAAGGTGACAGTCACAGTGACCCTTCACATAGTAAATTGTAAACAACTGGTTTCCAGACGATAAGTTGATAATGATTAAACCCACTTTTGTGCTGTCACAACTCGACATTGGATCGCTGATCCTATCGGCATTTTTAGCTCAACTTTGACGAAGTCAAATTTGAGCTATTGTCATGGCCCGTCTGTCTGTCTGTCCGTACGTCAACAATTGGCTATGGCTCGGGCTAGAGGTCGTATTTATGAACCGATCTTTACGAAACTTCTTGTGTACCTTTGTTATGACCCTGGGACGGGAACGAGTGTTTTTAGGCGTGGTCCGAAATTCAAGATGGCTGCCAGTGGCCATTTTGTACCGATGATGCAAAAATCAGTTTTTTGTGCAGAACTTCTGTATGAAAGTTCTGATTTGAATAAAGTTTTGTATAAATGTTTAGTACCATGGGATACATCACATATAATACGGGTTTTTTTCTCGTGCGTAAATTATGCAAATTAGACTGACTTTGATTTATTTTTAGTGTTACTTTCAGAGCTGTAAGTGCCAAGCTGCTATGGCTCGGGCTAGAGGCCGTATTTATGAACCGATCTTTACGAAACTTCTTGGGTACCTTTGTTATGAACGTGGGACGAGAACGAGTGTTTTTGGGTGCGGTCCGAAATTCAAGATGGCTGCCAGCTGCCATTTTGTACCGACGATGCAGAAATCTGTTTTTTGTACAGAACTTCCATATGAAAGCTCTGATTTGAATAATTTTTTGTATGAATGTTTAGTACCATGGGATACATCACATATAATACGGGTTTTTTTCTTGTACGTAAATTGTGCAAATTAGACTAATTTTGATGTTTTTTGGGGTTACTTTCAGCACTATAAGTGCAAATGCCAATACGGCTCGGGCTAGAGGCCGTATTTATGAACCGATCTTTACGAAACTTCTTGGGTACCTTTGGTATCACCGTGGGACGAGAACGAGTGTTTTGGGGTCCGGTCCAAAATTCAAGATGGCCGATGGCAGCCATTTTGTACAAAATTAGGTGCAATCAGATTTTTGCACAGAACTTCCATAAGAAAGCCCTGATTTGAATAATTTTTTTGTGTGAATGTTTAGTATCATGGGATACATCACATATAATACGGGTTTTTTTCTCGTGCAGAAATTATGCAAATTAGATGAACTTTGATTTTTTCAGTGCGACTTACACACAGTAAGTACACATGTCAATACGGCTCAGACTAGAGTCTGTATTTATGAACTGATCTTCACGAAATGTCTTGGGTACCTTTGTTATCACCTTGGGACGAGAACGAGTGTTTCTGGGTGCGGTCTAAAATTCAAGATGGCTGCTAGTGGCCATTTTGTACCGAAATTAGGTCTAATCAGTTTTTTGTACACAACTTCTATACAGCTCAGACTAGAGGCCATATTTATGAACCAATCTTTACGAAACTTCTTGGGTACCTTTGTTATCACCGTGGGATGAGAGCGAGTGTTTTTGGGTGTGGTCCGAAATTCAAGATGGCCACCAGCAGCCATTTTGTACCAAAATTAGTGCAATCAGTCTTTTGTATAGAACTTCTGTATGAAAGTTCTGATTTTAATAAATTTTTGTATGAATGTTTAGTAACATGGAATACATCACATATTGTAAGGGGTTTTTTTTCGTGCAGAAATTATGCAAATTAGATGAACTTTGATTTATTCAGTGCTACTTACACAATGTAAGCACACATGTCAATACGGCTCAGGGTAGAGGCTGTATTTATGAACCGATCTTCACAAAACTTCTTGGGTACCTTTGTTATCTCCTTGGGATGAGAATGAGTGTTTCTGGGTACGGTCCAAAATTCAAGATGGCTGCCAGTGGCCATTTTGTACCGAAATTAGGTCCAATCAGTTTTTTGTCACAAGTTCTATACAGCTCGTATTTATGAACTGATCTTCACAAAACTTCTTGAGTACTTTTGTTTTCACCTTGGGACAGGAACGAGTGTGTTTTGGGGTGCCTTTGTTATCACTGTGCTATGAGAAAAAATATTTTGGGGTTCAGTCAGACCCACTCTGGGACTAAGATTTCTTTTCTAGTTCAGCATCTGACTGTCACCCACCTTTACAATACTTTACCTATACATTTGTTACAGGCAACGGTCAGTATTTATGTACAGACCGTTACAATACTTTATATGTACCTTTGTTATCAGGTCATTACCTAGATGTTTGTCATTGCTGTGTCACATACTATACATGTACATGTCTTTGTCTTGACAAGTTGAGCTACAGTGTCATTGACACTTTCATTTATTTATTGGTGTTTAAGGTCACATACTTATTCACAATGGCTAATCATGACCGTGACAGTTTTACGGGTGGAGGAAGCCAGAGTACCCGGAGAGAACCACCAAGCATCGGCAAGCAACTATCAGCTCCTCAACATTCTAACTCTGTTCAAGCTCCGCTCAAGCAGGGTTACAGCGGTTGAAGAGATGTGCACCATTGACGTGCAGTACGCCTTAGTACACAGTGTCATCGTGCCCCCATGTAGCCAACCGGGATAAAGTGCCTTGCCCAAGGACACAACACGGGTCGTCCCTGATGGGGATCAAACTCGGGACCTCTAGCACGCCCAACAGAAGCCCTCTAGAAGCCCAACAGTCTTCCACTGAGATGTGTATAAATATATAACCGATTAACTACATTTGTAATTTGAAATGGGGATTTTTTTTACAGTAACTTATATTTTAAAAAAAATTATGAATGGAAACTTTGATTTGGGAAAGTAAAATATTGTTTAGAATTACATGGCCTAAATAAATAGTCTCATTTCTCACTTGGAATAAAATTTGGCGTGCGTTATTAGAGAACATTGAAAAGTATGTCAAATTGAAGCATTGATTTCTCCTATTGTGAGTTTTTATTGTGTAAATTGTGTTTTTAGTCCCCTACGGGAACCCTAAGGGGACTATAGGATTGCACTCCGTCCGTCTGTCTGTCCGTCCGTCCGTCTGCCTGTCTGTTTTTTATGTTACCACCTCTCCCTCCAACATGCTTTTAAGCTAAACCTTTCATATTTGGTACGTGGATAAATGGTTCTGAGGGGATGATGCACGCTCAAAATTTTTTTTTCAAAATCCAAGATGGCGGAATGGTGGCCATTTTTGTTTGTTTTTTAAGCTTTTTTTCTCTATTTTCATGTTACCACCCCTCCCACCAACATGGTTCAAGCTACACTTTGCATATTTGGCACATGGATAGAGGGTTGGGAGGGAATGATGCACGTTCAGTTTTTTTTTTCCAAAATCCAAGATGGCGGCATGGCGGCCATTTTTTGTGTTTTTTAAGCTTTTTTCTCTATTTTTTGTTACCACCCCTCACTCCAACATGGTTCAAGCTACACTTTTTATATCTGGCACATGGATAGAGGATTGTAATGGGATGTTGCACGCCTTTCATATATGGTACATGGATAAAGGGTTGTGAGGGGATTATGCACGCTCAATTTTTTTTTTCAAAATCCAAGACGCTTATATACTCTAGTGTCTTCTGTGACAAAAACACCTTATGTCACAAAAGCGCCATAGGGGACTAATACCACCTCGGTGGTCAAACACTTGTTTAGCTCAACTTTTGCGAAGCCAAATTTGAGGTATTGTCATGGCCTGTCATCTGTCTGTTGCGCCGTACATGGGCGTATTTATGAACCAATCTTTACAAAACTTCTTGGCTACCTTTGTTATCACGTTGAGACGAGAACGAGTGTTTTGGGGTCCGGTCTGAAATTCAAGATGGCCGCTGGCAGCCATTTTGTACAAAATTAGGTGCAATCAGATATTTGCGCAGAACTTCCATATGAAAGCTCTGATTTGAATAATTTTTTGTATGGATGTTTAGTACCATGGGATACATCGCATACAATACAAGTTTTTTTCTCGTGCGTAAATTATGCAAATTAGATGAACTTTGATTTATTTAGTGTTACTTTCAGCACTGTAAGTGCAAATGCCAATACGGCTTGGGCTAAAGACCGTATTTATGAACCGATCTGTACGAAACTTCTTGGGTACCTTTGTTATGACCGTGGGACGAGAATGAGTGATTTTGGGTGCGGTCCGAAAATCAAGATGGCCACCAGCAGCCCTTTTGTACTTTAGTTAGCACAGTCAGTTTTTTGTACAGAACTTCTGTATGAAAGTTCTGATTTGAATAAATTTTTGTATGAATGTTTAGTAACATGGAATACATCACATATAATACGGGTTTTTTTCTCGTGCCAAAATTATGCAAATTAGATGAACTTTGATTTATTCAGTGCTACTTATACACAGTAAGTGCACATGTCAATACGGCTCGGCCTAGAGTTTGTATTTATGAACCGATCTCCTCGAAACTTCTTGGGTACCTTTGTTATCACCTTGGGATGAGAACGAGTGTTTCTGAGTGCGGTCCAAAATTCAAGATGGCTGCCAGTGGCCATTTTGTACCGAAATTAGGTCCAATCAGTTTTTTGTCACAACTTCTATATGGCTCAGGCTGGAGGCTGTATTTATGAACCGATCTCGACAAAACTTCTTGGGTACCTTTGTTATCATCGTTGGACGAGAACGAGTGTTTTTGGGGTGGGAGGGGGTGGGGGGGATCCAAAATTCAAGATGGCCACCAGCTGCCTTTTTGTACCAAAATTAGTGCAATCAGTTTTTTGTACAGAACTTCTGTATGAAAGTTCTGATTTGAATAAATTTTTTTGTAGGAATGTTTAGTAACATGGAATACATCACATGTAATACGGTTTTTTTTCTTGTGCAGAAATTATGCAAATTAGATGAACTTTGATTTGTTCAGTGCTACTTATACACAGTAAGTGCACATGTCAATACGGCTCAGGCTAGAGTCTGTATTTATGAACTGATCTTCACAAAACTTCTTGGGGTACCTTTGTTATCACCTTGTGACAGGAACGAGTGGTTTGGAGTCCCTTTCTTATAACTGCTATGAGAAAAAATATTTTTGGGTTCAGTCACACCCACTCTGGAACTCCAAAGATTTCTTTTCTAGTTTAGCATCTAACTGTCGCCCCACTTTTACAATACTTTACCTATATATTTGTTACAGGCTACGGTAAGCATTTATGTACAGACCATTACAATATTTTACATGTACCTTTGTTATCAGGTCATTACCTAGATGTTTTAAAAAATCTTAAGATCCACCAGTCAGAATGCTTTGATATTTGGTATGCAACATCTCTAAGGGGGTCAGATTCAAGTTTGTTCAAATCAGATCCCTAGGTATATATTTGGGCTCACAATGGTAGCCCAAATTTTTACTTAGTGCAATATGAGGAAATTTCTTTAAAAATCTTCAGATCCACCAGTCGGAATGCTTTTATATTTGGTATACAACATCTCTCGGGGGGGGGGGGGGGGGGGGGGGGGGGGGGGGGGGGGGGGGTCAGATTCCAGGTTGTTCAATTCGAGTGCCTAGGTTAATATTTGGGCTCCATATGGGAACATGAAATTTAACTTGATACAATATGAGGTTAATATTTGGGCTCTGTATGGGAACATGAAATTTAACTTGGTACAATATGAGGGAATTTCTTCAAAAATCTTCAAATCCACTCTTCAGAATGCTTTCACATTTGGTATACAACATCTCTAGGGGCATCAGATTCAAGTTTGTTCAAATCGGATCCATAGGTTAATATTTGGGCTCGCTATGGTAGCCCAAATTTGAACTTAGTGCTATTCGAAGAAATTTCTTTACAATTTCTCTTCTTCAGATCCAACAGTCAGAATGCTTTCATATTCGGTGCACAACATCTCTAGGGAAGTCAGATTTAACTGTGTTCAAATCAAGAGCTTGGGTTAATATTTGGGCTCTCTATGGGGGCCGGAATTGGCCAATTTGCTGAAGAATTAAAATTTTTGTATTCAGTACCCTCTAGAGGTGTGTAACTAAGATTAATCCACATTGGTTGTATCAAGGGGCTTCATAGGGGAGCTCTACATTTTACTTTATGATCAACTGAAGGAAAGGCATGATGCCCAGATTATTTTTGTCACTCCTGAGGGACTCAAGGATTGACAGTGTAGCCTATAGAGATGGCTTGCTTAATGTAGACTCTTCTTGGACTCTGTTTAAATTGTGTTCTGTTCAAGATGAGCACTTCAGGCCCCGTGGGGCCTCTTGTTTTTCTTGAGATCTGCGAACCCTGAATTATCTTCACTTTTAACTCTTAACCCGCTGAGTATTTTCAAACTATTATTTCCTCAAATCTTGTCATGGCTGCTGTGAAAAATTCATCTCAATTTAACTCAAGAAATCAATGGTCAAATGGTCCATTCAGTTCAAAGGGTGGAAATTTGGTTAAATGTGTCCAAATTATACATATTTCAGTGGCAAGTGATTTTGTGTCCTGGTCAGGAATATCTGCCAGCAGCAGGTAAGGAGTTAAGGGTGAGCCATTACATGGTCGCTTTCAACTCCTTGCATGATGCTGCCGGATATCCTACCCTAGATACAAAATCTCTTGTTACTGAAGCAATTATAATTTCGGCACATTTAACCAAATTTGTCCCCTCAATTGAATTTCTTCGGTTAAATTTTCATGAATTTTTCATCTAATCTTGGCATGGGTTCTTGATTGCAGCCATGACGAGATTTGATATAAAATACTTGGCGGGTTTGAGTTAACTCACAAAGTAACTGCTGAATTTCTGTTTTTTCAAATTAAATGGCCATGTTTAGACTAAATTCTAACCAAAAAAAATATCTTTCTCTTTTAACAGGACCTGTTGATGCTTGGAGACTTATGCTGGCCATGAAGTCAGGTTTACTAGCTGAGAGTACATGGGCCCTTGATATCCTGAATATAATGCTTTACGACGAAGCTACTCTTGCATGGTTTAATGTGACTCATCTTCCAGGACTTATAGATGTGTTGCTGGATTATTACAGGAGGTGTTTGATAGACATTTTTGATGCCTGTGATGATCTTGAACTAGGCTTTGATGAAAGGAATCGCCAGAAAATGTGTGAATCTGAAATGTGTGATCAAGCAGATAATAGTGCAAAAACAGTTGAAAAAGAAAAGTTTGTGGCCCAGATGAATGATGAGGATAAAATATTCCTGAACAAAAAAGTTTTTGATAATTATTCCAGGGTAACGCGGTATGGGAAGGTGGTTGAAATTGAGGAAGAATCCGAAAAACCAGAATTTTTCTACAATAAGGACTGGGATGTTCACACTGTATTTGATGGTTCAAGTGATCACTGGCAAAGGGGTGGGGCAGATATTTCATCTCATATTATTGCACATTTTGAAAGCTCACAAAATGCATCTGTATTGAAAAAACTGTTCTTCAGGAAGAAAATGAAACTGAAGGAGGAAGATGACAGTTTAGACTGTGTTGATAAATCTGTTGATGATGACAACACATTGTTAAAAGAATGTGACATTGATAAAGGCGTGAATATCAAAACAGAACATTTAAATGAAACTCTTAAAACAGAAGAGACAATTCACAATAGTGTTTACAAAAATATTCATATAAAAGCAGAACCATTAGACATTGGTAGTGAAAAATCTGACAGTAAGGTATCTGATGAGGACAGCATGGACACTGATCATATGAGTCATGGGATGAGAGCGAATGGCACCAGTGAGCACACAGATAATTCTGTTGAGGAAATCATTGATTCTGTTAAAGTTGATAAACCTGTGAACTGTAGTGAAAAGGAGGAAGTTGGTAAAGAAAGTATTAGTTGTGATAAACTAGAAGTAAAAGTTGATAAGAAATTGGAAGTGAAGTTGAAAGAAGGAGGGCATGAACCAGAATCATTTGAAAAAGAAGACCCTCCACTATGTTCTGTTTCTGAATCACAAAATGATCTTGAGCGGCGGTGTATATGCATATCAAACATAATTCGTAGTTTATCTTTTGTTCCCGGTAATGACAAAGAATTTTCAAAACATTCTGGACTGTTGCGCATTCTTGGAAAGTTAATACTGCTGCATCACCAACATCTACCTCGTATCAAAGCTAAACGGACGTTTGAGAATGATGACATTGAACAAGAAGAAAATTCTATGGTAAAGGCAGGACAGGAGTGGTGGTGGAACTGTTTGTACATACTGAGAGACAATACACTAGTGACACTGGCAAATATAGGCGGTGCATTGGATTTGTCTTGCTTTCCTGAAGAAATTTGTTTTCCAATCATTGATGGACTGCTTCATTGGACAACATGCCCAGCAGCCTGTGCACAGGATACACTACCCACCCTGTCCCCAACTTCCGTCCTTTCAGCTCAGCGACTCGTTTTAGAAACAATGTGTAAGTTGTGTGTACATGAGAAAAATGTAGATTTGATATTAGCCACACCACCTTTTGAAAGAATAGTTGATTTATTTAAAAACTTGAAAAATCTGCTTGCCAACAAAAAAGAACAAATGACACAAGAGTTTGCTATAGTTCTCATGTCATATTTAGTACAAGCAGATAGTAGTGCTGCTCGAGCAATTGCTCTGCAACATCCCAGTGTTTCTTTGCTTATAGACTTCTTGGAAATTGCAGAACAGACTGCTTTACAAGTTGCTAACACTAGTGGTATTAATGTGCTTCGAGAAAATCCAGAGATTATGGGTACTAGTCTTGACATGTTGCGGAAGGCAGCAATGATATTGTTGCATTTAGCACGTGTTCCAGAGAATCGGACTTTGTTTGTGCATCAGCAAAGCAGACTTTTGTCGTTGGTTATGTCACAGATATTAGACCAGACAGTTGCACAAATTCTATCTGATGTCTTGTTTGAGTGCTCACAATCCTAGTGAATGTTTTTGATAGAATGTGCAACATTTTCATTTGTTAATCATCTTGTGTATCATTTTTTCACTTCAGCTAAGCGGTTGTGTTTTTGTGCAAGTTTTTTAAAAAAATTTCATTTCCTGTAATTTTCCAAAGATAGACTTCCCGAGATTAAAATAGCAGTTTGACCCTGGTTTCAAAAGCAGGGAATTTAGATTGACAAATTAAGTTTGAAAACAAATTATTGAGGTTCTTTCTGTCGTGTTTCACCTTGGCAATATTTACCCTTCACTTTTCTGAGTACAGCACTTGCATGTGTCTTGTAAAAACCCTTGAAGTATTATTTCTCTTCCAAAACATTATTTCTAATGCCTCGAAGGCAGGAGTTCCTTAAGCTTGGTCCATTAGGGGGGTCATGAGCTGCATCTTTGAAGGTAAATTAACTAATAGTAGCCTTGGAAAGACGAATAGAATTGTTGAGAAATGTTGGGATTTGATGCCCGACCGCAGTTTCTGATGGTACCTGATGCCTGACAGATGTTTCTGATGCGTGAGCAGC
Organism: Pictodentalium vernedei; assembly: GCA_031216915.1. Lineage (NCBI taxonomy): Eukaryota > Metazoa > Mollusca > Scaphopoda > Dentaliida > Dentaliidae > Pictodentalium > Pictodentalium vernedei. The sequence continues at coordinate 448,124,401 of CM062296.1, read as the reverse complement.
TGTTTCTTGTTGAGGGTCATCTGCCTATTCAGGCAGATGACACTTGACTAGAAATGGCTGTTTAGGTTAATAAGGTTATGCAACTTTTCTTACAACTGTTAACCCCATCCATACATTTTAATTGTTTGTACGACAATATTTGGTTCTTACTTCAGTAGGTGGAATATTCAGAGTGAAGTATCCACTCCAACAGTAATTCACAAATGTTGTGAAAAATGCATATAAAGCACAGTTCAATACAGATGCCCATTGTCTGAATGATGCTTTCTTATGGGTGTAATCTGGTGAGCCTTTATCTAACATGAAAAGCAGACATTTGCATAAAAAAAACTCTTGAATAACTTCATATTTTCATTTTTTGGCCCAATACATACCCAGGGTTTATCACCCCCTCATTGGAATGAGCTCATTCCATTGAGGGGTCATAATCTGTTTAAGAAGCAATTTCAAAGCAAAAACTGACCCAAAACATTTTAAATTACTGTTCCTGTGATTAGCCGTGGCCAGTTTTGACCATTATGTCAGGTAAAGGGTTAAAATAGGCAGAATTACAGGCCTTCACAAATTGGTCATTTCATTTGCTTATTTTATCAAAAGATGTAAACAAGTTTTCATTCATTACTTGAATTCTGATTTTGATAAACAGTGAGGAAGTTTGCTTAATTGTTCTCAATTATTCATTTGTTTGCCCCTTTACCTAATGTATCGCTCACATAAGTTAGAAATTGAGTAGTTTAAAAAATTATTTTTTCCAAAGATTTCTTTAAAATCATTTTATTTGACCTCTCGCTGGAACATGTTTGTTGAGGTTGTTCCAACATTACATGATATGGTTTTGTTGAAAAATTGGAAAAAGTAGAATTAATGTAATAGAGTTTGATATCATTGGGTAAAGGGTTAATATAGTATTGGAGAACCTTGAAATATTTTGTAATGATATCTCAACTGAGCATCCTTTGTAATACACATGTAATGCACTGTTGGAAAGAATTCTCAAAGACAGGCCTTTATATCACTCCAAATTCAAGGCGGTAAAGGCTGTGCCCAAATTAGGAGATGGCTGCAAACAGCTTGTTTTAACATTCTAAAATAAAGATATATGTTAAGAAAAAGAAATACCTTTGCATGATCAAAATAGGTCTTAGAAAGCCCTATATTATATTCTATTTGTATATATATTGACTGATCATATAGTTTCTCATATTTTGGGCACATTTTTCACTTGAATCTGATGTGCCCAAATTAGGTGAATATAAAGGCCTGCTCAAAGGCCTTTCCAGTAATGTATTACAACACTGCATACTGTTTAATTCTCTGCACACTGATGACAAGATATTGAAATTTCAGGTAGCAGTTTTTTCCAATTTAATCTCGTTTGACACAGCTTAATGAGCTTTGTTAAACGAGACTGAATTTGTTAAAATTCGAGGCATTGCTTATAAGAAAAGTTTGAAGCTTGAAATTTTGGTATTATAACGTCAGTGCGGAGAGGGTTAATGAAAGAAACTTTTAAAATGAACAACAGTATTCTGGATGGTTTATCATTTCACCCTTTTAACTCTTTACCTGATGCAGGCTGCAAGCCAAGAGGTCCTCGGTTCACATCCCACTTGCGGCAACCATGTTGTGTCCTTGGGCAAGACACTTAAACCCAATTGTCCATGTGTGGGCACGGTGGCACTCTGTACTAAGGTGTACTGCACGTCGATGGTGCACTTGTCTTCAACCAGTGCTAACCCTGCTTATGTGGAGTTAGTACGTTGGGGAGTCAGTCAGTTGCTCTGTGGTTCTCTCCAGGTACTCCGGCTTCTGACACAAGCTGACCCTGGCTGTCATAAGTGTTGGTAAACCCCAATAAATATATAAATAGCTCTTTTACCTGCTCTCTCTTTAATTAAATTTCCCCCCTGTAAATTAAAAAAGGGTTTTGACCAGTGATTCCTTGAGTTGAATTACCAAAAGATTTTCATCAAATCTAGTCATGGCTGCTTTACAGCAGCCATGACTGGATTTGATAAAAATATTTTAAAAAATTCTCAGCAGGCTAAGAGCTAAGTACTTTTTACAAAAGTTTCTTTACAAAAGTTATAACAAAGCCATATGTGACCCAGCAGTGAACCCATAAGGTGACCGAGGTCACATGATATGGATTTGTTGAAAGTTTTTGAAAAAAAAATAAGCGAAGTAATACATTTTAATATTCGTGTGTGTTGGGTAAAGGGTTAATAAATTGAGAGACTCCTGTATCATCAGGTCGCACGAGCATTCACATAAAGCTATCAAGACATGTCTGGTTTGGGAACATGCTGAAATTTTTTGGGTTTTTTTTTTTTTGAAAACCTGCAGCTTTTTCTGGATAATCTTTTAAACTCGAGAATTTTAGTTACAAGAAACCAACTGTTTTATTTATGTTGCTTGTTCAGATGTCGTAGGATATCAATAACAGAAGTTGAAAGATTCTTTAAAAGCCAAAAGGCTAGTCCATTTTTAGAGAATAGATTGCCTCTCAAAGCGTTTTCTTTCATTTTTCAGGCAACTCTTTGTCGGGTTATTGGTTTTCTGGCAACACATAAACTGGCCATATGCCACTGTTTTATCTGTATTTGGTAACCTGTTTCAAATTTTTAACCCTTTACCCAACCTGAATAGCAGACAACACTTGCAAAAAAATCATTTTCTGTCTCAAAAACATAGCTTATGGCCTTATTGGAATGAGCTTTTACCAATAAGGGGGTCATAATGTATGCTTTTAAAACAAATAATGAAAATAATCAAATTTGAGTGGCAATTTTTGTGAAGATCGCATGCAAGTTTTTTCCTTATATTGGGTAAAGGGTTAAGCAAAACATATAGGTTGCAAATTGAATAACTGTTAAAAAATGTTCTGTTCTGTTTAAAAATTATACTGACAGCTTCCAAATTCATCAGCTTCATTTATATTTGGCCTTAGTACATCCAGTATAATCATTTAATCTATTTTATCTTGCTTGACAGATCTCCTTGAGCTTGGAAATACAAACTATAATAGAATAAAGTTTTTATTATGAGAATGAAGAAATACTTGCTTGAATTCACATGTAATTAACATCTTTTTCATCCAGGAGAACTTGTGGATGCATTGCTTGTTTACTGTGATAGACATGTTTTGTTACACTGGTGTCCTAGGGTACAGTATATAAAGTCTATGGCATCAGTAAGTTGACAATATGAACAGGGTTCATAGTAACTTCATACAGGTTGTGGAAAGTCTTGGGAAAACAGTAAATTGATTTTCCAGGGCCTGGAAAAGTATGGAAAATTGGGGTAGGTTTTGGAAATGTTATGGGAAACAGGACGTATATGTGCAACATGGGTATTTCTTCTGTCTAATGTGGTCATTCAAAAAATATTTACTCCCAGTTTTTAGGGTTCACCTAGAATCCCTGCTTGAATCCTTGGTGTTTGGGACTTTTTTTTTAACCCTTAAAGGCCTGGTGATTTGAATTCATTTTTACCACTTAGAGTACATCTGGTGGCCTTGTGATTGTTTCTTGGCAAGACTTGGCTGCCTATAGAAGCATCAATGGTTTCTGTTTCTTTGTTAATACTTTCATGTCAGTAATTTTCTTGGCTTTTGGAAATAAAGCTTTCCCATTTATGTGCTCTTCAGTTAGTTCTTTCAAATGAATGACAAAATAACAAGCTTTCCTTTCCGTTCTTTGATAAGAAATTGAAAACAAAATTGAAGGAGCAATCACAGAGGTTGCAGAACTTAATTTTCACTCACGTAATGATTTTTGACATATTGATCTGGCGGATTTTTTTTTTTTTTTTTTTTCATTGACTTATGGGTGTGGTGGATGCAGTGGTGTGAATTAATAGGGTGAGACCTAATACGTTCATCTCAAGTTGTATTTATAATTATTTCCTTTAAGTAAGTTAATAATTATGTGGAATACTGTCGTATCAATGGTATTTAGGATATGGGTGGTCTCATTAAGACTCCTATGTCATGTTCCTGTGTCTCTTTGACTCGCTACTTGTACAGGAGTACCCAGGAAAAGTCCAGGGAGCCTTACAGACACCAAGGTATCGTTCTTAAAAACAGTTGACGAAAAAAACATTTTTGCAGGACCTGTTTTCAGGTAATGCTCATCGTAAATTTTGCTTGGCCTGGATGTTGAAAAAATAAGCAGTGGCTGTATGTTTAATTTAAATGTGCAATTCTTTAAGGTGTGCCTTGCAATTAATAGATGTGAAATAATAAGCTCGCAAAAAAAACTCGAGTGTGTTGTCCTCAAACGTGCACTTAAGAACAGCAGAACACACTGATCCCAGTGTGTTCTTGTTTTGTTTGTGGTATGTCCTTGTGTACAGTTAAGAGACGTACACTCAATATTTTTTTTTGCATTCCATTATATCCATCATTCAAAATGGATATTAAATGGCATCTTTGATTGGATGATGGCATTGTCTGGATCAAAACTGTATACAAATTTTTGTGAGTGCACTTTGCAGTCGTAACACAGATTGCAAGAACAAAGTTTTGCACTTGTTACTCTGGTGAAGAGGGAACACTGGCTCACTGGTTATGGCATCGGACTACACACCGACGGGTCCATGGTTCGATCCCTGCCAGAGTGGACTTCATTGTGTCCTTGGGCTAGCCTGATTGCCTATGTGTGGGCACAGTGGCCCTGTATACTAAGACATACTGCAAGTTGATGGTGCACATGTCTTCAAACAATGCTAACCCTGCTTGTGTGGAGTTAGTATATTGGGGAGTCTAACAAGTTACTTGCCACTGCTCGGTGTTTCTACAGGTTCATCCACCGATAAAACTTTCTGACCTGAGGTGACCCCGGAGGTGGAAAGTGTCATAAAACACCAATAAATAAAGGTGAAGTACTGAATAGAACTGTTAATGAGTCCCACCAAAACTATCTGTGGACTGGAAGTAGCCTGATTTCACACAACGCAGGTGTTTTAGGGCAGAGTAATTTTACTTTTCTCTTGGGTAAAAGGTCTATGAGAACAAGGTCATTAGTATATTAATGACTAGAACGAATGAATGAATGACAATAACTCATTTCAGAGCATTAACATTCAGAATGACTTGGTCAGTGTCCCACCGTGGTTTGATCATGAAATGTTCAAAAGGATCTTCAAAGATCGAATTCAGTAAACACAGTCTGTGATGAACCATTTTCAGAAGGCTATATTTTAACATTTTTTGTGCACACTTCAATGTTGAGTTTTCCCATGGGAATCCCACGAAGTTGAACTCTGCCTCCAGGTGGTCAGAAAATTGGTATTCACGATATGCAAAACTGCACTTTGTACTTGTGATGCAGGCTTCATCATACAACCACAGATGCTGTAAATGACCTTGAACACCAATAACTATAGAGAAAAACCAATTACTAAGATGAAAGAAAAATTTAATCACCAAAATGCACACAGAATTCCCATTAGTGATGAACCCATAATCGGAACCGGTCCGGTGTTGGTGCATCGGCCGATTATGACAACTGGCAGTTTCTGGTTATTCTATATTTAACACTGACTATTAAAATCTCTGATATCTGGCCTTTTCAATAAAGTTTCCCCATTAAAAACGTGTAGTGCATATCAGAATATTTAGGGATTTGCAGAGCCCAGATATTACAGAATTTTCCATCTGCAGTCGATACGAGATCGCCACTATCCCCAGCTGAAAGAAGTCACCGGTCTTCAATTAAGGTGCTGAACAACATTTGCATTGGATACATGTATAAATAAAATGTGTTCAGCCACTAGTCTGTAGTACTTCATGATGCAAGCATCACAATACAATAAGAAATTAAAATTGGAGAAAAACTGAAAAAAACTTTTTTTTTATGCCAGATGATTGTTACGCAACATGTAAGTCGCATGACTGTCACAAAGTTTTCAGTTTGTCAAGCTCATTTAATTCAGTTACCTGAGCTTACCTCTCTTGATGTTTCTCTCCAACTGAACATTAAATAAAAAATTCTGATGCCACGTGTGTGTCTGTAAACAATGTGCCATACAACTTCACAACACACATTAACATCAAAGTTGTTTTTCAATTTAGACACAATATATGTGTGCTCAGCATCTTCCTGGTTAATACAGCCAAGTATATTGTATTATTACACAAAACCGTATTAACACTATTTGCCAGAATAACACACAATCATCACAAGAGAACAATATTGTGTGATTGAATCGTTTATAACAATCTTCCTCCACCCCAACTCCCAAAAATGCAAATATTATTTTGGCTAATATTGCCCAGCACTAAACATGCATGCTCTGAGAACTTATGTGGTATTAAGCTTTCGTAATCGGTGATTTATCAACAAAATTCTGCAGTATAACAGGCATCAACAGATTTTCTTCTGGGTCCTATTTCAACCATCGAAATCGGCATAATCGGCAGAGAAATAATCGGTAATGGGTTCATAGCAAGTTTTGATAATCTGTTCACTAATTCCCATCGAACTCAGTAATGGAAAAAATTTAGAAAAATCTCCTCCCTCCCCCAGCAATTTGACATTTTCTATCCAGTAAATCATTAGAAACTAATTTTCTTGGTGAATAATCAATGAGCTTCTTGTCCGGCGAGAGCTTCAGGCTTGTTTGGGCCTCTTGTTTGGTAAAAGGATCTACATTGAAAACTCTTCAGTAGAAACTGGAATCTTTTAATTTTGCCCTTTCAATCTCGAGCATTTCATTCTTTAGCTCTTGACATCAGAAGATGGATTCAAAGTGAATTAGGTTTTCAAGAAATGATGCATGCTGGTCTTAGTAAAAATGCACAAACCATAAGTTGCTTTGCTGAAAGGGATGAAAGCAGTGCTTTATTTTTTTATTAGCTCAAAGTCAAGATGAGCTAATCTCGTCTGTCAACACCATGTTTTGGTCTTCTCTTCCAAAGCCACTGGGCCAATTCAAGTGAAAGTTTGTGTGAGTGATGATCCCAAAGGGGCATTTCATTTTTGTTCAACTCAACATGCGCAGCCCCATAGGGAGGGAGTGGGGGAAAATTCTCCAAAATATTTTCAAAATCTTCTCAAGAACCAGTGTGTACAATGACTTGATATTTACTATGGAGCTTCCTGTTGAGGTGTAGAATAAAGTTTGTTCAAACGAAGTTCGTGAAGCAATATTTGGCTTTGTAATAGGAGGGGTAAGATTTTTGGCCCCGCCCAAAATTTCTATTTTCTGAACCGATGGTTTGGTTTGAACCAAATTTTGTATGTGGTATTATTGGGTCATAAGTACTTGACTCATGCAAAAAAAAAAAAATTCCTGCATCCCCATGGGAACCCTGGGCGCTAAAAATAGAAATATTTTCAAACGCCCATATTTCCCAAACCACATGGAACAGAGATCTGTTATTTGGTATGAAGTATCCAAAGGACCAGTAGAATTGAATGGTAAAAAAAAAAAAATTGCCATCGGTTATATTAGGGTGTTCTGTAATGGGCATCGAAAAAATGCGGAGTCAGCATATTTGCAAAAAATTTTTAAAATCTTTTCTCCAGAACCAATCATCAGAATCTTTTCATATTTGGTATACAGCATTCATAGGGGGGTCAGATACAAGTTTGTTGAAATAAAGCTCATTGGTTCATATTTGGGCTCTCTACAGGAGCCCGAAGTTTTAACATAGGGTAATATGGGGAATATTCTGTAAAAATCTTCTTCAGAACCACCAGTCAGAATCTTTTAATGTTTGGTACACATCATTGTTATGAGGGTCAGATTCAAGATTGTTCAAACCAAGTCCCTAGGTTAATATTTGGGTATCCCACAGAAGCCCAAATTTTAACTTTGTTCAATATGGAGGGTAATTTAAAAAAATCTTCCAACATCTCTAGGGGGGAGGGGAGGGGGGGGGGGGTCAGATTCAAGTTTGTTCAAATCAGATCCCTAGTTATATATTTGGGCTCGCTATACTTAGTGCAATATGAGGAAATTTCTTTAAAAATCTTCTTCTTCAGATCAACCAGTCGGAATGCTTTCATATTTGGTATTCAACATCTCTAGGGCGGTCAGATTCCAGGTTGTTCAATTCGAGTGCCTGGGTTAATATTTGGGCTCCATATGGGAACATGAAATTTAACTTAGTACAATATGAGGGAATTTCTTCAAAAGTCTTCTTCAGATCCACTCATCAGAATGCTTTCATATTTGGTATACAACATCTCTAAGGGGGGGGGGGGGGGGCATCAGATTCAAGTTTGTTCAAATCGGATCCACAGGTTAATATTTGAGCTTGCTATGGTAGCCCAAATTTTAACTTAGTGCAATTCGAAGAAATTCTTTACAATTTCTCTTCAGATCCAAGAGTCAGAATGCTTTCATATTTGGTACACAACATTTCTAGGGAAGTCAAATTCAACTGGGTTCAAATCAAGAGCCTGGGTTAATATTTGGACTCTCTATGGGAGCCGGAATTGGCCATTTTGCTGAAGAATTAAAAATTTTGTATTCAGTACCCTCTAGAGGTGTGTAACTAAGATTAATCCTCATAGGTTGTATCAAGGGGCTTCATAGGGGAGCTCTACATTTTACTTTATGATCAACTGAAGAAAAGGCATGATGCCCAGATTATTTTTGTCACTCCTGAGGGACTCAAGGATTGACAGTGTAGCCTATGGAGATGGCTTGCTTAATGTAGACTCATTCTTGACTCTGTTTAAATTGTGTTCTGTTCAAGATGAGCGCTTCAGGCCACGTGGGGGCCTCTTGTTGTTTTTTTTCCTTCTTGCTTCCAAAACGGTACGTAACAACTCACTGGTATGAGCTTGGCAGTCTTGCTTCAGAGATGAGGGGTTAAAAGTTGGGTTTTGAAAGCCAAAAATGAAAATTATAACAAAGAATAAACTTTGATAAAGTCACCAGCACAGGGTGTAATCGAACAACTTTCTTTGACAAATAACTCTCTTCATAATTGCAGACCTCTCTCTTTCTTCAGTTATTACACTTTTAATTTTTTCTGTTCAGGCTGTTAAAAAAGAATGCTTGTTCTCGGGCTCATCATAGAAGATCTGCCTCATCATTTTTTTTTTTTTTTTTACTTTGAAATCGCTTCACTGATACTTCTTTGCACTACTTGTAGGACTTAAAAATTATATATTTTTATTATATAGGACTCTTGGAGCTCTGTCAAATAAGATTCACTCGGTTAAATTTGCAACTGCAGTATATGGAAAATTTTCAATGCTTAAAAGATTGGTATTTCACAAAATAGTGTAAGGAGTTAACCCTCTGCACAACTGATGTCAAAAGTATTCAGCAGCAAATTTTTTCCACAATGCAACTGAGAATTTAAATTCTTTTAATTTTTCATTCTGCATAGGCAATTTGGAGTCTGTGACGAAAAATTTGAAATGTCCTGGAATTATAGGAAACTTCTTGAATTTGAAAAAGTAAATTCCAGAACCCCAGAAACTCTTTAAATGTAGGGATGGAAATGATCAGTCAATTGGCTGACTTCAGATAATTTATTATCAAATTGCTGAAATTTTATTTTCTATAAATGTACATGAAAATGGTCCTTCAGACCATTGTCATGTAGATTTATAGAAATAAAATGTCGTCTAAATGTGTCCTCTTATTTTATGAAGAAACCTCATTTTCACCAATTGTCAGGTTAAATTATGAGAGTTCCAGCTTATTTCAGATAATTCAGATACCATCCACTCTCATCCCTTTAAATGTTATGTCCAAACCTCCACGAAATTTTGTTTAATTTTATAAAACTTTTTTTTTGAGTTGACACTGCAGGGTATAAAGCCGTGAAATGTAAGCAAATGTTGGTCCCCCGACTAGGTTAGTGGAGCTGTGCTTGTTTACAGCAGTAAACGAGTTCTGCGTTACTGGTAAAATAGGACCCAGAACCAATGCCTGGGATGGAAGTCCTCTTAAAGTGGACAGCAAAAACTAATGGCAAAACTTCACTTCATACCTATGTTGTGGTATGATTTAGCCATAGATGCTGGAAGTGACCTTAGACACCATTAAATAAATGTTACCTCAATGAATTGTTCATTGATGTGCAACTACAGTATGTGGAGAGTGGATTGTAACTAAATCACCCAGGGAGTGGAGTTACCACCCAAAGTATCACTTTCAAATTCTGTTTGTGTGGACAAAAAACACAAGCCATGTTAGGGTTAACCCGGGTGTCCATTGGCTGGAACTTTGTTATGCTTTGCAACAAAGTTGCAATTATTGCTTAGGTGTCATCTCCACTCTACGGGTGATTTGGTGATAATACACTCTCCACATACTGTAGTCCTTTGCACACTGATGTCGAAATATCTAAATTTCAAGAAGCTAATCTTTCCCATAATGTAACTAGGAATTTAATAGATTCAATTTTGTTGGACATAGTTCGGTCGGAACCCCTGCAAAAATTTATTCACTTTGTTATGATTGGCACACATTCTCTTCATAACACTCCTACATTGTTTCCTGTTTCAAGTTGTTGAGGTGAAGGGTCAAACCCTTAGACTTGAAAATAAATACCAAGAATTCTGCAATCAAGTCTTTCAGGCAAAATGTGTTTCCCCTATTTGTTCTGATATAACCATAGATGATGAAAGTAGAGTGTTAGTCTTCGGTTGTTTTAACTTGGTCGTATTTATTGTCTTGCATAGATAAATTTTTTTGCCTTTCGAAGGCAACAATTGTTAATTGACCCATTGGAAAACTACAGCATTTTTTTGTTTCATGTTGCTGCGTAAATGTAAATTGTTGTGTAATATATTATACTTATATATATATATATATACATACAAACATTAATATACATACAAACTATACATAGCTGTTGTACAGAATTTTTTCTACATCTACCCCAGTTTAAAAACTGCCTTACACAAACGGAGAATTCTGTGGCGATCGGAACTTTCCTCCAGTTTCACAAAGATGATCATAACTTACATTTATTTTTATATACTTTTAATTATAAATACACGGTCTGCCATGGTCAGTTCATTTGGTTACTTATGTTAATTGTAATGTTGAGGATTGGTATGAATGTTTGTGAGAATGATTGAGTGAAAGTATTTGTTGGTAAAGACTTGAAGCAATCAGAAACCATTCCACATATGAGCAGAAAAATTACATTATTTTTGTGCCCACAAATAATTTTTTGTCTTTGTGCTTTTTAAGCTGCTGTAGATTTTTTTTCTTTTCACGGTTCTTGTCGGGCCTTGGATTCAAGGATTGGACTTGAATTTGACTAAAGGTCATTCAAGACTTTGAAATCAGTGAAAATGAGTCAGGAGGCCTTGAAAAGGCTCGGAATATTTACGAAAATAAAAATGCGAACAAAACTTGTCAACAAAACTATATAATTTTCTATGCCATAGTTCATGAAGGTGTAGTCCTAACTAGGACCATCTAGTAATTACTCCCACTTCTCTTCAAAGGAAGTGGGAGGAGGGGGGTAATGACCAGAGAGTCCTAGTTAGGATTAGTGATGGTAGAGCCTTGACTTTGGTTATTATATGTAGAGCCTTGAGAAAATGTTGAGAACTAGCCTTGAATTTCATCAGTCCTTTCCCGCACGATCCCTGATTTTGTATCGATCCAGTACAGAGTATGTCTGAAATGTCAAGAGTGAGAAAACTTGTTCAGCTGTTTGATTAGAACCAAGAGAACTTGACCAACTATTTATCATGAAGGCATTTTTTTCAAGTAATTTCTGTTGTCATTAAAAGAATTGACAAAACCATCTGCTTTCTTCATTCTCATTTCCCCCCTGTAAATTTAATTTTCATATGAGAGAAGGTTATATAATACAAACCTCTACCATAACATGGAAACTTGGGGATGTACATCCAGTAATTGTCTTCTGTGGTTAAAGAGTTCTAATTTACTTGTTTAACAGGCCCGGATACCTAATGCCAGGAGGGAGTGATGTGGTGCTTGTCCTGTGGTTCATAAGTTCTGTTTAACTCTTTATCTAACATAAAAAGCAGACGACACTTGCAAATAAAATTCTTGAATACCTCAGGTTTTTTACTTTTTGTCTCAAAAACATAGCTCAACAAGATCATTCCAATTAGGGGACATAAGCTATGTTTTTGGCACAAAAAATAATGAAAATTGAGGAATGATTTTTGTGAATAGTTCTTGCTGGTTTTGACTGTTACGTTGGGTAAAGAGTTCACTGGTAAAATAGGTTTCAACAACCAATGCTAGTGGTGGAGATGCTCTAAAGTGGACAGCACAGGTATAAGAAAGTGGCTAAACATGACTTCACACTTGTATTGCTGTCATGATATAGCCATAGATGCTGATAGTAATCTTTAACACAAAAAATAAACAAATTTGTTGGTGTTTTGAGATAACTTTAACTGCTAAGGATATATCATGACCACAACACCAAAAAATAAATTAATTCTTTGGTAAGTGGAGCAGTCCTTTTTTACTGTTGTAAACAAATTGTTTCAGCGGTAAGAGGGCCCGCGGGGGGGGGGGGGGGGGGGGGGGGGGGGGGGGGGGAATTCAGTCCTCTGAAAAGGGTGCATAGGTATAAATAGCTGGCTAAGCTTGACTTTTTTTTTTTTGCAGTTTTCACTGTTTTGGCTAAACTTAACTTCCTACTTTTCCTACTTGTGTTGGCATGATACAGTCATAAATGATGGAAGTAACCTTCACATCAGTAAATAAACGTCTAGTCGCGGATTGCTATCTCATTTCTCTTGAAAAGTTACATTGTCGCCTGAAAAAAAGAGTGGTTATGGTTTTAAAAGATAGTAATTTCATGATGATTCTCTTAAAGGCCTTCTTTATTAAAACATTATTTACAAAAAAATGATTAATCAAATTCAACTGCCTGTATGCTACAATCAGATACTCCTGCCCAAGACAAATGACTTGTCTTTTATATAGGTATAGCTCGCATATGTTATACAAAATTGTTTCCTTGTGGGGGCCTTGGAAAGTAGAGCAGTGCTTGTTTTTTGTGGAAAACAAATTCTGTTTTACTCATAGGACCTGGTCACCAATGCCTGGGGTGTAAGTCCTCTAATAAGGGCAACATGTGTATAAACAATTGGCTGGACTTGACTTTATATCCATGTTGCGGTCACGATGAGCCATTGTGTAGAAATATGTGACCTTTAATACAATAAATAAATGACAAAATTGTATCTTGTAAATTTGCGTTAAACTCTTTGATCACAGCTTTTTGGCTGCTTCATAGCAGCCATGACTGGATTTGATCAAAAATATTTTGTTAAAATACCACACTAGGGAGCCAGTGGCTCCTTGGTAGAGTATCAGTATTCTGACCTGTGTCATCTGCATTGTGTGACTCATTGGGCAACTCTTCATCCTGACTGTGGCAACACAGTGTCACTGTGTACGAAGGCATAATTAAAGAGTCTTGTAGTTACTTGCTGTTGTTTGTTCTGTCTGGGTACTCAGCTTGCTTCAATCGTAAAATTGTAAGACACAATGTTATGCCAACTGTTGAAAGTGCCGATAAAGCTCAATAAACAAAATGCCATACCCTGCTGCATGTTAACTGATAGAGTGTTAAATTATTTTTGGTTTTCCAAATTTGTTCACGTCTTTGCCTTGTTACAATTTATGGGAGAGTGCCTATGGGCACTCTCCCATAAATTGTCACAGTGCAAATCCTTGCACACTAAATAATTTCACTTGAAAGATAATATGCATCACTTCCACAGAATGAGACCGTTGAGTCATGGTACCTGCACTTCAGGATAAAGCCCAAATTTGAACTTCCAGCACTCTGCTTGTGAAGTTTTTATTGAAGAGTTTTAACACAATGTTGAGAAATAGTTGAAATGGTGAAGGTAGAAACTGCAACAGAACGTCAGTATCTTTCTTGTTGATGGTATCTGAAAGTGTTCAGCAGCATTATTTCCTTGGAGAATCTGTCATATTTGTTGGGAGTTGTACATAAAGAACTGAGCTTGGTACCATCAGTTCCATTGACTGGTGGATCCCCATCAGGCATGTACGCTTTCCAGATTTTTGCGGATTTCTGGTATTTTGGTTCATCACGATAGTTTATTTTATTTTCCGGATTCCTACTATTGTGTATAATATGTAGGTCCTGTCTGCAGAACTATTTTTATACTGAATCTTCATTAAAAACCGGAGCATTCAGCATTCCTATACGACAGAGACTGCTTCGTTTTTTTATGTCTAAATTTGGCCATCTGTGATAGTCTCTTTGAGAATCAGCATCACTGCTGGGCCCAGATGGGCCTGAGTTGATGCCGATTCCCACATAGGCTATATATAGGTGTGTGCCAGGTTTTCTGGGTTTTCGATCAGTTGCCACTAACATCCCTGATCCCCATGGAAACTGCAGAAGTGAAGCAGTGCTTGCTCACTGTTGTAAACTGTTCTGTTTTATTGGTAAAATAGCTCCAGGCAACCAGTGCTTGGGATGAAAGTCATCCAAACTGAGCAGCATAGATAAGAACAATTGGCAAAAACTAGTACCTCATACTTCTGTGGTTGTCAATGCTATATCCATAGATGCTAAAAGTGACCATAAAAACAAATAACATTCAACTTATGAATATCTTCACTAGAAGGTGGCCAGTTGGGAGTTCTGTTCCTACTGAAAAAGTTGGTGTGCACAAATACTGAGAATGGCATGAACACATAGTAAATAAACAACCGATTAACTTGTAAATAACCTTCTGTGGGAACCCTGGGAAGTGAAGCTGCTTGTGTACAGTGGGAAACAAGCTCTGTTTTACTGGTAAAAAGAGGACCCAGTCACCAGTGCTGTGAGTGGAAGTCTTCTAAAAATTTATATAAACGATTGACTAAACTTGACTTTATCTCCATGTTGCAATCACGATTAGCCTTTGTGCAGAAGTATATGACCATAAACACCAATAAATAGATAAATAATTAAATAACCAGTAAATAAATGACCGGTTAACCCTTACGTAGCTCGAATAGCACGGACACCTGCCTCAAAATTCATGAACAATTGAAAATTTTCATTTTTTGTCTCAAAAGCATTGATTTAGCCTCCTCGTTGGAACGTTGATCCCTTTACCTAACAAATTGACTTTTTTTGCTCACGGAATTTATACAAATCAGAAGTTGAAAAACATTTTCAAATTTTCAATTTTTGTCAACAAATTTCAACAAAATCATTTGTGACACCACGTTGGAATGATCTGAATGAGTTCGTTCCAGTGAGTGTTTGCTAAGAATCTTTTTTTTTGCTGGTGGTGGCTCAGTGGTTAGAGTACTGAATTTTAACCATAAGGTTGACAGGTCAGTCCAGACCAGTGGTAACTGAGTTGTATCCTTGGGCAAGACACTTAATCCTGATTGTCCACATGAGGCACGGTGGTGCTGTGTACTTGGGCATCCTGCACATCATTGGTGCACTTTCCTTCAACCGCTGCTCAGTGGTTCTCTCCGACACAATGGGACCCTGGCTGTTGAAAATATTAAACACAATCCAAAAAAATTAAAAAGGGTACAATGGGACCTGGTTACCAATGCCAGGGATAGAAGTCCTCTCGTGTGTTGCAAAACAGCTGTCATAATCAGTGTCTTGGAAGCAGGTCCTTTAAAGTGGGTGGCAAAAGTATAATTGTGGCACAGCTTTATTTGACACCTGTGTTTAAGACAGGATACAGCTTGTGATGCTGAAGTTAAGTATGAGCATCATCAATAAATATGATTAACCTATAAACATTATCATACCAAAATACTCTCTGGAGTTAATTCTTACCATTTTATGATGTGTGAATGACTTCTGTTGCAGTTCCAAATTTGAAACCTTTCAATGCTGGCTCTCGAAAACTTTCAAATTTTCATTCTCTAAAGAAGGATATACACTGTATAATTGCTTGATATAATACACACAAGATCTATTATAACCCCTCTCTACTTTGAACATGTATTTCCTCCATGGGAACCCTGGCAAGTGAAGCATTGCCTGTTTACTGTGGTAAACAAACTGATTTACTTGTAAAATAGGACCCAGCCTCCAGTGCTTGGGGTGGAAGTCCTCTAAAATGGGCAACATGGGTATAAATGATTGACTGAGCTTTACTTTATCTCCACGTTGCGATCACAATTAGCCATTGTGCAGAAATACGTGACCTTAAACACCAATAAATAAATAAATTGAAAATGCGTTTGCAATATTCTATATGTTTTTTTCTTTTGCATGAATAATTATGCAGGACCCAATAATACCACATACCAAATGTGATTCAGAACTGGTCCTTGGTTCTGAAAATGTAACATTTTGGTTGGAGTCACAAATTTTGCTCTGCACAATTGTAGTACAGTGGAGCCCACTTAATTGGATATCTATTAACTGAATAGCCCTGTTAATTCAATATAATTTCCCAACACAAAACCGTTTACCATACCTCCAATAAAAATTGGACCTGTTAATTGAATATAGGTTATAGAGTAAACTCCTGTTAATTGAATAAAAATCATGTAACCTGTCGAGAAATTACCCTGACTCTCCCCAGTCTTTCTTTGTTTATGGACCTACTTGGCCTCAGTTCATCCAATACAGGCATTTAATCTATCTTGTTTGCAGAGCTCGTGGAGCTCTGTCAAACAAGATGTAACAGAACAAATGCTAAGTTTATCTCTAGAATACAGGAAAGTGACACAATCCCTGTTATTTGAATAATTTTCATTGGAAAAGTGGCTATTCAATTAAGAGGGTTCCACTGTATTCCTTTAACCCTTTGAACCCCGAAGGTATCTTCCATGTCAATTCAAAGGAAGCAATCAGAAGAGTACATATTCATTGTCTGGGGGTAAACCAATTAATATTTTCGGCGTGCAGCCTTGAGGCTGAAAATATTGATTGCGCTACCAACACATTCACTAAGCAACCATTACACTTTATGAAATTGTGACGTATCATGTTCTGGCCAGAAAAAAAGGCCACTCGGGTTCAAAGGATTAAGTACGAATTAAATGCACAAAAGCTTCTGCTCACAACTGTATAAATTCACCAGAGATATGTTTTACTTTTTCATTTTGTCAGTCCTTGACACTGTGTGCACTGTTGATCTAGCTCTTCCTTTGCCTCATGTGCAGGAAGTGAATTTGAAGCCAGTTTAGTGTAGAAGGGGAAGTTTGTGCATCATAAATATGACACTTTTATTTTTAACAACTTGCACTTGTGACAGAAGAAAGGCATACTTGTTGTTTCTTTGTAATAACACATTACAGGGTTTTTGCTGGGTTCTTGAGTCATTTTAAAATTCTGGAAAAGGTCTTGAAAAGTATGGAAAAAAAAATTGTCTGTCAAGCCATGAAAATGTTGATAAAGTATGGAATTTAATTTTTTGAACAACTATTCTTGTCCACAGTGATATTAAAATTATCAAAATTTCTGCATGCAAATTTTTGACAGAATGCAACTAGGAATTTTAACAAATTCAATCTTGTTTGACAGAGCTCGTTGAGTGGGCTCTGTCAAAGAAGATTAAATTTGTTAATTTCTTAGTTGCATTAGGAGAAAAATTTGCTGTTTGAAATTTTGGTAATTTTACATAAAGTGTGCAGAGGGTTTAATCATTTCACATAAAAAAAACTCCATTACTTGTAATTGAATAGTTGTCTACTTGTACAAGCAGCTTTGCTGCTGAATGGCATGAGTATGAAGAAATGACATTCTTGCAAGGTTTTTCAAAAAATGAAAATGTTAAGTATGATGTTTTCATAAAAATCTTAACACAGTCAAGATTTTCATCAGTTTGAGGATACACACTCGAGTGGGTATGGAAAATATGTGGACATATCTGAAAAAATTATGAATTTTTTTTTCCTGGCAAATGTTACAACACTGTAGTAGGCTAGTTATTATTTGAATGGAAAATCATTCACAAAAAAGGATATTCTTACAAGTGTTTAAAGGTACATTCATCATTGGTCAGCCTACAGCTAAAGATTTGAATTATTTGGGTAGCGTTTTGGGGATATTTTGAAAAATGTGAATTCCATCAGTGTTTCAAACTTATGCCAATCTATATCTGTAATTGTTTAGAATAAACGCATTCATTTTGCTGGATTCTTCTCTGTGTTGTAAAAATCTTTATTGTAGGGTGGCTGTATTGTGTGTACAGTTCTCCCACGATCATGGAAAATCTCGTACAAATTAGTGTTTTGTGACAAGTCCTGGAAGTCTATCACTGTCACTTTCATGAACTTAAATCGATCTTTTTGGCTGTAGTAAGTGTGATCAGCATGTTTGGAGGATAGGACTATATTTGGTAATAAACATGTAACTTGAGAAATGGAAAAATATTGTATCAAAACCACAACAAAAATTAACATTTTTCCCTTGTTGATTTTATTTCAAACCCTAACATTTCTTGGGAAGCTTGCAGGAAGAGCTTTTCAAGAAATGATTTCAGGTGTTGGAATTATAAGCAGAGAAAATGTGTTTTTACCAATTGCAGCTGATATTGTGCAATGAGTTTTTTTTAATATACAGTGCAACACTGATAATTGTATCATTGCTTAACCAGAGAAAAATATTCAATTGACAGGAGTATACAATTAGCTGGAATTGGTTCATTTTCTTCTCTCCTAGTTATAAAATGAGCATTTATTCTATTTTATCTTGTTTAACAGAGCTCACAGAGCTCTGTCAAACAAGATGTAATAGATTAAATGCCTACATTGGATGTATTGAGTCCCAAAATGTCTCTGAATGTGGTGAATTTAGTGGACTTAAGAGTAATTCTTCAAAAAGATTACAAAATTCTTTATTCAGCTACCAAGCATTTCCTCCATAACCTCCACAACATTAACTTTTGAAATGAAGTTATGGTAAATGGTTTAGTTTTTTTGTAAGATATATATAATCAAAAGGATTTTTCAATTAAAAGATATACAATTAAGTGGGATCCTGTGTGTGTTTATTGTGGTAAACTGGTACCATTTCACAGGTATAATGGGACCCGGTTATCATTGATTGGGATGAAAATACACTTGAAGTGGGCATCATTAATATAAACGAGTGGCTAAACTTTATAATTATGCTGTGGTCTGACTATAGCCATAGCTGCTGAAAGTGACCTGAAGCCCCAATAAGTTGTAAAAAAAATTTCTTTCCAAAATGATTTTAGAAAAAAAGTACTTGTCATTGAAAAGTTATCAGAATTCTTTAGAGCTCTGTGTGGAACCCTGAGAAGTGGAACAGTGCTTGTTTGCTGTGGTTAATAAGTTCTGCTTTACTGGTACAAAAGGGTCCTGAACCAATGCCTGGATGTCCTCTAAAGTGGGCAGTATAGGTATAAACGATTGGCTAAACTTCTCATAACAATGTTGCGGTCATGATATAGCCAAAGATGCTGAAAGTGAGCTTAAACACCAATAAATAAAGAAGAAAAAAATTGGACATTGGACTTGTAGGGAAAACATTATATTTAATGCATGATTTGAGAATTAACTTGGTTATCTGTGCAACAGCAGCTTTCACAGTCATGAAAATTGTGATGAAAATGGTTGCAATATAGCCACAGATATTGAAAATGACTGCAGCGCAATGAAAAATTTATTGTAATTGCATTCATTTTTTAATCAAGTCATTAACTTTTGTTTTCTATGACTTTCCTGAAAGCCAAGAAATGGAGTAGTGCTGGTTTACTGAACTGGACAAGTTATTTTTTCCTGCTATAATAGAACCTAGTAAATCAATGCCAGGAGTGCAGGTCGAATGGTTTTACTGTGTTCATGCAAAAACTGATCAAACTTCCTTACTTGAAGGAACTGTACTATTGACTACCATGGACTCTCATCATTAAATCTATCCGGCAAAGGGCGAATACCATTTTCTGATTGTCACATTTTCTCCCTTATTGACTCGTCCTCCAGACGAGTCATTGAGAGAGAGGGATGTGACAATGAAATCACAACATAGATTTGGTGAACTTGCTTCATTTGTTACCCTGATTTATGGTGGTCTTTTTCTTACTGAAGACGCTTACCAGCTGATCTCCAAGAACCCCCCCCCCCCCCCCCCCCCCCCCCCCCCCCCAGAATGATCAAAGGAAAATTAGACTGAACCCAGTAGAGTCCGGACTTTTGTGGTGAGTGGTGTCATATAAACTATTGCAGATTTTTTTTCCAAGTTAAAGATCCTGAAATTTTATTTATTATCTGTTCTTATCACAAAGTAAAAACAAACTGAAACAGAGGTTTTATCCTGAAATCAAAACTGAAAAATCATAACCTCCCAGCTCCAGTTGTGCTTGTGATAAAATGTTTAGACTGACGTCAACACCAATAAATACCCCATGGAAGTCTCCAAAATGTAGAGCAGTGCTTGTCTACTGTGCTGAACAAGTTCTGCTTTTCTTGTAAAATAGCACCTTATAACCAATGCCTGGGGTGTAAATCCTCTATAAAGTGGGCAGCATAGATATAAACGATTGGCTAAACTTTACTTCATTCCTATGTTGCAGTCATGATATAGTCATAAATGTTGAAGAAACTGACCTTAATCCTTTACCCAACTTAACAGTCAAAAACTCACCAGCGCTATTCTAAAAAATCATTATTTTGTCATTTTTTGTCTCAAAAACATAGGTTATGACCCCTTGTTGGAACGAGCTCGTTCCAACAAGGGGTCATAACCTATATTTTTGAGACAAAAAATGAAAAAAAATAGTTATTCAAGAATTTTGTTTGCATGTGTCGTTTGCTTTTCATATTAGGTAAAGGGTTAAATAATAATTCTGAATTCTAGGCTTATTATCTGTATGATACATATTACTAGGGACACTAACCTGATTGAGTGCCGGAAACCCATATTTGTGCTCAATTCTGAAGTGCAGATCTTTCGGCTTAATTAGTGCAGTCCTGTAGGTCCATATTTGTGCTCAATTCTGAAGTGCAAGAACCATAATTTAACCCTCTGCACTCTGATGTCACAATACCAAAGTTTGCAGCAGCAATTTTTTCCCACAATACAACTGATAATTTAAAAAAATTATATTTTGTTTGACAGAGCTTTGTGAACTCTGTCAGACGAGATAAAATTTAAATATTTCATGCCTCATGGGCAATATGAAGTCAATGGTGAAAAATTAAAAATACTACCAGGGTGCTAGAAAGGCTTCTTGTTCCCTGTATGTGCTCAAAATCATCTTTGAAGTGAACTTTTTAGTGTGTATGGATTTGACTTGCTAAAATTTATGGGAGAGTATCCTCCAATAGGCACTCTCCTAGAGCTGAAACGGTTAACCGATTGATCGATTAACCAATGATCAGCGTCTTGATCGATAGAAAAAGTAATTGATCGATTAACCGTTTGGTTTTTTTTTTAACTATTGCATTATATGGGTTAACAAAGGAACAAACTTGCTCCAAAACAGGCAAACATTGTCACACTGACTCACATGAATTATATGAGACAGAGTAAAGCATGCAAGTTATGTACTGATATACTTGTTCACTTGCATGATCATTATCCATTATCAGTAGCTGGAAATGAAATGAAATGGTCATTCTTAAGTTAACCTTTTCCCAATGGGGTAGCAGATGACACTTGCAAAATAAAAACATTAATTACTAAAAAAAAAAAAAAAAATTGTCTCACTTAGCTTATGATCCCCCATTGGAATGTGCACAATGATCTTGTTCCAATGAGGGGTCATAAGCTATGTTTTTGTTACAAAAATCGAAAACATAATAAAATTTGAATGGAGATTTTTGTATATAGGCCTGCCGATTTTGTCCTTTACTTTGGGTAAAGGGTTAATGCTGAAAACAGGCCTGGCATTCTGAAAAATGCAGGAGGGCAAAAAATCACTCTCCTCAATCAGCTTAGGAGAGCAATTAGCTTTACACAGCATTTTAAGTATCCAGTTGAACAAACTCCTTGAAACTGAAACCAACAGACTACATCAGTGATTTTATTAACTTTACTAAGGTAAAGCAAAATCTCTTAGACATCTAGATGTCTCACTCAACAACCGAACAAGACGTGTGTGTGTACCCAGACCTGTTGTCCAAGAAAGTCATACGCCTACCACTAGTGGTAGGCGTATGACTTTCTTGGACAACAGGTCTGCTTGAATCTACAGTCACATCCTGGTGCAAGTGCTTCAAGTGACTGGATAGTAGTAATGGTAGTATATTATAGTGTCAATATTCCTTGAATAATTACCCCTCAAACTGTGATGTCAGTTGTTGAACTTGAAACTGACAGAAAAAAAAATATTGCTGTGACCCATTTTGCTTCAAATGATAGCAACTGTGTTTGGGTATGGTTGCAGCCATTACCTTTTACCACTAAACCGCTTTCAAAATGAAATTACGTGATGTTATATGACTTCAAAGTTAAATTACATTTTTGCTTTACAACAAAAATTTAATGTGAGCATAATACATGTAATCTCAATCATCCCAGACCAAAATATTTAGGAGGGCAATTTTTCGCTCTCCTTAATTCTTTCAGGAGGGCAGTAAGGAGAGCTAAAAAATCGCTCTCCTGAAATTGCCAAGCCTGCTGAAAATCAATGGTACGGCAATTATTCAGCTACTTATTAGGGTAAGTGATTAATCGGTGAACCAAGCTTAATCCAGGTGATTAATCGATCAAGAAAACCCTTTAACCGTTTCAGCTCTACACTCTTCCACATAGTGTCGCAAGGTAAAATGATTTTTTTTTAAATTTGTCAACCAGAAATAATTTAGCACTCAACCAGTTAGTCTTCAGTTTTTGTGATGAACTTATTATCAATAAAGTGAAATTATTCAGTCTGTATGGAGTTGCCTTATTAGAGTTTACGGGACAGTGCCATAGGTACTCTCCCATAAATTGTAACAAACAGACGTGAACAAATTTTGAAGACCCAAAAATATGTAGCACACTACCAGTTAACTCGGGTACTCAAAGATCTGATTGAACCTTGAATCATAAAAGCTTGGATGATAACCGCCGTCTGTGCTGAAAGAATGGTGTACATATGTTGTAAGCAAATCTTAGGTTGTCAAGATTGTTGAGCATGAGTGTATTTTCATTTTCCATGTGTTGTTTCCCCTCTCTCCCATGAAGTGTTGTTATCTAACACTTGCAGTATTTATAATTTATCTGATGACAGCATTATAATGATTGTTTATTTTGTTTCTTTTCATGTCATCTTTGTGTATCTGTAAATGAAATGCAAAAGTAGTCCTGTCATTCAGAGATCACCACATTGTCACATCTTCAGATCATTACATAATTATGTGCTGTAAATTAAGAATCGGAATAAATGTATATACAACAGGCATTGTACCTTTCACATGTGTTCTGTCTTTTTATTTGTAAACACCTCAGTTGGATCCATAGGAAATGAAGCAGCCCTTCTTTACTTTGCTATGTTTTACTGCTCAAATAGGACCCAGTCAACAATGCTTGGGGTGGAAGTCCTCTAAAATGGGGTATATGTGATAAACGGTTGGCTAAACTTGACTTTATATCCATGATGCAGTCACATTGAGCCATTGTGCAGAAATATATGACCTTAAACACCAATAAATAAATAATCTTTGTTTTACCGGTAAAATAGGGCCCAGTCATTAATGCTTGGGGTAGAAGTCCTCTAAAATGGGCAATATGGATATAAACGATTGACTAAACAAAGTTGCAGTCATGATTAGCCATTATGCAGAAATCTGTGACCTTAAACACTAATAAATAAACAAATATTTGTTTACACTTTACTTAACACGAAAAGGCAGATGACACTTGCAAACAAAATTTTTGAATAATACCTTTTTAGCTCACCTGGCCCAAAGGGCCATGTGAGCTATTGCCATCGCTTGGCTTCTGTCGTCAGTTTATTCCCAACAAGACGACTCCCAAAAAGATGAATTTAATTAAAATGACAATTACCCATTTATTTGAGGTTCTGGGCAAAAATGTATACGAGAAGAAGGGTATTTTGAAGTTGAATTTTATTTTTCAAGAAAAAAATCCCATGTATTTGAGATTTTATTTATTATAAACCAGGTTGAAATAAAATCACAAGAGAGTAACAAAACATAAAGGAGTTTACATCTTATACCATATATGCTATAATAATTTAATGTTTTCCCCTATTTTCTTATTTATGCTTTGTAACATTGTGAGGAGAATTTTCAGTTCATCGACGATAGGGCATAAGAAGGTTGGGTATTGAATAGTGAATTATCTTCTCAATTTTACAAATCATGTGCAGATGGAAATAAAGACGAGGAATATACAAGAAGCACTCATTTTACCAGAAATGTTTTTAACTTTTGCGACCTGTATCAGAATTTAGGCACCATGCATTGTAACGAAACGCTGTAATGATTGTACCTTTTTATCAAGAAACCTTAAAAAAATACATAAAAAAGAAAAGACCCCAAAAGACTCGACGCTATAACTAATGAAATTATTACATAAATTCATGCTCCAGTTAAACAGTGATTGTGGGCAATCAAGAGATGAAAAAAAAATACCTCAAATGGCGTAAATATTCACTTTTTAAATCTTTTTTTTTATTAGTGTAACAAATAATTCATGAAAACAGTTTTCGTCTTTTTGGGATTGTTTTGTTGGGATAATTTTACCCATTCATCTTGTTGGGGTTCGGCTTGTTGGGATGACACCCTGTTGTCTGTAAACTTTTCACATTTTCTTCTCCAGAACCGCTGAGCCGATGTGAACCAAACTTGGCAGGAATGGTCTATGGGAGGTCCTCTACAAACGATCCTCATTTTGTTCCCGTCGGATTCATGGTGGGGTCACCATGAGCTCCATGGCGTTTCCGTCCACGCACTCTGGTCCCATGGCCAGTTTTGTGTGACCAACGCTTTTTGTGCAGCCTGGACCTTCTGCCCCGCAGAGGTCCGCGGCGACTCTCCTGAGTTTCCACTCTGTTGATCCTCAGGGTATGTGATACCCCAATACACATCTGCCTTCAGATGTTTTCGGCTGCAGCCCGTCGCCCCGCGTCAGGTGTATTTGAGGATCGTGACCCTTCGCTGGTAAATGGGTCAGGAGTGAAGCCACTTTGTCGGTTCGTTCCCTCATTTTACCATTCGACAGTCAGTGAGCTTAGGGAGGACCTCTCCTTGCTCACTTAGGTTCTGTCCAAGAGCCTTTTCCGTTGCTTCCAGCGAGGCTACGAGTGGTTTCCGGGCGCCGCCTCCCGGGATTGGAAACAGGCCACTTCCTGATCCCCCTCGTGTGCCTACACCATGGGAGGTGTCGGCTGGTTTGCCCATGATGGGCTATGTGTCTTCCGACTCATGGGATGAGTCCGACATTCATGACGGCGAGAGCCAACAGTCTTCTGACTTGGGGGCAGCTCTTGACTTTGTGTTTGGGTTCCTTCCAGGTCTCAAACCAGCCGACAGTGTCAGCACGGCCGCGATCATCGGTCGCACGCCTACAGCCTGTGGAGCAACCTGCTTCTGGGCTCCTTCGACCGTGCCTATCGGTACAGGTGGTTGAAGCATTTACCGCTTTGGACTCAAAAGCTGAGTTCCAAGGAAATGAAGGCGTCGTTCTTCATCAGGGTTGACACTTTTTTGCCTCTGGTGCGTTATCGTTCCTACGATTTCGCCAATCCGTCAGTCTGCCAGACCTTGACGGTCTTGGATCAGGACTCCAACTCCCAAGCCGGCCATTTTTTTCTTATGGAGACTCTTGAGTCCGTGTTGGGCTTATCGGGAGAGATGCTGGAATGCTTTCTCTCTTCGATCACGTTTTCTCTGCTTTGCTGCTTATCTGCTCCCAGATGAGTTTGACGACGAACAGGTTTTTGTTTTGTGTGCGCTGTTCAAGGCACTCATGCATCTTCTCACGCACATGCCTGTAACAAGGCTAACTTGGAATTAGTTCGCAAGGACGCTGTGCTGGACACAAGATGTTCCCCTCTTGATGGGCAATGCGCTGCTCTTCGATCTGCCTCAAGCTGTGGGTCCGCGACTATCGCGTGGTTCCGTGGTGACGGTCCGGGATGACTCCCTTTGTCATTCCATTAATCTGCTGCTGCTAAGTCAGCTTGATCGGCCTTCTGTTGGTGACAGGTGCCGTCCAAAGCCTAACAAGTACCCTTCTGCTTCCTTTGCGAAGCTAAGGGCTGATCCTCCTGCCGCCACTTCTACTCACTCACAGGGTAGGCGTTGGCAGTAGCCACCTCGATTTCGTCCCAGGTTGAGGCATTCCACTCGATCGAGGGTGGCTCTTCCAACATGAGTCCCTTTCAACGTTACTCGTTGGGAACTTTTGACCATGGAGATAGGCAATCTCCTGTCAAAGGGGGCGATCGGGGTCATCAAGAACTTCCTTTCAGTGGGATTTTATTCCCGCCTGTTCTTGGTGCCAAAGAAGGACGGCCGACTCCGACAGGTTATCGATCTGAGTATCCTGGCGCAGTCTATCATTGCTCCTCAGTTCAGCATGGAGGCTTTCAGATCGGTTCGCCGCTCCATTCCCCAGGATGTTTTCCAGTTCAAGGCCATACCCTTTGGCCTTGACCTGGATCCTTGGGTCATCACCTGTCTGATGTCGCATGTGTTAGTCTTACATCGCACCAGTCCAGGGTGTCTTCTTCGGTTTATCAAGTTGATATCCTCCAGAGGCTTTCCAATGCTGCTTTTCTGGAGTCTGATGTCACACTGTTGAGCCTACTCACGTCACTGGGGTTCAGAGTCAACTGAGAGAAGTTGGACCTGCCCCCTTCTCCGTCGTTTTGTCATGTGGGGTGGACTTCCGTACTCAGATGGATACGATGGCGGTTTCCCAGGCAAGGGCTGTGGTTTTCTCAGCCTTTTGCCCTGACTCTGTCCCAGTCCTCGTCCGCATCAGCTCGGCTTCTTCCCCGGCTGCTCGGTCTCTGCGTTTCGGTGACGGATCTCATTCCTCTACGTCGGCTGCATTTCTGACCTCTCCAACACTTTCTGCTCAGTTGTTGGAGGCCGAATGTCGATCCTCTGGTTCTGGTGCTTCGGTTACCAGCGTCTCTTCCTCGTCGCCTTCTCCCCTGACAGATGTTCAGTGGATTATGCAGGGAGTTCCGTTGGACTTCCCCACGTCCGATCGAGTTCCGACGGCAGTCGCCAGCGATCTCGGATGGGGTGTGACGTTGGATCCTCTAGGTATTTTCCTTCACGGGTCATGGAACCAGGATCTAGCAGCTCTTCACGTCAACCAGAAGGAGCTTCTTGCGCTTCTTCTGAGTTTCCGGCGGTGGATCTCCCGCTTTTCGAATTGTCAGGTCCTTCAGTGGTCTGACAATTCGACGGTGGTTGTTTACATTCGGAACCAGGGCGGCACGCACTATGTTCCCATGTATGTATTGGTTCAGGATCTTCTACTGCTCGCTCATGATATCAACGCCGGAGTGGTGGTTCGTCACCTTCCCGGTAGTCTGAACGTCCTAGCCGACTCTCTGTCCCGACGGGGCAGGTTCTTTTCCACCGAGTGGATGCTCCACATGGCGCTGTTCCAGTCTCTTTGCGATCTCTGGGGTCGTCCCCACATCGATCTCTTTGCGACTCGTTGGAACCATCAGGTGGACACTTTCGTGTCCCCGTGTCCAGATGCTCTGGCTTTCGCCGTGGACGCTCTGTCCATTCTTTGGAAAGGTCTTGTCGGCTACGCCTTCCTGTCGGTTCCGATTCTGCCTCAAGTTCTTGCCCAGATACGAACCTGCAGTTGTCGAATCCTTTCGATCGCACCCCTGTCGCCTCAGTGGGTGTGGATCAATCTGCTCCGCTCTCTGTTAGCGGCGGTTCCGGCACGTCTCCCTTTACGTCGCAACTTTCATTGCCAAGGTCGCCCGAGGAGGTTTCACGTCGACCCGACTTCATTGTGCCTCGCGCATTTCTTTTATCGGGTCCTGTCTCCTCCGTGGTGGTTTTTTCGAGACGAACAGTGAAGTTGGTTTTCTTCTTCAAGGAGACACTCACTCCACTGATTTAGCCTCTGTGGCAGATTGCGGAGTTTCTGGTATATGTTTGATTCTGGGGGTGTCCAGCAATGAGTACAAGTCCATGCTTCGGAGACCTTTTTCGTATGTGGGACAGCGTCGTATCGGCACTCATCCTTGCCTCTCCAAGCTTGTTCTGCACTTTTCCTTGAAAAGGCCTAGGACTTTGCAGTTTACTCCAAGATGGACACTTTCTTGGGTGCTGCTCTGCTTGGGGGGGGGGGGGGGGGGCGTTCGCGCCTTTATCCCAGGTGGATATGCGTTTTCTCGCATGCAAGATCTCTCCTGAATCCATTTCTCGATGGATTCGTTTGGCTATTCGTGCAGCTTCCACTCGTCTAGCGACTGGCGATTGTATTACCAATCGTTTTTCTGCCACGAGGTGCGTGCATTGTCTACCTCTCGGGGCTTGTACTAACTCCGTCATGTTGTCGGATGTTATGCTGGCAGCCTGCTCGAGAAATACTACCTTCTCCACTTATCTGCGACAGTTGCAGGAGCTGACAGAGGACCTTTGTTCTGCGGACCCTCTATCTTCTGCTCAGCCGACTGTGTCTATCCCAGCCATTCAGCTTCTTACAAGGTCAGTTCCAGCTCCGTGCTGTTACTGCCCTTTCTGTCTGTGCGTCGCACATCACCATACGCCTCATCTCATTGTCTTTTACTAATGTTTGTGATGCTATGGTTTGATAGGACTAGGGCTTCTTCCTCTGTCCACGGTCCCAGTGCAATTGAGTTATGTGTGTGTTGGTTATGTGATTCCCTCCATCCTTTTGTCTATTCAGCCTGTAGTAAACAATTGTAAGGTAGGTTGATAAGAAAAATAAATTTAATAGTAAATTTCCTTTCTTATTATACCTACCGCAGTTGTTTACATGGACGCCCTCCCGTCTTCTTATTCGGGTAAGAATCCTTCCTCCCCGCTGATCACATAACTCCTATGTTGGCGGACTCAAAAGAATGATTAATTGATGACTGCTTTGCACACTGGTTAACGGAAGTTGTGGAATTGTACTAAGGGAAGAGCGCCCCCTACTGGGTGTGCGCCGATTGCGCTCGACCCAGTTTTGGCTTATTTTTTCATGGTGTTTTTTACACCACTTTTTCCCAAATCGCTTGGGAAAGATTAAAAATAGAGAGTATTTTATCCGAGTTAGGGACTTCCACTGTAGTGCAAGCCTGTAGTAAACAATGGCGGTAGGTATAATAAGAAAGGAAATTTACTATAAAATTTATATTTTTGGCGGAAACCGTGCTGTGCAAAATTTATATTTTTGGCGGAAACCGTGCTGTGCATCAGTCAGAATGTTGTTTGCTTCGAAGTGGTCCATGACTGAGCTGTGAATAATATGTTCCAGCAACTTACATGTGGTGGATGTTAAAGAGACTAGTCTGTAGCTGGAAGCACTATGCTTATCTCACTTTTTGTAGAGTGGTACTATCGAAGCTCTTCTCCATTCTTCTGGACGTTGCCACTGTCAATTGATCTTTGAAATGTGTGGGTAAGGATCGGAGATATGTCATAAGCATGAAGCTTTAGAAAGATAGCTGGTATCTCATCTGGTCCAGTAGTTTGTGGGGGTTCATTTTCAGAAGCAGGCATAGAACTCCGTTCAAGAGGTCTGCTTTTGTTTGCCTATCGCTGTGGAGTAGTCCGTCGGAATCTCTGAGAGAAGCCACTCCAACTGCATTCTGCTTTTTGTTTTTCAGGTACGACCAGCATTTCTTTGGCATTTCATTTCATTGGCCACTGATGATTTCTTCAAGTTATGTGTTATGAGCTCATCTGGATTCCCTTTGTTAGCCAGTTTTTAGGTCCATATGCCATCGATGGATACATCGGTACGACTGCAAAGCTGCTTAGTGAATTCCCCCCAGCCATTCGGATATCTTGTCTGTATTTATTAGCTTGCTTTTTCTCCAAATAATTATTTTCCTCCGAGGTATCTTGACTCTATTTGGTGCAGTGAGAGAATCCACAAGGATAATGTCGT
This sequence comes from Pictodentalium vernedei, assembly GCA_031216915.1. Taxonomy (NCBI): domain Eukaryota; kingdom Metazoa; phylum Mollusca; class Scaphopoda; order Dentaliida; family Dentaliidae; genus Pictodentalium; species Pictodentalium vernedei. Next base: position 448,094,451 of record CM062296.1, on the reverse strand, counting down.
GGTCCGCAGTCCCATTTGGTGGTAGTGGTTTGCACTTATGAATCAATGATGGATGCGAAGTAAAACATAAGTCTAAGATAGTATTTCCCCTTGTCGGAAAGTTCACAATTTGGTCCAGTAATAGCTCACCAGCCAAGTCTATCAATGCATTGTTCATATTCATTGGGTACTGAAACTGTTCTACGATGACGGATTTTGTTTTTCCAGTCGATGTCTGGGAGGTTGAAGTCTCCGTCTGAGGTGAAGATAGACTATTCATGTTGTCTTCGTAGTTTCACAATCTTCTCACAAACATCTCGGAGATGTTTATTATCCTTTATATCAGGTGGTCTATAAACGGATGTCACTATGATTGATCTTCTTTGATTGAAGTCTAATTTCACAGTGAGCAGCTCTGTTGCACTTCCAGAGTGTATGTCTGTATATACAGTGTCTTTCTACGTAGCTATTAATACTCCTGCGTGAGTCTGTGTGTCGGTCTCTTCTACGTACTTCGTAGTTGGCTGGGAAAAGTTCTGCCGACATGTTGCCATTCAACCATGTTTCGGTTCCAATAACAATATCTGGCTGAGTTGATTCTAATAATATCTGCAGCTCATGTCTTTATTGTTGCTGCTCTGGAAGTTTATTATCAGTGATATGAATGAGTTGTGACCAAATTTCTCTCGGTTGGGGGTTACTTTCGGGGTTGATGATGCCTGTGGACTTCCGGGGCTAGACGGTGTTCAGTTGAGTAGGTATTAGTAGGTAATAAATGAGAGTTCGAGCTCACCTGTACATGTACGTGTACATGTACATATACATCTCCAAAGGATTTAGTGTTAAAATCGTGTACGTGTACAAGATTTTAACGGTTTTTTAGGGTGAGCTCGAATTTTTTTAACACTGAATTGTATCCTAGACACGCGTAGTTTTACGTACACGCACATGTACCGTTTTGATTGAAATCTGCAGATGACTTTTCCCCATAGGATTCAGTGTTAAATTGCGAGCAAAAAACCGTTTTGAGAGTTCGAGCTCATCGTCTTGTCGATTCTAACAATCCGCGTCCGTACACGATTTTAACACTGAAACCCTATGGAGAGTGTTAAATTGCGAGCAAAAAAAAGTTTTGAGAGTTCGAACTCATCATCTTGCCGATTCTAACGATCCGTGTCCACACACGATTTTAACGCTAAAACCCCATGGTGAGTGTTAAATTGCGAGCAAAAAAACGTTTTGAGAGTTCGAACTCATCATCATCTTGCCGATTTCTAACGATCCGCGTCCGTACACGATTTTAACACTGAATCCTGTGGCAAAGGAAACTCGCTTGCGGATTTTTTAGGTCTGAAATCGACTGGCGTGAAGAGGTGATGTTTGAATCCGCAAAACCCATTGTTGTAGCGTTTCTCGAAGTGAGACTGGCGCACGTTATTGCGAGGTGATCTCGATGGAAATGTTTTGAAACGAAGAGTGTTGTCGTCATCGGTGTGGTTGGAAATTTGCAAACCCAGTCACATCTTCCTGAAGTAAAAAACTAACACATGTTATCGTAATGAGTGAATGAGGTTTTTTTGTTCAAAAAGAGTCAATTGTGAATATAGTCTGTATTATAGACATTGATGTTTTCTGTTGATGGAACGGATAAAAAATGAGTTTTGGGAGTTTTTTGAGAATTCCTCCACTATGAGAAATTCTCAAAAAAAAACCACTCAGCTGATCGAGCGATTGGATCGCTCGATTCTCGTAATAAAACTCGATCTGAACGAAGAGTGTTGTTGTCGTCGGTGTGTTGGAAATTTGCAAACCCAGTCACGTCTTCCTGAAGTAAAAAACTAACACATGTTATCGTAATGAGTGAATGAGTTTTTTTGTTCAAAAAGAGTCGATTGTGAATATAGTCTGTATTATAGACATTGATGTTTTCTGTTGATGGGATGGATAAAAATTGAGTTTTGGATTTTTTTGTTTTTTTTTTCGAAGGGAGTTGATCTGTAATAGATAATTTGTGTTTTGCCTTGATTGAGAGATTGACTGTTAAGCGTTCGTTGAAAAAAGTAAAACACTTATCGGAATGTTTAAAACACATTTTAGGTTTTGAGTGGTAAAATTTTTAATATATTCATGATAGCAATCGGAGAGAGATTTGTTAAAATCAGTTTTCCATTGTGTGTTGAAACTGTTTAACAGTCATCAAAAAGGATTCTCTCTTAATTCGACACTCGGTGAATTGATGTGTGAATGAATGAAGATCTTTTGACAAAATGTAAACACTACTGTCAAAAATGCGTTAAAATCAGAAACCGGTTTGTCATGTACTGTTTAAACGTATTTTTTTAAACTTCAATTAACACAGTCAGTTTGAGATGTGAATATTTTCAGATTATTATATATTATATTAAGACGGAAAGAGTTTTTTTTTTATTACTTAAAACACAAAAACATAAAAATATAATTAAACATTTAATTTTGAAAAATAAATAAAAACAATTAAAATGAAAGATGTTTTGGAGGATGGATCCTAGACGTCGAGATCGAATTTTAGACGAGTATTTACGTGCTAAGAAGGCGATTCAGTCAGCTGATAGGTGCAGACGTCTCAGTGAGATGGAACTCAGACGCGAAGCCACAAAAATATTTAAACCCGTGATGGAGGGTCAAGAGCGAAGCAGGAAGGAGATAGTCGAAGAATTGAGACCCATAAAGGAGAGTTCTTTGAGAATGGGTTCGTTGCCTCCTAGTTTTGGAAGTCGGTATTCCGTTCAATCTACACCGGATTACGTTCCCACGGGAATTCAAACAGATATGAGCGAGTCTGATGATACGGCTTCGACTATCACCACTAGTAGCGTTGCGTCGTCCGATGATGATGGTGGTAAGAGAGATCAGTCGGATGGAATTTATAAGGATTCTGAGGGTAGAACTTTTGTAGGTGATACGTTGGTGGAAATGGACGATGACGAATTGATCGTGGGTTCGAATAAATATAAAGTAACCGATGGTCTGCGGAGATTGCTCCTTTACGACAAGCCCGGAGATTTCACGGAACAGGATTTCGACAATTACGGCGACATTCTAGTTCAGACCCACGCCATGAATAGAAATAACGATGCCAGAGAGACGAGACCCAAAGCCAACAGAGGTTACAAGTGGACGAAAATAGTGAAGCCCATATGGAATGCGCATAAGAAGTTCCTCGAATCGGTGACCGGCAAAGGGGTGAAAACCGCTATTTTTCTTCCGAGCGATCCCGACGCTCTGTCTCAGAGATTGAGTTTGTTGATGGGGAGCAGACGGGCTGGTAACACGGGATTAGATAATCAGATAGTTGCCATATCTGACGAATTGTTGAGACAGAAGGTTTTGAATAAAAACCAGTATAAAAGGCTGATGAACGAATTGAAGGATTGATGTGTATATAATAATAAGTAGAGAGAGAGAAACAAACAAACAAACAAACAAAAAATAAAACAGTAAATTCTTACACTAGAATAATAAAAGTATTTAAACGGCAAAAACGATTTACCAGTGAAAAAAAAAAAAATATATCATAAAAATAAAATATGTTGGTGATAAAGAACAGGGGATACGTTAGAACTTACGTTCAAGGCGGTTCTGGCATCGTCGATTCTATAATGCAAGTGTTCACGAGCAATGCGGGTAGAAAACTCGCATCGACCGCGTTTGAGGTCGGTAAGAAGACGGCTTTGGATGTTGGTAAGAAAGCCGCTTCCAAAGCCAGTGGTAGGATAGCTTCTGTGGCTGGCAAGAGGGCAGCCAACGCGTTGATCGACAAGTTGATCAGTCCGTCGGCGAAGCGAGCTGCGTTAGAGCGAACGCTGAAAGATTGGAAAAGATTTAAAGGATGCCGTGGTGCCCATACAAGATTTAGTCAAAATGACGAGTGGATCCGGATTGAAGAGAACTCGCGACGGTGCGATATAAATAAATAATAACATTAAAAACAGAGTTTGAAAAACATAAAAAATTTGTGTTTGAAAAGAATCTAAAATAACAGACAAAAAAAAAAAAAAAATCAAAGATGAACATTAAAGATATGTCTTGGAACGACGCCGCGACCAAGAGGTTGAATAACGAGTACTTTCCCAAGAGCATAAGAGGTTTGATAGTGGGAAAATCAAATTGTGGAAAGACCAATCTGTTGATGAATCTGTTGTCCCGACCCGACTGGTTGGATTACGACAGATTGTTCGTGTTTGGCAAGAGCTTGTTTCAACCCGAATACAGATTGCTTCGAGAGTGCATGGGTTGCAGATTGCCCAAGGACGTCATAGCCAGAATCTTTGACAGTAGGGAGGAATTTGACAAGTGTGGAGCTCCGCTCTCGACCATTTTGGATGGCGCGGCGACGGAGCTGATGAAGAGAAATGCATCTTCGAACGTCGAGTGTCGATTTTATGAGAACGCTAGCGACGTTCCGGATCCTAGAGAACTGAAATCGGAAGATAAGAATCTCATGATTTTCGACAATCTGCTTTTGGAGAGACAGAACCGATGCGAATCGTATTACGTTAGGGGTCGGCACAGCAACGTGGACTGTTTCTAGCTGTCGCAGAATTATTTTCGATTGCCCAGACAGACGATAAGGGAGAACGCTAATTTTCTATGTCTCTTTCGTCAAGATCTCAAGAATCTCAATCACATCTACGGCGATCACGTCGCAAACGACATGAACGCTGCGGAATTCAGAACATTCTGCAAGAGGGTTTGGGATGGTGGACTTTACAATTTCATCGTGATCGATTTGACGAGCGAATTTAATCGCGGAAAATATCGGTGCGGATTCGACAAGTTTTATGTTTCCGATGGTAATAATAATAAGATAGAGTGTGAAAATAAAAATTAGAAAAATAATAAATCTTCAAACAATTAGTTTTGAATAAAAAAAAATAAAATTAAAATATAATGTTCGAACATGGAGAATTGTTAGAACGGATAGCTGAGAATACGGCTGCGAAACAATCCATTCAAATCGTGGTGAGTGGCGATTCGACTCGATTCGCTACGAAATTCGAACCTTCCATCGAATTGAATAGAGAGAAAAAATACGAGATGGCGTTGGTGAATCTGGAGACTTATTATTCCATTCCCAACGTCACCGAAAAGAATAACTCGTTCAAGTATTCCGACGGAGTGGATTGGTTGGAGATTCGAATTCCCAAAGGGAGTTACGACATAGACGATTTGAACCATTACATTCAGACGCGAATGAAGACGGATGGAAAGGGAAGCAACAAGATCAGACTCGCTCCAATCCTAATACCTTACAGACGATGTTGGATTTGAAAGATAATTTTCGTGTGGATTTCAACACGGACGATTCTATAGGCAAGATGTTGGGATTCGATCGAAAGATGTATCGAGGCCACGCGGCATCTGAAAATACAGTCGACGTTCTCGCTGTCAATAGCATTCTGGTGAACGTGGACGTGATTGCTGGAAGCTACGTGAATGGTAGCGCTCAGCTGACGATCTATTCCTTCTTTCCAAACGTGTCGCCGGGTTATAAGATCATGGAGCAACCTCGAAATTTAGTTTATCTACCAGTGATTTTAGACACGTTGTATAGTCTCAAAACCATGTTGACGGATCAAAATGGTGAACTGTTAGATCTTCGGGAGAGAGAGTGACGATACGATTTCACATAAGAGAAATATAAAAGCAAAAAAAAAAAATATTATATAGATAACAAAAATAAAATAAACGGTAATATTAATTTTTACAAAATTATTTTAATATAATTATTAAACAAGAAACAATTGAAGTAAATATATTTAAAAAAAAAACAGAATTATGACACAATACGTGGTTAAAAACGTGAACATATCCGCAGGACAGAGGAAGAAACTTAACAGAGCGTTACCAACTCGAGGCGAGGCGGTGAGATTCAAATTCACTCACGAAGATCTGACGAGAGGTGGACAGGATTCGATCGCCTGGACCAGAAGTCAAATCAAAAGGATGGAGAAAGCGATTCGCGATGGAAGAGGGTTGGCGGTGAGATTGAGTCCCGCTCAATTGAGATACAATTTGAGAATGAAAGGCGGTTTCCTACCGCTATTGGCAGGAATCGCCGCAAAAGCATTACCCTTCGCCGCAAAGGCACTACCCTTTCTCAGAAAGACTCTCGGCGTGGGAGCTCTCACGGGACTTGCTAGTTCGGCAGTTGAGAAATTAATGGGTGGCGGCGGACTGTTTTTGAAGAAGGGAGGAGCCATGTGTCGCGTTCACGTAGACGACAGTGGTAAAGGATTGTATCTAGAACCCGTCAGAGGTGGCAACTCTCTGAGAGGAAACGGTCTCTATGTGAAGAGTGGACGGAACGTCAAGCGACTCGGCAAGGGTTTGTTGCTCGATGAGAATTCGCCATTTAAGAACATACTGATTTTGAATATGTTATTATAAATATAAAATTATATAAAATATATAAAATCATAGAAAGTATAAAATAATATATTTAAAATGGGTGAAAAGGTGGAGAAACAAATTTATCACCTGGATGAATTTGACGATAATGACAAACATCGCGAGACAGAGAGCGAAGAAATAAAAAAATGGTTAGACGCTAATGATGGATATCAAAGGAAAGAGATAGATAAAGCACGGGATATACGGTTGAGAATGAGAGGATGCTTTCCATGGTCACCACTACCTTCTGAAGAGAATGGTAATGATGCGAGTGTTACCAAGAGATGCACAACATTCGTTCATAATTATGATTCGGATAAACAAAAATGTTACCATAAACGTATCACATCACAAAGAAAAAGAAAAAAAGAAAAAGAAGAAGAATCGACGCTGAAATTTGAGAGAAAAGGAAACGTTATTATAATATATTATCTAAAGATGATCTCATTACTTTTTTTTTTTTTTTTTTTTCATTTTTTCTTCGCTAAAAATCAATCACTCTATTGTTTATATTTCCAAGTCCATTATTAGCATGTTGACGCTCGTGTCTTCTCCTTTTTCGAAAACGTGTTGAATGTTTATCTTTACTCTTTTGAGTTTTTTTACATCGGTCAACTCGCTCTCACCACCCAATTTCTTCACGAGTTCGAATGAGATGTTTGGAAATATGTAATTTCCATAGGGCAACGACAAATCGTCCTTGTCGATTTCTCTATCTGCGGCGATGACGATGTTCTGCAGATCGCTTTGGTACTCGTAAATCAAATCGAGCACGGCTTCGTCCAATTTCAGAGGCATCTTATATTTCTCGTATTTGTGCTCTAAGCTCTCCGTCTCGGCATCGTTCAATTCGATGGGATCGTGTCGTAATCTATAGATTTTATGACCGAATTTCTTATATGTTTCGACTTGTTTCAATTTCAATTCACATCTTTTAGGTGTTGTCTTCATGATCGATTATTTGTTTTTTTGTTTTTACGAATTCTTGCAATAATGTATATTTTAAATTTTGTATTTAAATAATAATTTGTTAAAAAAGTTTGTTATTTTTTTTTTGCTCTTTATATATATATAAAAAAGTTGTTTTTTTAATTTTTAATTTTCTTTAATGTAAAAATTTTTAGTAAAAGTTTTTTTTCTCTTTATATATATAAAAAGTTAAATTTTAACATACATTTCAATCTCTCTATTGTTTATATTTCCAAGTCCGTTATTAGCATGTTGACATTCGTCATTTTTCCACTTACGAAAATGGTTTGAATGTTTATCTTTACTCTTTTGAGTTTTTTTACATCGGTGAATGCGCTCTCACCACCCGATTTGTCCACGAATTCGAGTGAGATTATTGGACATATGTAACTTCCATAGTACAACAATAAATCGCCCCTGTCGAATTCTCTGTCTTCAGCGATGATGATATTATTCAGCAGATCGCTTTGGTACTCGTAAAACAAATCGAGCGCGGCTTCATCCACTTTCAAACACATTCGATGATATTTGTGGTAGTAGCGCTCTAAGTCCACCATCTCGACCTCATTCAATTCGATGGGATCGTGTGGTTGTAATGTATAGATATTAAAACTGGATTTCTCATACCCTTCGTCTCGTTTCAATTTCAATTCGCATCTTTTAGGTGTTGTTGTCATGATCGATTATTTGGTTTTTTATGAATTCTTACAAATAATGTTTATTTTAAATTTTATATTTTAAATAATTTGTTTAAAAAGTTTTTTTTTCTCTTTATATATGTAAGTTAAATTTTTTAACATCCTTTTTTTCTCGTTTTTTTTTTAACGTTAAGGAACATAAAAAAAAAATCTATTAATTTCATCAAAAAAAAAATCGTTCGATGAGAATTCGATGGAAAATAGGAAGGTCAGAGACCACGATCATTACACGGGTCTGCATCGCGGTCCGGCTCACAGCAAGTGTAATTTAAAATATCGAGATGCTGCTTTCTATCCGGTGATGTTTCACAATCTCTCGGGTTACGACAGTCATCTGTTCGTGAAAAATCTCGGCACCTCACACGAAGAATTAAATTGCATCGTGAACAGCGAAGAAAGATACATTTCCTTCACGAAATTGAAGCTTATGGAGGAGGAAAGAGTAATTGACGGAGAGACGTTGGAAGAAAAAACGAAATTCATTCATAGAGCCATACGTTTCATCGACAGTTTTAAATTCATGTCGACCGCTCTGGAAAAATTAGTCGATAACATGAGCAAGGATAAATTTAAAATCACGAGCGAACATTTCGAAGAACGAGTAGACGTCATGTTGAGGAAAGGAGTCTATCCTTACGATTACATGAACGATCTAAAGAGATTTGAAGACACCGCACTACCTTCGAAAGAAGATTTTTATTCGAAATTATATGAATCCGACATTTCCGACGAGAATTACGAACATGCTAAAAACGTGTGGAAATCATTCGATATGAAAACCATGAGAGATTATCACGATCTCTATCTGAAGACCGACGTTCTACTCTTGGCAGACGTGTTCGAAAATTTTCGAGACGTCTGTTGTCGAAATTACGATCTGGATCCCGCTTGGTATTTCACCGCACCCGGTTTGGTGTGGGATGCTCTGTTGAAGACCACCGAAGTCCAATTGGAATTATTATCCGACGTGGACATGTTGCTCATGTTCGAAAGGGCTGCGAGAGGTGGCGTATCGATGATCTCCCACAGACAATCCCTACATGAAAGAAGGTTTCGATTCGAAACGGTCGACTAAATACATACAGTATTGGGACGCTAATAATCTGTATGGTTGGGCTATGAGTCATCCTTTACCGATTGGAAATTTCGAATGGGTGAAGGAACCGGAAGAGATGCAAAAATGGAGAGACTATCCTTGCATTTTAGAAGTCGATTTGAACTATCCGAAAGAATTACACGATCTACACAACGATTATCCACTGGCTCCCGAACGAATGGAACCGAACGAGGAAGACGAGGAAAAACTCATTCCCAATTTATTTAACAAACGTAACTACGTCGTCTACAGCGAGAATTTGAAACAGTAAGTCGATTACGGGATGAAATTAGTCGACATACATCGCATCATTCGATTCAACGAAGAGCCTTGGATGAAAAAATACATCAATCTCAACACGAATCTCAGAACTCGAACCAAGAACGATTTCGAAAAAGATTTTTTCAAACTCATGAACAACTGCGTGTATGGTAAATCGATGGAAAACATCAGGAAGAGAACCGACGTTCGACTCGTCACGTCTGAGAAAAGAGCTAAAACATTAGTGGCGAAACCCAATTACAAACACCGAACCATATTCGACGAAAATCTAGTGGCCGTTCACATGCAAAAGACGCACCTGAAGTTCGACAAACCGTATTATCTCGGACCGATCATCTTAGATATCAGCAAGCGATTGATGTACGAGTTTCACTACGATTACGTCAAACAAAAATTTGGCGACAAAGCCAAACTACTGTTCACCGACACGGACAGTTTAGTTTACGAGATAGAGATGAAAGACGTCTACCGAGATATATCTCCGGACGTGGCCGATTGGTTTGACACGAGCAATTATCCCGTCGATCACCCGTCCAACATTCAATCGAACAACAACAAGAAGGTGTTGGGTAAATTTAAGGACGAGAGCGGCGGTAAACAGATCGTCGAATTCGTGGGCTTGAGAGCCAAACTCTATGCTTATCGTCTAGAAGATGATGAAGAGATCAAGAAGTGCAAAGGAGTTAAAGCATGCGTGGTGAAGAAAAACATCTCTTTCCAAGAGTATAAAGATTGTCTGTTAGGAAGTGGTCCGGTGTATAAGACTATGAAATCGATTCGAAGCGAAAATCACGACTTGTATACCGAAATAGTCAACAAGATTTCGCTAACGGCCGACGACGACAAGAGATTCATATTAGACGATAAAATAAGCACTTTGGCACTCCGACATTGGACTGTGGAACTAACTATAGACGATATGAATGTGGATGATTGGATTCCAGAAAATCAAGAGGAATTAGACGAATTCAAAATTATAGAAATCGATAGTGACATCGAGAAAGTTAGTTTAAAAAGAAAAAGAAAAAAAATAGAAAAAAAATAACGTCACTTTTAGTAAATTATAATAAAATAAATAAAAAAAATATATACTTATTTATGAATAAGAAAATAAAGATATCCGTAGAAGGTGTCGTCTTACCCAACGAACCCCTATCCAACATCAATCTGTTGAATGCGGCAAAAGATTTGAAAATCAAAGATTTTCTAGGAGTGTTTTCCAGAGATGCCTTGCTGAAGAGAAGACCTCGACAATCGGAATGCGGAATTTGAAATCTAGACGATTCATCGGGTGAAGGCACTCACTGGGTGGCGTGGTTCAAGAACGGGAAGAAGAATTATTATTTCGACAGCTACGGAATCTCACTGCCGAAAGAAATAAAGAACTATTTCAACAAATCGATGGTTCATTACAACACGGAATGAGTGCAATCACCAGATCAAGTGTTTTGCGGTCACCTGTGTCTCTACGTTCTCAAGAGATGGTCTGAAGGAGATCAATTTCAAGACATTCTCAATGACTTACATTAGAGAGAGATTTTTTTTTTTTTATAGTATATATAAAGATAAAAAAATTATTTTAAAAAATTTTTAATCGAATAAAAACGAAAAATAAAATAACATAGTTCATTTTTAATAAACTGCGTTTGAACATATTTTTTCTAAAAAACAAAAAAAAATCCCACAACAACATGCCAGTCGATAAATTTGGTAGAAGTGACGACGAAAAAAAGTCAACACGAGAAAGAAGAGGAAGACGTTCAAAGTCGACGATGGTTACGACGTTGCCAACTTGAACGAACGTTACGTTCGGAGATACGAACCTCGAGAAGAACCTTTGAACATGAACGATAAGAAGCTCTACAATCTTCCCGAGCCGATAGATCTCGCAGATGCTGCGACTAAAAAATATGTCGACAGGGGGAACGCCGATTTCGAACGAATCCTGCTGGATAATTATGTGGATAAAACCATGACCGACGATCTCGATCTGAAGTCCAAATGTTTGGTGAACGTCGCGAATCCCGTAGATCCCACCGATGCCGCGACCAAGAAATACGCGGACGACTCTCACGCGAGATTCAGCGAACACCTGAGAAAAAAATACGTTACGAAAACAATGCACTTGGAATTGAACGCCAATTATAACAAGATAACGAACGTGGCCACTCCCACAAATCCCAAGGACGTGGCGACCAAACACTACGTAGATCTGGAACAGAGAAAGTCTGACGGACGTGAAATGAAATCGGATTTGAATGCGGGATTCCACAAGATATTGAATCTGTCGAAGATCGACGACGCGGATGCGGACTCAACTGCGGTCAACAAGGGCTACATGGATTCTGCCGTGATACAATCGCAAGAATACCTAGAATCGCAAGTGGACGATCTCTACCTGAACAAAGAATCTGGCGGAACCATGGAGGGTGGCATCAACATGAACGGTCACAATTTATTCGGTCTCGATCACGATCCCGAATTCGATTCCAGCGCTGTCAGCAGAAAGTACGTGAACGACAACTCGGTCTGGAGAAAGGGCGACATCATGGAAGGTAAACTAGACATGGGTGGACATGCGCTCACGGATCTACCGGAACCCGTGCACATGACGGATGCCTGCACCCTGATTTCGGTGGTGGAGAAAGTCAAATACGCTAGACAATTGATCACCATGTGGGCCGAAGAGGCCGTCGCCTTAGATGAGGGAAAAGCCGAGTGGTCTTTCGGAAACGGAGGTAGCGGATCGAAACACGGTCAGGTTGGATATCCCATGCCATTGGGAGGTGAAATCCTTCGAATGAGTCTGGCTTCCTCGTATTTGAATAACAGAGCGGTCATCAATCTCATGGTGAATGTTGTGGAGAGCGATAAGAGATACAGCATCGAAAAGACTGAGAATCAACACGCGAATGTTAGCACGTTCGGCACGCCTCTCAAAGTGAACGCCGGAGATAGGATTAATTTTGTCACGAAAACCAATAATCCCGAAGCCGCCACTTCCGTGGTGAGTCTACTGATCGAACTAGATCCTTTGAACAAACATTGAACGCGTGGAAAATAATGAATTAAAAAAAAAATAATGTGTGATTATTAAAAACAACAAACAAAAAAAAACAACAAAAAAAAAAAAGTAATGAGATATAGAGAGATGTTCTCTATATCTCATTACTTTTTTTTTTTTTTTTTAAATTTTCTATCCATTTATGATTACAATTTATACACTTTGCGAATACGGTTGTTGGTTCATCACCAGATCTAGTTTGTTGAGATTCGATTTTTATTTGACGTTTCTTACATTTGCGACATTTTAAAATTGTATTTTTTATAATTTCTTCGTTAGATCTTATGAGATCAAACTCTTCTTTTTCTTTTAAACGATATTCGTTAAAATCACAACTATTCCATCCTTTTTTGTGTTACGTTCTTCATATTCAATTTGAATCCATTTTTCCAAGTATTTTATTTTAATGTCGTAGTAATCTGAAGTGAACAGATGATTTGTTGTTTTTGTGTCAAAAACATCCACTTTGTTTTCGAGATTTTAGTTTTTAATTAATCTTACACCCACATTTTTAACGTTTATTAATTTTTTTTCACACACTCCTCTCTCATCGAATGATCGACATCTTATTTCCGTCCGATTCGAATTGTAATTCTCTGTCCGACAGGACCAGGGCGAAGGCTTCGGTTTTTCTCGGCACGTTCCTATCGAATTGCATCTTGATCTGAATGTCTAACACGCTACTCTTGAGTCGTTCACTCTGTTTACTGACGTCGAACACAAACATGGGATACATCGACTTGTATTCGCCGGGAGATATGTTGGGATTGCTCATCAATTCGTCTAGACCGTGATACTTCTATCTAAAATCAGCGGCGTCGCCATACAGTCTGGAGAAATCGTTCTTGTCGAACGACACGTTGTAATCGATTGCTGGATATCTCGTGGCGTTCAGAAACACTTGCATGTTTCTCAAATGGCAGTGATCGAACAGCGACGCATTCTTTTCCTGAGCCCCGTCCCTATCGGTCTGAAACGCAACCACGATGAAACGCGGTCTATCGGAAGCGGATTTCACCGTCAATCTCCAATCGAAGTGATTCATGGAGGGAGGAATGCTAGCCGTGTTGCACTGTCTTATTCTAAATCCCACGGGTAATATACTCTTGGATTGTATGATCTTGTAGAGATGCGCTTTCTCATCGATCGAAGGCTCCACGTGCGGAACGAACCACGATATCATGTGTAGAGTTATCTTACCCACATCGGTCGCGGTGAGTTTCACTACTGCGTCGTCGTTTCCTTTTCGAATCAACATCAGATTGTGTTTGAATCCGTACATGATCTTGTTGTAATCGTCCGTGAATCCGAAGATGTGTTTCAAAGGTATCCTGAACGAAAACGTTCCTTTAGGTCTGGACGTCTTGACGACGTAGTCGAATATCATGGCAGCGCCTGCGCTAGCAGGGCCTACGGTGTCTTTCACCCACAACTGATTAAGTCCTCTGGATTTCGAAAAATCTTCAGGATACGTCAAGAGTCCGAACATCGTGGTGGCCTGACCGGGATGAAAAACAGATTCTATCTCTTGTCCGGATAGCATGTATTTTATGTTACTGAATAGATGCATGATGCCATTATTGGCAAGAGTAACCGTGTCGTCGTCGGCGTAGTCGCTCCCATCTTCCTTGGTGAGACGTCCCTGCACCACTATGTAACTCTCGCTAGGATGTACGAATAGATCTTGAGTTTCGACGTTGATTCTTATCTCTCCCGCATTGTTCAAACTCGTTCCGGTTACCGGTTCGTATTCGTGAACCTCATATTCTTGAATACTTTCATCTTTCACTATGCTTTGTGCTATATCTAGTATATTTGTCATTTTAAAGGATTTTTTTTTGGTTTTTTTTTTTGTTTATTAATTCACTTGCTTTCTTTATCTAAAAAAATAGTTTTTAATTATTTTTTATTATTATTTTTTTTCTCTCTTATATATATATATGTGTGTAAACAAGAAAATGTCAAAGAGAGTAAATAAAAAAAAAATTTTGTGTTCTTCATCAAAACTTCATCTTCTGTAATTGTTCTTCGTAAAACTTTCCGATGATCTCTTCTCCATCCAAAGCTTCGATTTCGTAAGTCACCGGATCGGTGTGAAATATTTTGATGATCACGAAGATTTCCGAGGTCCATCGAGGAGTATAACCCTTTTCGAAGTGCTTCTTATAAGCGTAGATTCTCATTCGATCGCCGACCGCAAATTTCGGCATTCTAGACTTCTTCTTAGATCTCTCGGGATATAGATTCGCGTAGACCCGTTTTTCGTTTCGAGGATCGCTAGCTTCCACGGGAGTCATCTTGATCAATCTGTGTCGCGTGTTGTTGTAATCTTTCACCAGACCGTTCAGAGCGTATATGTATTTCTTGGTCGAATTCGCCGTGAAGTATCTGTGCATCTTCTCCTTCATCGTTCGATTCCAACGTTCCACCACGCTGGCTTTCTCTTCATTTTCGATCGAGTAGAGGTCTACCAATCGACGAACGTCCTTATTGTAGAATTCCTTTCCCTTGTCCACCCACAATTTACTCGGTTTTCGAGAAGACGAGTCGAACACGCTCTTCAGAGCCTCGGCGACACAAGGTCCTGATTTATTCTTCAAAGCTCTGATCCAACCGTATTTGGAAAACATGTCGATGACCGTCAATAGATATTTGATGCCCTCGTTCCACCTCGAAAACGATCTCATGTCGACCAAGTCGGCAGTCCAAATGTCATCCAGACCCTTCACGAACACCCTTCTCTTTCGAAATTTATGCACTATGGGTTTGTGTAACTCCTCGGCCAATTCGCTCATCAATAATCGTTTCTTCTTCTTCTTTTCAGATGCGCTTTTTTTTTTTGAACGCCCCATCCGAATCGACATTTCGCACCGATCAGATTGCCGACCAGCGAACGTTCCATCTTCTCTCTCCTGGTCGGATTCGATATGCCTCTCAATCTCCCCAACATGTTTTTGTCGCAGACGTCATTGCGAGTCTTGGTGTCGGGATGTCCGGCGTAGCACAGATCGTGATCGTATGCAGCCGCGTCCACCCTATTCACGGGTTTGCTCCAAGATTTGGGAGTCAGATCGGCGTTGAGTCTCTTGTTCAATTTCGTTCCGGGTCCCGTGAAACTGTGACCGGGCAGATGCATTTCGAAAGGTAGATTGTTGATCATTTTATTCACGATGCCTTTACCTTTGCTCACGTTCTTTTTTTTGACAAATCTAGTCTTTATAGAATCACACACGTCGCAAATTCCGCGAAGCATCCGTCTGTCATTTTTAGTTCGCACTTCTCTAGAATTACTCGTCTCGGTAACTCTCTTACACTTTACGCAATACATTTTTTAAGAGTTATTTAAATTAATTTCGTTTTTTTTTATTTTATATATAAATTTAATATTTTTTTTTTTTTTAAATTCTGTTCTTATTTTATATATTTTTTTTTTTCAATCGCTGCTCTTGAGTTCTATCATCTTACTGAATTCCTCCCTGGCCTCTTCCTCCCCTTTTCCACGAGAGAATCCTTCATCTCTTCCTTGATGATCTGACGAGTCTTGATTCTCACAGCTTCTTTCATGGCATCGTATTTCGTTTTCTCGCTCAATATCGCGAAGTATTCTCCGTCCGATATCCTACCGTCTTTCAACGCCATAGAGATCATTTCGGATATCGTGTCGATCTTGGAGTCGGCCAAGACGCGAATCTTGTCATGTTTCCTCGCCTTCAGATATAATTTCCTACTCAAAAAGTTTCCGACCGTGCTAAACAATCCAGCGGCGAGGGCCTCTCCTTCTACGGTCAACACGATCGGAACGGCGACCGCGGTCGACAACAATCCGATGCCACCCGCGTGTAAACCCATGGAAATCGTGATGAGTGTCGTGTCGATCGCGTTGGCGAATGTCACGAAATGCGAATACTTCTTCTTGAGAGAATGACGAGAATCTCTCTCTCAAGTTAGATACTCTTGGATTCTATTGATTTGATCGATGCGATACCTCTCTCCTCTTTCTCTTTCTTCTAGCGACGGCGCCGTCGGCAAAACGCCGTTTGGCTTCTCGTCCTCGTCGTCCACTAACGTCGGATACAATTTATTTCTGGTTCTCATTTTGTGTTTTTTTCTTTCTTTTCTAATATTAGATAAAAAAAAAATTTATGTGTGTATTTATTTTTTTTTTTATTTTCTACTCTCCCTTATTTTTATATCAACGAAAAAAAACTTAGACGTATGCTTCATTCAGCAATAATTTCTTGATGCATCCCTTGTCTTCTAAAGTCAAACTTCTACGCACCAATTTCAGTTCTTCCGAATCTGTGGGCCTGTCTCGATTCTTACAGAAGACTAATCTCTTCCCAAACGTGATCACATCGTTGAATTTAACGCGTTCGAACGCCGGTTCGAAATACATGACGACCATATCTTCCCTTTCCATCGTCAGACACGAATGATCCTCGTGATCGAAGTCTAGATGATCCCGACATCCGACGCATCGTTCTAACAAGATGGGACATAGTTGTTCGTTCACGCAGATTGCGTATGCTCTCATCAGCATGTTTAAAAGAAACCTCGCTCTAATAGTCTGAGAATCGCTCATGATTTTTTTTTTTTATTATCTATTCGATTTGATATATTTATTTTTCTAAATAACTATTTATTTATATTTTTTTTTTCTCCCTGTATATATATATATCAATCAAAAAACGTGACAGCGAGCTCGCGAATTTCCAACCACACCGACGACGACAACACTCTTCGTTTCAAAACATTTCCATCGAGATCACCTTGCAATAACGTGCGCCAGTCTCACTTCGAGAAACGCTACAACAATGGGTTTTGCGGATTCAAACATCACCTCTTCATGCCAGTCGATTTCAGACCTAAAAAATCCGCAAGCGAGTTTCCTTTCCCATAGGATTCAGTGTTAAAATCGTGTACGGACGCGGATCGTTAGAAATCGGCAAGATGATGATGAGTTCGAACTCTCAAAACGTTTTTTTGCTCGCAATTTAACACTCACCATGGGAGTTTAGCGTTAAAATCGCGTGCGGACACGGATCGTTAGAATCGGCAAGATGATGAGTTCGAACTCTCAAAACTTTTTTTTGCTCGCAATTTAACACTCTCCATAGGGTTTCAGTGTTTGAATCGACAAGACGATGAGCTCGAACTCTCAAAACGGTTTCCTATGGGGAAAAGTCATCCGCAGATTTCAATCAAAACGGTACATGTACGTGTATGTAAAACTACACGCGTCTAGAATACAATTCAGTGTTAAAAAAATTCGAGCTCACCCTAAAAAACCGTTAAAATCTTGTACACGTACACGATTTTAACACTAAATCCTATGGAGATGTACATGTACACGTACATGTACAGATGAGCTCGAACTCTCATTTATTACCTACTGGTATTCATTGGAAGAACCCAGGCTTGAGTTGGTATTAGAACTCATTGTTATATCCCGGTATGTTATTTGAGAGTGGTTTGGTGTGCACATGCGATGCAGTAACAGGAAACTGAGTTGTTGTAGTCATCAAACGTGGATGAAGACATTCCCATGCAATTTGTGTGGTACCATTGACTGCATTCATTGCATGCGATGGCCTCTTGTCCCCATTCACATGCTTTGTTACAGATGACACATTGGTATTTCATCTTCTTGGGGACAGGATTTCTTTCTATGCCCGCAATGAGAAGCAATAGCAATTTCTAACGGTCAACGGCATTATTCTCCAAAATTTGAGTCTTGCATCTCGGTAAAATACTACACCACAGAAAAATAGAACATGCCCCCAGAACCATGCAATAACTGGGAGGACAACTGGGTCGAAAACCCACTTACGTATTTGGGTGAAACCTGTGGCTATATCTTTTGGCAGGGAGCCCTTGATTGCTACGCAAGGGTAATATTTTTTGCCGGTAAAAATGACGGTATCCGGTAAAAAGGATGGTAAGTATATAAAAACTACGCTTTAAAGTACAAAATGTACCTCTGAATGTGTGAAAAGTGATTATTTAAGGAAGCTAACGCAATAATAAATATATATAAGGAAGATTAAGTATTGTTTGTTTTATTGTAGACTATTTTCAAGACAAAATAGATCATTTCGCCATCGACACTGATCGACACGCCATTTTGTGCAAGGAAAACAACGAATTCGCTGAGGTGCACGACGGGGTGGATATTATCATACTTGCTCGATGGAGGTGTAACTAATTCGAGTGCATTTAGATGTTTCTGTTCATTACGAGGGGATTTAACAGAAAAGTTTTGTGGGAGAAACCATTTATAATTTGAAAATACTCTACAATAAAACAAACAATACTTAATCTTCGTTATATATATTTATTATTGCGTACGCTTCATTAAATTGTCACTTTTCACACATTCAGCTGTACATTTACCGTGCTTTTTACCGGCAAAAAGTTGTGTTCAAGCTATTTTTTTTAAACGGGGGTTCATACCTTATTTTCTGTTAGTGTTTCGCTGAACACATGCCGAGGTGATAATAAATATTAAAACCAACAACACATCAGTGGATGCTAATTCTAGATTCCCGTATGTCCTACTCCAATGATACTCACAGGCGTCTATTAAGACTGGAGCGCCGTGTTCTCATTCCACCAATCCCTATGTGTGAGCTCCCAGTGGTTTGCCCAGAAATGCAAACCATAATTAACTGTTTTTAACCCCCACTTTTTCCCAGGAGGCACCAGAATCGATCTCAGAGATTCAGAATTTGAAGAAAAAGAATATCCTGGGTAGGGCTCATAATCGTGGGAGGGAATACGCACAATTCCATAGTTCAAGCGTTATATCGATCTAGTCCCCCCCCCCCCCCCCCCGCCACCTTTTCGAAAATATGAAATGGATTTTTTTATCTAGTAGGGGCGTAGCCAGGATTCTATAATGAGGGGGGGGGGGGGTAGCCAATTTTATTTAGAGGGGCGGACAATCATGATACTTGGAAGATCGTTGTGGGGTCCCCCCCCCCCCCCAAAAAAAAGGAAAACTGTCACTTACTGTTTTTAACTCCTACCTTTCTTCGAGAGGCACCAGGATCGATCTCCCCCCAGAGTCTAGCAACTCAACTCAACCTTCTTCCCAGTGGTGGGGCGGGGGTGGGGCTCCCAAATGCAAATTGTCACTTATTGTTTTAACCCCCACCCAGGCCTTCGATTGGGGATCCTCGCTCTACCCTTGGGGCCACCGTTGATATTGTATTTAGAGAAAGCCATGGTTTAGTGGTCAGTGTCATTCAGTGTCAATCTGGACCGGAGATTGGAGAGGCCCCACAGCGACCACATCTTAAAAGGGACAATCTCAGATCTCAGTTGCGTGGTGGGGGAAGCGATTCTAAGCCGTGCATGATCTCGGACGATCGCCTCAATCTACATGAAGTTTTAGCTATTCTCAGTAGCCCAAATATGGACCTTATTTCGACGACAAATACAACAAGGCCAAGTGGTGGTAACGTGTGTGTGTGTTCGATTCCACAACATTCTCCAAAGTACACGATTGGCGTTGTGATGCGTATAAGTGGGAAAACACTGGGTCTCGGAAAGTGCCGCCATCTAGCCAAATTATAAGAAAAACTGTTTTTCATATCAAAATGCCTGGTGGAAAGCATAGTTGTTCACCGTTGTTCATAAAAGTGGAGTACCAGCTTGCCCCGAATGGGCGTTTCATCTTAGTGCAGTACATTGGTGATGAAAATGTACCATTTGAAGGTTGTTTGGTGCAGAACTCACCCACCCTGTTTTTTTTTTAAAGTTGCTTGGTAAGCCAGCATGGCGACCAAAATCGGAGACTAGGCCAGTGTCCAATCCCTATACATGTTAATTCTCTTCTCTATATTCCCTGCCCAGTAAGCACATACGATTACATTGAAACTGGCATCTGAACGCAATCCCTGCTGCTTTTCTCTGACACACACTGGCGATTTAGGCTATCTTGAACGTGCACTCCAAGATTGGGCATCAAGTAATTGGAAGCATTCCAAATCTATTGCTTGTTAATTTCAGTCATCCACTATACATATTGTGTATGATAGACACTAATGTGTGCAGCGGGCGATTGGAATTAATAACTAATGAATTGTTTACGATAATTTGTTTCTGGGGAGGTCTAGCCCTAGTTAGGCCTGGAAGGGACCCCACAACGACCTTCCAAATATCATGATTGCCCCCCCCCCCCCCCACCCCGCCTTTACAGGGCTACGACCCGCTATATATATAATCCATTTCCCATATTTTCGAAATGGAGGGGGGGGGGGGGGTGGACAAGATCGACATAACGCTGGCATATTTCAATGACTTGAACTATGGAATTGGGCGTATTCCCTCCCACGGTTGTGGGCCCTTTCCCGGATATTTTTTTTTTTTTTTAAATTCTGAAGCTCTGAGATCGATTCTGGCGCCTCCTGGGGGAAACATGGGGGTTAAAGCAGTAAGTTACGGTTTGCATTTGGGGCCTCTCAGCAACACCCCTCCCCGGGCCCACCACTGTGAGCTCACACATAGGGATTGGTGGAGTGAGCACAAGGGGCCCTAGTCTTAATAGGCTCATGTGGGTATCACTGAGGTGGGACTTACAGGAATCTAGAACTAGTATCCACTGATGTATGGTTGGTTTTAATATTTGTTATCACCTCGGCATGTGTTTGGCGAAATGCTAACTGAAAATAAAATATGAACCCCCGTTTAAAAAAAAAGTTTGAACACCACATTTGGCCGGTAAAAAGGACGGTAAGCGTATAAAAACTGTTTTAACCTACTAAATGTACCTCTGAAAGTGTGAAGTGACAATTTAATGAAGCGTGCGCAATATAAAACGAAGATTAAGTATTGTTTGTTTTATTGTTGACTATTTTCAAATTATACATAGTTTCTCTCTAAAAAAACTTTTTGTTAAATCTCCTCGAAGTGAACAGAAACATCTATAATTAGCTACACCTCCGTCGAGCAAGTATGATGATATTCACCCCGTCGTGCACCTCAGCGAATTCGTTGTTTTCCTTGCAAAAAATGGCGTGTCGATCAGTGTCGATGGCGAAATGATCTATTTTGTCCTGAAAGTAGTCTACAATGAAACAAACAATACTTAATCTTCGTTTTATATATTTATTATTGCGTTAGCTTCCTTAAATAATCACTTTTCACACATTCAGAGGTACATTTATCACTTTAAAACGTAGTTTTTATACACTTACCGTCCTTTTTACCGGATACCGTCCTTTTTACCGGCAAAAAGTTTTACCCCTATACGCAAGCGATACTGGGCGATTCGTCGTGATTGAAGATTCGTCGTAGCGACGAATCGTCCAAATTACGATCACGACGAATCGTCTTTTAGGTTTTCGACGAAACGTCCAAGACATGGATCTGTAACACTGAATTATATTTAAATATTTGGCCGGTTGATTTCATTGAAGTTTCAGGTACTTTCATGTGGGATCTTTTGAAGTAACATCAAAAAGTGTTAAAAAAACAAGCCCATGCTTATTGTTTTGATTAGAATAAGACATGTATGCTGGTGAATTTTTAATACCTCTTTGATGTGCGTCTTATAACAGAGCTGTGCGACGAAGGGTGGAAATATATAGGTTTTAAGTACGTTTCTTGTCTCAAAAATATAATTTATGAACCCTCCTTGAGGCGTGGTAAGTTATATTTTTCAGATCAGAAACGATAATTCACATCTTAGCGCAGAAGTGACGGCATGGTAGTCCGACAAGTAACGATGTCGAAGGGTGGCATCACTACCTTAACCAATTATGTGAAAAGGTTGGGCAGTAAGTTAGGTGGAGTCGTATAGAGGCTTAGTCGGCAAACTGCTACGTAGGAATGCAAGGGTAGTCGTATCCGGGGTCCTTTCTGTCCTTGGAGGTGGGGACGAACGGAACTCAAGGATTTTGGCGCTAAATGAAGAGTTGGAGGTCTACTGTGTTGATCTGGGAATACCCTTTATCGACCATTGGGGCACGTTTTGGGGCAATGGGAGCATGTACGGGCGTGACGGGCTGCATCTTAGCAGGGTGGGGAAACGGGTATTGGGGGATAAAATTCTACGGGTAGCAGAGCCTTTTTGGAGAGGAGCGGGGTGGGAGGTCAGAGGCAAGTATAACTAGTGTAAACATAGGTGGGGTAATCAAGAGTGAGGGGGACAGAACAAGTTTACCAACACTAGCGCCAGAAAAGAATGGGCCCAGTAGGCGGAAACCAATGAACCTCGGTACCCTGAAAGTGGGTTATAACAACATCCAGGGTCTCCACCGGAAAGTAAGTGAAATTGCTACATTGATCGAGGCAGAGGAGTTTGGTGTCACGGGCTTAAGCGAGACGTGGGTAAGACACGAGGAACGGATAGACCAAGTAAGCGGGTGTATGTGGGTAGGTGTAGGGCGAACGGAAGGCCAGAAAAAGGGGAGGAGGGGTAGGCATGTACATTAAAGAGGATTTAAAACCGTCGCTGATCACAGATCTGGAAGATATCATCATCTCGGCTGAGGTGTCAAAAGAAATTGGATGGGTAAAGATCAGTCTGAGAAACAAGAGTATTGCCCTTGGGATTGTGTTCTGTGCGGTGGAGGGAAGTAAACCCGAGTGGAATGACTCGATATACTCAACACTAAGGTCCAATATCACCGAACTAGAAAACAGGGGGCTCGGTATAATTCTGATGGGCGACTTTAATGGATACATAGGTGATAAGGAAGAAAGCATAGAGGGTGGGGACAAGAAAGTCAACAGGAATGGAAGGAAGCTGTTGAACTTCGCAAATGAGCTCGGTCTGAAGATTCTGAACAGGGACGCTAGATGTAAGGGGAAATGGACCTGGGAGAGAAACGACAGAAAATCAATAATTGACTACATTCTCACATATATGAATTTATGGAGGGAGGTGATAGAGGTAAAAGTGGATGATGAGGGCAAAATGGAGTTGGATAGTGATCACAACTTGATTACAGTGACGATGAGGGCCAAAAACCTAGAGAAAAGTAAAGGAAGCTTCAAGGAGGTTTGGGAACTCAAAAAGGATGCCGACTGGGCGAAGTTCTAAGAAAAACTGAAACCAAAACTTGCAGCCGTACACAATGGAGGCAGTGTCCAGAAGATGGCCGACGCCATAGTTGCGAGCCTAGTGGAGGCAGGGAAGGAAAGTGTAGGAAAGATTAGGGTGCCAACACGGGAACTTGGGTGCAGAGTGAACGAAGAACTGAAAAGGGCCATAAAGGTTAGAAAAGTAAATGTGCTGCATGCAGGAGATGTAGAAAACTTAAGGGGGTGGAAAGCAGTGGGGCCATGGTATAAGCAAAGGAAGAATACCAACAAACACGAAATAAAGTAAACAAGATTAAAGACGACAACCGGAGAGTGCGAAATAGCAGTCTTATTAGGACGATAAGAACGACAGGGGGGTCGAGTTCGAGCGTATTTTGGAAATGGGTGAACAAACGTAACAAAGGGAATAACCTACATAGCATTAAAGTAGATGGCAGAGTTACAGAAGAGCGAGATCAAATCGCATTAGAACTAGTCAAGCACTGGGAAAAGGTAAACGATAAGCGATGGGACATGGGGAACCCACCCGAGTGCCCGAATCGGGTCGAGGAAAATCTATCGAACTTCGTGTGCAGCGAAATCAAAACTGAGGAGGTGCGAAGGGTGATCTCAAAATTAAGGAATGGAAAAACGTGAGGGGTGGACGAAATTCCTAACGAGTTTATCAAAAAAGGGGGAGAGGAACTCTTGGGAAGCCTAACTGTCCTATTCAATTTAGCCATAGAAAAACAAGAGGTCCCAAAGGAGTGGAGGGAAAGTAAAGTGACATTTATTCACAAAAAGGGGGAAAAGACGTCTTGGATAACTATCGAGGGATCTCTATCAGCAGCAACATTGGAAAAGTCTTTTGTAAAGTCCTGTATGGGAGATTAGAGGAGGTGATCGAAGAGAAGGGTTTTTTTTTGGAGAAATCCAGAATGGCTTCAGGAAGGGAAGAAGAGTCGCTGACCATCTTTTCACGCTACCCCAAATGATAGAATCCGCGAAAGCAAAAAAGAAAAAGATGTTCATGGCCTTTTTGGATGTTAAAAAGGCATATGATAGAGTATGGAGGGAGGGTATGTGGCGCAAGCTGAAGGCTCTGGGCTTGGGGGCGAGTTTGTTGGGATTATGAAAGCATTATATAAAGATGTACAGAGTGAACTTAGCCTGGGAAACATTACAACAAAACGTGTGCCTATGCAGATAGGCCTAAAACAGGGGTGTATCCTTTCGCCAATTCTTTTTGCATTGTACATCAAAGGTTTAGGAGATGAACTCCTGCATAGCGACGAGGGGGTTGCAGTTGGTGACTTGAAGATCCCAGGGCTATTTTGCAGCAGACGATATGGTGCTAGTGTCAGAAAGCGAAGAGGGGCTAGCGAAGATGCTGGGAATTGTTGGGAAATATGGGAGCAAATGGAGACTCGAACTTAATGAAAGCAAGAGCAAAGTTATACCCGTGTGCCGCAAAGTGGACCCCACTCGAAGGTGGAGAGTGGGGGAGTTCTGCATTCCGGAAGGTAGCAGTAGACTTCTTAGTGTAGGAGAGACTAGTGACTATGAGTACCTGGGGGTAAATATAAACATCACAGGGAGAGTCATCTACCGAAACCACACAAATAAATTGATTCTGAAGGGGAAGCGAATCCTTAACCAAATGAAACTTATAGGAAGGAACAGTTTCAATAAGGTTTTCGTGGGGAAAACCATTTGGGAAATGGTGGGACTGCCAAGCATAACATACGGTACGGAAGTTGTACCCCTAAACCAGACAGCTGTTAAGAGCTTGATAATCCTGCAGAACGATGCAGGCCGATGGATAACAGGCTCGAGTAATGCCGCAGCGCTAGAAGCGATCAGGGGTGAGCTTGGGTGGATGAAGATCAAGGACAGGATAGACCTATTGAAACTCGGTTATCTTAATTATTTGGTAAATCTCCCCGATAGCCGATGGCGTAAAGTAATGTTCCTGAGAACTTTCAACTCAAATATCAAGACGGGGTGGATGGTCCAAGTGAGGGAGCTAGTAGAAAACTACTCATTGGAGATCTCGGATCTTGACGTTGGGGCAAACCAGGGCAAAAAGATCGTCAGAGAAAGGGTCATGGAGGATTGTAACCGTAATTGGCGAGAGGGGGTCAAATCAAAGAGATCTTTGGGTGGCCTGCGTGATAAAGAGAAGCCTGGTTTTGAAGAGTACCTTGATGGCACGTTTGGGGGGGGGGGGGGCGGTCACTGTTGTTCAAGCTGAGGTCGCGGTCCCTGGAGCTGAGGGGAAAATTGGGAAAGTGGGATGGGAGAATGAAGCACATGTGGTTAGGGGGCGACTCAAAGGAGAGGGTTAATCTACTAATCGAAGAGATTGGGAAGAATGGGGCAAGGGATGTCATCAAGCAGTTCGTCTCCGAGTGTTGGGAGGAGAGAAGAAGCGCGGGAATAGGGAGGCAGTTGGTAGAACATGGGTAACCAAGGCCTTCTCATACGAGAACCGCGACAAATCAGCGGCCGGCCGAAGTGTTATTATTATTATACAATAATGTCAACTTGTAGGAACTTATAGAGGTGTTGAACAAAGAGAGCTTACTAGTAGACCTTCAGTGCCACTTGGTGTCTGAATAGAAACTCCAGAGGTATCAAAAAAAACATTTAAAAATTATCAGATGGAAATTTTTAGGCCTTCAGTGCCACTTGGTGTCTGAATAGAAACTCCAGAGGTATCAAAAAAAAACATTTAAAAATTATCAGATGGAAATTTTTAATATATGGGAGCATTACAAACAGAAAATTATAACCCCAAAGGATTACTGCAACGCTTTGCAACGCTTCACCACCCTCAACAAGCAACACCAGTAGACAATGACAATAAATAACTTTTCCTTATCAAGTTCTTATTATTAAGTTTGTATCAAATATGGCTACTTAGGAGATTATTGATAATCGGCATTTGCAAATTAGGGGATTATTGATAATTTAATCAATTGTATTAGTGTCTGTCATAATAATATCCACTTGAGGTGTGAATGTCAATCAATTTGTTTGTTCATTCTATTCTTCTCTGTATTTTTATTTGTCTTCAATATTACAGTTGCGGGGAAGGGAGAGGGAAGGACTGGGGTTTCCCATTTTATATTGTGCTTTGGGAGGGGGGGGGGGGGGGTTCGCTTATTAATTTACATTGTGTTCATGTGCTATTATTCCGATTTATTTCAAAATATAAAATAAATACAAATTAAATATTAAATCTAGTTATTTGTTGTCACAACCAGCTCAGTTTAGTCGGCAACCCCGAGGCACCACACATTATCGTTAAAGACTCAAAATCGTAATCTTCGACGAATCGTCCAAAGAATAACGGAAATTACCGACGAATCGTCCATTGGACGATTCGTCCATTGGACGATTCGTCGGCAATTTCCGTTCACGACGAATCGTCCTGATTCTACGACGAATGTGCAATCACGACGAATCGACCAATAACCTACGCAAGCTGTAAGCTAGTGAGGTACCATGCTTTCATGTCAATGCTGATGTCCTGTTGTTCATTTCAGAGGCCATCACGGCCATGTTACACACAAGCCTTCTGGATATCATCTGGGAAGGAGACTGGGTTGGCTTCTAGCTGTTCATTTCTCTGTTTCTGTCGCATGACTTATCCGGAACGCCCTGTCTGTGCAAATTTCGCTCTTAAGTGAGTACAGGATTCGATTAAAGCTTCATGCTGTCCCTGTGTTCTGTAGGTTCGGCCATCTTTGCGCACAAACTGATCGATTTTGAGCTGCCTAGCACCCCACACATCGCTTGATCTGGACGGGCCTTGTCGCCGGGAAGTGGATGATTTGAGACCTGGCGTGACCATTGTGAACAATGAGCTCGATTGCCCAGTGTCTGTGCTTGGCATTTGCCACTTTTGTAGAAATCCTCACCAGCAATGCCTTTCAGGATAATACCCTACCAGAGGATCTTTTCAAGTCCGCCACACCAAGTTTGGCACCAGTTTCGTAAACCCTCTCTATTGTATTTCCTCGCGTCTGATCTAGTGAGACCTTGACCCTGGGGGGTGCTCTCAGAGTGCTCAACCACTCTCTGGTCGACGCAGTTGAGACCACCATCTTCCAGCAGTGCCAATTTGGCTGACTCTGGCTCCCTCAGAGGATAGAGCCCATAGACCACAGAAGTGACGGGGTAGGCATTTTAGTAGTAAGGGCTGTCAATAGAAGTCGGTGCGCCTGGTTTTGATACCTCGAGTGATCTCCACAACACCCTGGCCTTTCCTCCTCCCTGTCTTAACTAAGTAAATTTGACTTTGGCTACCCCCCACCGCCCTGCTCACATTGGAGTTTGTTCTTTATGATGTACCCACCCACGGGTAGTTGTTTGACGAGCTGCGCTGCTCTCTCGTCAGTCATTCGGGCATTTAAGACCATGCGGCCTGCCTTGGCTTCGATTCCATCAACGACATGGATGTCACCAGGATCGGACAAATCCTCTCCCTCATTCCTCCATATGTAAAAGACGGCAGTGGAGACGTCATTCAACCTCGATCTTGGTATCATTCGTCATCTTGACCCACTGTTCGTTGGCAGATATCCCGACGAGAGGGGCCTGGATGTCCAGATCGATAATTTTATTTTGCCCCTCCCCCCCCCCCCCCCTGGGGTTGAGGTCTTTACATTTCTGCAAGTATCTTCTCGATAAGTACATCCATAGTAGACGGTGCACAATTGGGGTTGCATCTCTCCAAATCGGTGACCAACTTCGCACTTGGATTCCCCCACACCTTCTGATGGGTATGGCCATTGGTCCCACATAATCCCCCCCCCCCCCCCCACACACACACACCTGCTAGCGCTGAAAGCCACTTTCGTTACTTCACATTTTTATGCATTAGTTTGTTTACATAAAATTGTTTTGTTATAAATTATTGGAGTGCCAACTGGCACTTTTCAATAAATTGTAACAAAACAATTATGTATGAACAAAATCTTGCTAAACTAAGGGTACATGAGAGATATCGATTTTCCTCCATTTTCGTCAAACAACGTTGTCGTTTGCAACGACTTTTGAACTTAGTTTTGTTATGTAACAATATTTCCCTTTGGCACACCCTAAAGGGCACATTTATAATTGGATCACTTTGAAACTTGGCATGCTTGTTTGTGGTGACCTTTAGATGGCAGATATCGATTGTCTTCCATTTCCGTCAAAAAACTTTGCCGTTGGTAATGACCTTTGAACTTTGCTTTGTTATGCATCAATATATTCCTTTGGCGCGTCCTACAGGAATTACAGACAACCGGACCAAAGACAACTCGGACCACTTTTGAAGACAACTCGGACCAACTTTGAAGACAACTCGGACCAACTTTAAGGACAACTCGGACCAACTTTGAAGACAAGTCGGGCCAACTTTCAGGACAACTCGGACCACTTTTGAAGACAACTCGGACCAACTTTCAAGACAACTCGGCCCAACTTTTGAAGAAGTCGACCCAAGTTTCAAGACAAGTTGGACCAACTTTCTAGGCAACTTGGACTGACTCGGTGAATAATTCGGACCTGAATAGTGGACAAACGAAGATTCGGGGTTGGTGGGGAAAAGTCACAGAACAAACAATCACGATTTAGAGAATGGAGCTGGATTGCTCAAGTTAAACGTTGACTGTTCTGTGGTGATTGGTGGCTGTTCGACTGCTGACGTTGCATTTAACGAAGCAGACATGCTTACCCTAGTGCTCTCGGCATTTGGGGTAAGTGTTGTAACATCTTCAGGTTGTGCTTGTCTACACTCTTGACTCAACTGCTGTCAATTCCTTGACCATTCTGCGGTACTGGTGCCTACTAATACCGGTATTACAGATGCGGTATTGCCACCTGTTGCATGTGTCACAAAGTATAGTCTCTTGTCGAGGACGGACTGTTGCCTTACACTCTATACAGTCATCAGCCATGATTGAATGATTAAATGAAAGAATGAAAGGTTTTAGCGCGCCGAAGGCGCGCATGGACGATGTGGGATTCACCTTGCGACCCGGTTAACTTTATTTTATTTCACTTGTATCACACAGGCCTTCCTATTGCCTCAAATGGTGTCTGAGGTGGTATGCACGCGGTTAGAATTTCCGGCAGATTACGTTGGAGTGATAGATTGTCAATAATCAATCCCTCAACGCCATTAAGACTATTAGAGAGTGGGCTTTATTCGGTTCTAGCTTGGCGATGAATGATTAAAATTCTCGAAACGAACATAATATATAGAAAAGCTAGCGCCTAAAACAGCAGGTCGGTAATCTTTTGAGCCGCCTGTTGAAAAGACGAGCTAGTACGAAACAAGCAACAAACTTTCACACATGATTTCTGTGTGATTACTTGTTTAGTTGCAATGCAAACATTCATCACATATCAAAGTTTGTGATGAGAAGCATTTTCATTTTACAGAATAACTTCAAAGACAACACAAGCTATACTAAAAGTGCTCCGTCGCATCTATTGAGTTCTTTGTGATCACATTTAATTATTTTCTACATCATTCTTTTCTTCGCAGTTGGTCCAATCTGTCTTATAGTCGTTACAACTTGTCTTGAAAGTTGGTCCGAGTTGTCTTCAAAAGTGGTCCGAGTTGTCTTGAAAGTTGGGCCGATTTGTCTTCAAAGTTGGTCCGAGTTGTCTTCAAAGTTGGTCCGAGTTGTCTTCAAAAGTGGTCCGAGTTGTCTTGGTCCGAGTTGTCTTTGGTTCGAGTTGTCCTGATCCCGCCCTACAGGGTACATTTATGATCGGATCGCTTTGAAACTTGGCATGCTTGTTTGGGGTGCTCTAGATGGGAGCTACTGATTTTCTTCCATTTCGTTAAAAAAAAACGTTGCCGTTGGCATCTACTTTTGAACTTAGTGCAGTTATGCATCAATATTTCCCTTTGGCACACCCTACATGCCACATTTATGATCCGATCGCCTTGAAACTTGGTATGCTTGTTTGGGGTGACCTCCTGATGGGAGCTATTGATTTTCTTCCGTTTCCGTTAAAAAACGTTGCCGTTGGCAACAACCTTTGAACTTAGTTTAGTTATGCATCAATATATTCATTTGGCACGCCCGACAGGGCACATTTACGAGCGGATCGCTTTTGAACTTGATATGCTTGTTTCAGGTGACCTCTACAACAAACTTGAATCTGACTCACCCAAGGATGCTCTATGCCAATCATCAAAAGATTATGACACATAGATCCAAAGGAGATTTAAAAAGTTTTTTTTTGGTCATTTTGGACTGAGTTAAAATACGAAGCTGGTCGGACCTCCCTAAAGATGCAGTATACCAAATATCAAGAGGCTTTGACTGGTAAATCTCAAGGAGACAAAGTCAAGATAAGCTATTGCCATCACTCATGTGGAAGTCTGTTAGTCTGTGAGTATGTTCACATTTTTTTAGTGCAGGCTACACCGCATAGTTCTTGTCTGATCATCACCAAATTTCATGTGCAGGTTCGAGGTCATTTGTAGATGAGAACCACACATTTTGGTCATGACTGGTCAACCTTGACGGCTGCATGGGTTCGAAACCCGAAAATTTTTGGCACAGTCTACATGTATTTATAAAGGGATTCCATTGTTACTGGGTAGAATGACTCCGTATAATGTCAGATGAGAACGTCCCATTTTGGTCGGGTTCAGTCAATCCAGACGGCCGCAGGGGCACGTGACCTAGATTCCTTTATCAGTATGATGTCTAGATATAATAATAATAATAACACTTCGGCCGGCCGCTGATTTGTCGAGGTTCTCGTATGAGAAGGCCTTGGTTACCCATGTTCTACCAACTGCCTCCCCCTATTCCCGCGCTTCTTCTCTCCTCCCAACACTCGGTGACGAACTGCTTGATGACATCCCTTGCCCCATTCTTCCCAATCTCTTCGATTAGTAGATTAACCCTCTCCTTTGAGTCGACCCCTAACCACATGTCCTTCATTCTCCCATCCCACTTCTCCATTATACTCCCCGTGAATCTTGTTCTTTTAGACTGGTATTTTGGGCATTCTATAAGAAGGTGTTCCAGGGTCTCTACCACGCCCACGTTACACATCTGGCGCTCCTTTTCACTGTGTTTCCCAATTTTTCCCCTCAGCTCCAGGGACCGCATACTCAGCTTGAACAACAGTGACCCCCCAAAGGTGCCATCAAGGTACTCTTCAAAACCAGGCTTCTCTTTATCACGCAGGCCACCCAAAGATCTATTTGATTTGACCCCCTCTCGCCAATTACGGTTACAATCCTCCATGACCCTTTCTCTGACGATCTTTTTGCCCTGGTTTGCCCCAACGTCAAGGTCCGAGATCTCCATTGATTAGTTTTCTACTAGCTCCCTCACTTGGACCATCCACCCCGTCTTGATATTTGAGTTGAAAGTTCTCAGGAACATTACTTTACACCATCGGCTATCGGGGAGATTTACCAAATAATTAAGAAAACCGAGTTTCAATAGGTCTATCCTGTCCTTGATCCTCATCCACCCAAGCTCGCCCCTGATTGCTTCTAGTGCTGCGGCATTACTCGAGCCTTTTATCCATCGGCCTGCATCGTTCTGCAGGATTTCCAAGCTCCTAACAGCTGTCTGGTTTAGGGGTACAACTTCCGTACCGTATGTTATACTTGGCAGACCCACCATTTCCCAAATGGTTTTCCCCACGAAAACCTTATTGAAACTGTTTCTCCCTATAAGTTTCATTTGGTTAAGGATTCGCTTCCCCTTCAGAATCAATTTATTTGTGTGGTGTCGGTAGATGCCTCTTCCTGTGATGTTTATATTTACCCCCAGGTATTCATAGTCACTAGTCTCTCCGGAAGCAGGTGAGTTCGGACTTTTACCAGTTCGGCCCAAGTGACTTCGGCCCATTTGGTGAGTTCGGCCCAAGTGAGTTCGGTCCACGTGTAAGTGACTTCGGCCCAATTGGTGATTTCGTCCCAAGGGTGAGTTCTGTCCATGTGAATTGGTGATTTCGTCCCAAGGGTGAGTTCTGTCCATGTACAAGTAAATTTGGCCAACGTGTAAGTGAGTTCGGCCCAGTCATAAATCTCCATTCCAACCACATACGGCCAAGTTGTAAATTAAAAACAGCTGAATCATTGTTTCCAATGACTTAGCCCTTTTCAATTTGCTTTCAAAGCTTTGTCCAGCAACTGAAAAAACGTCAAAAACAAAAACATTCTGATTAGTCTTTTGCTGTTTTATATATCGAGTCTGTACAATCATTACTCCATTCTATTTGTGGTTATAAGTCTAAACCGCAATTCTCACGGCTTATTGTTTTTACAAAAACCGTAAACATGAAATGGCCAAATTTCAAAAAGGTGAATAGTATGCACATCAGTTCCAAAATGGATAGTGATAATAACTGTATTAAATGTAGTTCGTTGGTTAGGCCCCGGCAGGAGGCATTGCAGTTATTATAGGTTTTGACAAATGAATTTGGAGATCAACCATGTGATGCTGTTCCTAACCTGGCATCATATCTTGCCAGGAATGCAAATTATCAACGACAAGCCACAAGACCTAAAAAGTCAGGTAAACGAAAAAAAGACTACAAAAAAGTTTTCAACAAAATAAAAGAAATTTTAGGCGAACAAATCAAGCTTCAGGGAGTTGTAATGGATTTTGAAGCAGCTATGTGGTTGGTAACCTCCCAAAACTTCTACAGCCAAAACTTCTACAGTCTAAAACAACACATTTCAGGGTCCAAGGCATGATTAATATTGTGCATGTTACCTTAACTTGTGAATGGGATTGTCCAATTAAATAAAAACACAGTATGTGAAAAATGGGTTATTATTAATTTTATGATAAGGTGCATATAAACTAAAAGTTGTTTTGATTTTTAATACAAAATTAAATACAAGTAGTTCATAATAAATAGAAGTAGTTTTGATTTTTGACATATGTCATGATTAGGTGCATATAATTAAATACATGTAGTTCATAATAAATAGAAGTGGTTTTGATTTTTGACACAAAACTAAATAAGGATATAAGTAGTTTTGATTTTTGACATAAAATTAAATACATTTAGTTCCTAATAAATATAACAATGGAATTATAACAAAAAATATAACAGTTGATTTAGTACAAAAAAATATTAGTTTGTTTTTAGGTTTAGGTAAAGGGTCAACCTCAACCTAATCTCAGAAGATGGCCTACAGCATCTAAAAATTCTAAGTTTGTCTTTTGTCCTCTATTTAACTGCTCCTTCAAACGACCTAAACGATTTTCCATTTCTGTGTAGACACGTTTTCTGCTTGGTGGGGCTGCACCAAAATCTAATTGTCCAATTTTTGCTCTGTCTGCATTTTCTACTTTTTTATGACTTCAATAAGATGGTAAATGTTGGGATGACAGTGAGGTAATGTCCTGTTCAGTCGGTTATGAAACCCTTCTAGATTGTTGTTAGTTCGTGGTCCAGTAGTGAGGTTATGATTCCACATGTAGATTGGGTACCTTGCATCATCGTCAACCTAGGTAGTCACTATGTAGTCATTGAAGTCTGTAGCTCTTGAGACCTCTGATGTAGAGCTCATGACATCAACCCAAGTGTCTTGTATAGTATTTTAGGGAAGGAGTGCTAGACCAGCAGCCCTACGGACCCATTTTTGTACCTCAATGTCCTCTTTGTATTGGACAGCTAGCCCAAGCTGTTGTGTCTTCCTCCAAATGGCTTGACAATAGTGGAAAAAAACACCCTTTTATTTTGGCACTGGGGAATTCTCTCTCAACTGCACGTATCGCTGCAAGTTCAAAGTCAGTTTGTACACGGCTTGGGGTTAAAGAACAATTTAGTCTTTGTGGTATTTCCATCTTGAGCCGGCTGAAAAGTCTTTCATATGTTGTTGCCTGTCGATCTGGCAGCAGAGCAAATACAAGTGGATATGTGGTTGAACAAGTACGTGCATGTATAATGTAAACTTGATTCCAAAGATCAGGAGAAGATGTGAATATTCCATCCATATATATGGTTTCAGCTGGCTGAAGTGACTCAAGCTGTTCAGTGGTGGAAAAAAACAGCATTTTGTCATCCTCACCGTCTGTGAAAAGAAGAAACTTCATTCGGGTTTTGTCTTGCTACCTCCTCGTTGTACATAGTGTGCATCTTTGTTGTTTCGTCTCTGGCTCTCTTTCTCACAGAACTCACGAATCTGACTCGGTTGCTGTCTTCTGGGCCATGTGAATGTTCAGTTACATTTTTAAAAATATCTCCCACAGTTGTGCAACATCCTTTACATGTAGACAATGTACACTTCCAATGGACGCATGTCTTTCTAGCAACATTCTTGTTATACAAATATCCATCTAGGAGTACTTGGGAAGTTCCTTTCTGTGACATAACAAACTCTACTTTTCTCAAACCAGCCATTCTGATATTTTTGATGACATGAAATGAAGAGATAATTCATTATATACCATTTTTTAAACCTATCACAATTATATTCACAGACTAAAATTCACTTTATTTAATATTTTTTTGTGATTTGTTGTTACTAAATACACATACAACTCATGAAATTTTATTATTAAGATGAGCAGTTATTTTAGGTGATCTTCTAATCACTGTTTGGTTTGTTCCATTGCAAAAAGAGGTGTGAACAATTAACTGATCAATCACAGTGTAGAAGTTTTGGGTTGTAGAAGTTTTGGCTGTAGAAGTTTTGGGAGATAACCATGTGGTTTGCTGCTTGGCGCGAATTTCAAGAAGTTTCTGCAGTGGGTTGTGCGTTTCACTGGACTCGGGCTTTATGGGGAAAGGTTCAGGTAGGACTAAGTAAAGATTACATGGAAAATAGAGGCCTTCATAAATTTGTGAGGAAAATAATGGCATTGTGCTTTATCCCCGCTGAACAAATACCAACAATGTTCGAACGACTGTCGGATGGGGGCCAAAACACCTTTTTTCCTGGAGTTGCAATTTTTTTCCTGGTGTTTTTTTTCGAATTATTTTCACATAACAAGGCTATATTGTTGTTTAGTAGTCTAATAGGCACCTGTTTGTCAGGTAGGGTTAGTGAATAAGGCCCCACTAGGCTGATTAGGGGATTTGTTCTCTTTTTTGTAAATTAAATTAGATGCATTAAAGAATTGTGTACTCCAGTTTGACTAAAAACAATCAGTGGAAATTTATGAATTTTAATTTGGGAATAGTTAACATAATTTTCATAGCTGAATCACCACGGCACAATTTGGATTTTACAATGAGTAGCAATGTGTTTAGCAGAACATCTAAAATAATGTAAAAAATTTACGGAAAATAATCTAAATGCCCAGTTTCTCTGAGTAGAGCTCTTGTAACCTGAAACTAATGAAAATTCTCACTGTGCATCTTTGATATAAAACCCCACTTACTTAATTCAAGCTCATGGTGATAGTACCAGGGTTTTCACAGATGGTTTGTCTGGCTATCTCGTGAAAACATGAAACAAAAGTTACAGTTAATATTTGAATTGAAAACTGACCCTGACTGAGCCAGAGTATATAGATGAGTAGCTGAGCATAATACTATACAGCAAAAGAAGATTATTTTAATCCTCTATTTGATGTTCACAAAAATAGTCTAATTCTTACATTTATATGCTGTTATATGCAGAAATCAATGCTGACATTTTTTCGGAGACGGACCAGGACGGACAGTGAGATTTACAATAGTGTTAGGTGACAGATTTTCAGCTTTCCTACGTTGTCTACTATCTTTTGAGTAATGACAATTGGCTGAAACCTCAAAACTTCTTCACTAAATTTAAACTGTTTCTTCAGTCTCGGAACTTAACACATGAATGATAATTATTATGAGAGCATTGAGGCCAGAACTTTCAGTTCAGCATTTGTAATTCATGCACTTCAATAATATGCCAGTATACACTACGCCATAGTGTATATAGGCATATTATTGAAATGCATGAATTACAAATGCTCAACAGTCACAATGAAAAATAACAATGAAATTTTTCCCAGTAAAAATAAATGCATGCTTGATAACAAAGGAGTTAATAACAATTTTCTTTAGTGAAATCTAAATGCTTCTGTTGATGCAGGTTGATGTGTACATAATTAGTTTAGACAGTAGATTAGGATCCAATTAAGGCAAGGATTGACAACTGGAAGTTCAGTGCAATAATTTTTCATTACCCACTGTGGTGATACACTGAAAAAATATAGGTGGTGGGGTGGGTGTCCAAGTGGTCAGAGAAAAAAAAAATTTTTTTTGCACGTGGGTGGGTGGTGGTCAAAAGGTGGAAAAAAATATTTTAGGCCTTGTGTCCGGAATGTTTTGGAAGCCCCCCCCCCCCCCCCCCCCCCCCCTGGGTAGATGGGGATATGTGGCAACCCAAAGACTGGTCGTTTTTTTTTCAATCAGTGCGAACCAATAATGATGTGGAAGGTTGGCACAACCGCATCAACCAACATGCACAAAATGGACTCCCATTTTATAGATTATAAGAAAAACTATTCAGTGAATGTAAATTTACATCTGTCGAGATTCGGCTTGTGTCAGAAAATAGGCTTCAGCGCTACCAAAGGAAGCAATATAGAAGCATTCAAAGTGAATTGTTTGACTCTTGGGAATCATTTAGTAAGGAGGAAATTTCCACAAAGAAACTTTTTTTAAAAATGTTCCAAATTGTACGCTCCTTCTTGTCAGTGAATGTTGTTTTACCTTGTTTGTATTTGTATATCAATGGGGCCGAACTCACTTTTCACTGGGCCGAATTCACCCTGTCCGAACTCACTTTCGCGGGCCGAACTCACTTTTCTGGGCCGAAATCACTTGGGCCGAACTGGTAAAGGTCCGAACTCACTCGCATTCGTCTCTCCTACACTAAGAAGTCTACTGCTACCTTCCGGAATGCAGAACTCCCACACTCTCCACCTTCGAGTGGGGTCCACTTTGCGGCCCACGGGTATAACTTTGCTCTTGCTTTCATTAAGTTCGAGTCTCCATTTGCTCCCATATTTCCCAACAATTCCCAGCATCTTCTCTAACCCCTCTTCGCTTTCTGACACTAGCACCATATCGTCTGCTGCAAAATAGCCCTGGGATCTTCAAGTCACCAACTGCTACCCCCTCGTCGCTATGCAGGAGTTCATCTCCTAAACCTTTGATGTACAATGCAAAAAGAATTGGCGAAAGGATACACCCCTGTTTTAGGCCTATCTCCATTGGCAAACGTTTTGTTGTAATGTTACCCAGGCTAAGTTCGCTCTGTACATCTTTATATAATGCTTTCATAATCCCAACAAACTCGCCCCCAAGCCCAGAGCCTCCAGCTTGCGCCACATACCCTCCCTCCATACTCTATCGTATGCCTTTTTAACATCCAAAAAGGCCATGAACATCTTTTTCTTTTTTGGGATAGCGTGAAAAGATGGTCAGTGACTCTCCTTCCCTTCCTGAAGCCATTCTGGATTTCTCCCAAAAAACCCTTCTCCTCAATCACCTCCTCTAATCTCCCATACAGGACTTTACAAAATACTTTTCCAATGTTGCTGCTGACAGAGATCCCTCGATAGTTATCCAAGACGTCTTTTTCCCCCTTTTTGTGAATAAATGTCACTTTACTTTCCCTCCACTCCCTTGGGACCTCTTGTTTTTCTATGGCTAAATTGAATAGGGCAGTTAGGCTTTCCAAGAGTTCCTCTCCCCCTTTTTTGATAAACTCGTTAGGAATTTCGTCCACCCCTCCCGCTTTTCCATTTCTCAATTTTGAGATCACCCTTCGCACCTCCTCAGTTTTGATTTCGCTGCACACGAAGTCCGAGAGATTTTCCTCGACCTGGTTCGGACACTCCGGTGGGTTCCCCATCGCTTGTCATTCACCTTTTCCCAGTGCTTGACTAGTTCTAATGTGATTTGATCTCGCTCTTCTGTAACTCTGCCATCTACTTTAATGCTCTGGAGGTTATTCCCTTTGTTACGTTTGTTCACCCATTTCCAAAATACGCTCGCACTCGACCCCCGTCGTTCTTATCGTCCTAATAAGACTGCTATTTCGAGATGAGAACGTCCTACGGATCCATCATCGCCATTCATCACACCATACATACGCGGTCGATCCAGCTAGTCAAACCTTGTCAAAACACTTCAGAAAAGTGATTTGTATCATATTCTGGAACTAAAAAGAGTTAACGTGCATAACAACCATAAGGAAAACATAAGGAAAAATGCTGAAAACATCAACTAGATCGAGTTATTTGTGTGCAAAGCACACAATGGTGTATCCCTGCATTTCTGCTGAAACACATTAGCATAGTTTAAATGTTTCGAATTAAATACCCTAAGAGCCTTGCGATGAAAACTGATTTTCTGACGATAAAGGTGGTTCCACTGGAACCACCTGGAGCCAAATCAACATTCCAAAACCTTCATGCACATCTAGAGATGCTATCTGAACACATTCGCATAGTTTAAATGATTCGAATTAACTACCCTAGGAACCTTTTGATGAAAACTGATTTTCTAACGATAAAAGTGGTTCCACTGGAACCACCTGAGGCTAAATCAAAATTCCGAAACCTTCATGCACATCTAGAGATGTTACCTGAACACCTTAGCATATTTTAACGTTTCAAATTAAATACCCTAGGAGCCTTTCGATGAAAACTGATTTTCTAACGACAAAAGTAGTTCCACTGGAACCACCTGAGGCCAAGTCAAATTCTGAAACCTTTATGCACACCTAGAGATGTTACCTGAACACATTAGCATAGTTAAAATGTTT
Source organism: Pictodentalium vernedei (assembly GCA_031216915.1). NCBI lineage: Eukaryota > Metazoa > Mollusca > Scaphopoda > Dentaliida > Dentaliidae > Pictodentalium > Pictodentalium vernedei. The sequence continues at coordinate 448,055,149 of CM062296.1, read as the reverse complement.
CAAATTAAATACCCAAGGAGCCTTTCGTTCAAAACTGACGTTCTAACGATAAAAGTGGTTCCACTGGAACCACCTGGAGCTAAATCAAAATTCCAAAACCTTTATGCACATCTAAAGATGTTACCTGAACACATTAGCATAGTTTAAACGTTTTGAATTAAATACCCAAGGAGACTTTTGATAAAAACTGATTTTCTAAAGATTAAAGTTGTTCCACTGGAACCACCTGGGGCCAAATCAAAATTCCGAGACCTTCATGCACATCTAGAGATGTTACTTGAAGACATTAGCATAGTTTAAACATTTCGAATTAAATATCCTAGGAACCTTTCGATGAAAACTAATTTTCTAACGATAAAAGTGGTTCCACTGAAACCACCTGAGGCCAAATCACAATTCCGAAACCTTCATGCACATTTAGAGATGCTATCTGAACACATTTGCATAGTTTAAACGTTTCGAATTAAATACCCTAGGAGCCTTTCGAAGAAAACTGATTTTCCAACGATAAAAGTGGTTCCACTGGAACCACCTGGGGCCAAATCAAAATTCCGAAACCTTTATGCACATCTAGAGATGTTACCTGAACACATTAGCATAGTTTAAACGTTTCGAATTAAATACCCTAGGAGCCTTTCAATGAAAACTGATTTTTTAACGATAAAAGTGGTTCCACTGGAACCACCTGAGGCCGAATCAAAATTCCGAAACCTTTATGCACATCTAGAGATGTTACCTGAACACCTTAGCATAGTTTTAACGTTTTGAATTAAATACCCTAGGAGCCTTTCGATGAGAACTGATATTCTAACGATAAAAGTGGTTCCACTGGAACCACCTGGGGCCACATCAAAATTCCGAAACCTTCATGCACATCTAGAGATGCTACCTGAACACATTAGCATAGTTTAAACGTTTCAAATTAAATACCCTCGGAGCCTTTTGATTAAAACTGATTTTCCAACGATAAAAGTGGTTCCACTGGAACCACTTGGGGTCAAATCAAAATTCTGAAACCTTTATGCACATCTAGAGATGGTACCTGAACACATTAGCAGAGTTTAAACGTTTCGTATTAAATACCCTAGGAGCCTTTCGAAGAAAACTGATTTTCCAACGATAAAAGTGGTTCCACTGGAACCACCTGGGGCCAAATCAAAATTCCGAAACCTTCGTGCACATCTAGAGATGTTACCTGAACACATTAGCATAGTTTAAACGTTTCGAATTAAATACCCTAGGAGCCTTTCGATGAAAACTGATTTTCTAATGATAAAAGTTGTTCCACTGGAACCACCTGGGGCCAAAATAAAATTCCGAAACCTTCATGCACATCTAGAGATGTTACCTGAACACCTTAGCATAGTTTTAACATTTCGAATTAAATACCTTAGGAGCCTTTCGATGAAAACTGATTTTCTAACGATAAAAGTGGTTCCACTGGAACCACCTGGGGCCAAATCGAAATTCCGAAACCTTTATGCACATCTGAGATGTTACCCGAACACATTAGCATAGTTTAAACATTTCGAATTGAATATCCTAGGAGCCTTTCAGAGTGTGACGTACATACGGATGGACAGACAGATGGATGGACAGACGGATGGACAGACGTTCTAACAAATGACTACTTATGTGGCTATTTTATGGACATATTAGGTGGCTAATCTAAAACATAATAAAACAAGTTTTTTTGGGGAAAATTTTTTGGGGGTCAGCCCCTAACCTACCCTAACCTGACCCTAACCCTACCCACCCCTAACCCTAAGCTAACCCTAACACTAACCCTAACCCTAGCCACATAACTCTAACACCCCTTCACTGACCCCCACCCCACCCCACTCCTAAACCCCACCCTGGAATGCCCTAACCCTACTCTACATTTATCCAAAATCCCATCCTCCCACCCCCACAATAAGAGATTCTGTTACGTGGCTAGCCACGTAACAGACTTTAACCACATAAGTATTCTGTTTTACTAACTCGTAGCCACATAAGTAGTCATTTGTTAGTGCAGACAGACGGCGAGACAGACATACGGGTGGAGATCACGACTATATCCCCGCATTTTTGAAAATGCAGGGATAACTATGAATATGCAAAATAAGAAGAGAGAAGAGAAGAAGGAGAACAGGAATGAAATTTTTTTTAGAAAAATCAATTGGAACCTCTACCACGACATCATTAATGTCAAACTTACAAATTAGAATTTGGGTTCCCTTGGGGAACCCAAATATGAACTCTGGGACTTGGTTTGAACAAACTTGAATTTGAACCTCCGAAGGTTGCTGCATGTTGTCAAATATGTCCTTAGGATGCCCTATACCAATCATCAAAAGATTTGACACATAGATCCGAAGATTTTTAAACACGAGGCCCCAAGGGGTCTTAATCGGTCACCTGATAAAATTGTTTAAAGAAGGATTTATGGTCAGATTCAGCATCTCCATGTTAATATACTTCTATTTTAGCTAGGGTCTGCGGTGTGATTTTTTTTGCATAAAATCACTCAAAACACCTTCAAAACATATTTTTAAGGAAAGAGAAAAAATCCCCAGTGCACTCCACCTCCCCCCCCCCCCCCCCCCCAAGGTGAATTTACTAAAATCGGTCAAACTGGATGTTACGACCCGTAATGTAATAAATGCCCATAATGTAATACCTACCCATAATGTAATACAAAAACAACCCATAATGTAATACGAACCCATAATGTAATAAACAACGACCCATAATGTAATAAATGTAATAACGTGTAATAAATGTTAGGTGCCCATAATGTAATAAAATTTTTACAAAATTAGATACAAATTACACTTTTCCAGGCCCGTAATGTAATAAAATTCCAAGTTTGATTTTTGTTTTTTCTCTTTACTCCAGCAGTGCGTTCGGCTACTTATGACACATCCTACGCCTTCATCAATGCTGCCAATGGCCCCTATGCCGAACACAGCCAACATGTGTGGGTGTGTTGGGATTATGATGGAGAGTATTCCGGGACCTGGGGCGAGTCTACTCTGCTCTGAGTGGCAGGCATTATCCCTCTTCTATTTATACCACCCACGCAAACGTCTTCCTCAATAGCCTTTACTGCCCTGCCACAACCATATAGGTCTACCTTACCAGACATTCAGTAATTTTGATTCCAGGATGGTCATTTATAACTGCAATCATCATATTCGACCGGCTGTTCACTTGCACAAAAGCAATGTGGGTAGCAGGTTCCTACTGTTAATAAATGCAAGTAACTCTGGCCAAAGTTGCTGGGGCAAAGGGTGGAGTGGGTGCCGTGGGATTTGGGTGCACCAAAACTGGATAGTGGCGGGGGGGGGGGGGGGGGGGGGGGGGTAGTGTGGGATACAAGGAAAAGATGGAATAGAAGCAAGACGTTGAGTCAAGCGGCGCAGAGGAATATCGGGAGGCGATATGGTAGGTGTACTGGTATTGGGATAGGGGATATCCTATAGCTCGATGGGATTTGGATTAGGCTACTTTCCTCCAAATTAAGCGTACCTTCTATCCTCTGTCTCTCCAGTTTTCACTACCTGAACAAATTAGTCATTTCCCTGTACTGTACTACTATAAGTTTATGTCACACCCACCGCACCTGGAAACCAATGATCCCGATCTCAGGATGACACTTAATAACGACCACATCATATTCCCGATCATGTGATAACATGTGTCAAGTAATATTATTAGTCCACCACACGGCCTTCCACTTAAACTACCTACAGTCATGGCAGTTCCTGTCGGTTGGCAGGGACTTCCTGCCAACCGCCTACTCTATCACATCGACTATTCGCGTGTTCATCTCCGCTATTGTGCCATCTTCTCCTAAGTTACACTCAAACAACATACATAGCTAGACACGAGGAGTAACATGGGCGTATCCGTTTGACCGGGTGTGTGACCTTGACCATCAAACCGGAAACCTTGAACCTGTGTATCGGCTCCTGCTGGGCGATTGTCCTGAAACTTGGTGTGTGGTTCGGGCGCCCAACAATTTTGCCACACCCGATGCCCGTCATGTGTGACCTTGATATTCAAACCGTTGACCTTGAACCTGTATCTCGGTTCATGCTGGGCCGATTTTCGTGAAACTTGGTATGTGGGAGTAGTTCAGGACGCTCAATATATAATATATATATATATATATATATATATATATAGAGAGAGAGAGAGAGAGAGAGAGAGAGAGAGAGAGAGCCCCGAACTACCCCCCACATACCAAGTTTCACGCAAATCGGCCCAACATGAGCCGAGATATAGGTTCAAGGTCAACGGTGTGAATATCAATCAAGGTCACACATGACG